>KV751317.1:3632371-3650800 GCA_001698575.1 Mola mola | reverse complement strand
TTGAGCTGTAAATCCAGCCACATGTCATCACCTTCTGTATTTTTCCCCTCAGAATCAGCATCTTAGCTGTTATCTTCATATGTCATCTCATGAGGGGGGTTATTGACCTACTCAAGGACGCAGGAGTGGGGAAAGAACCCTGAGGGAACCGGCTGAGCACCTCGACCACAAGTTCACCGGGAATGACTGATTGACTTTACACTGTCTGGACCGGAAGCCATTCTTAATAATCTATTTGGAGCTCGGCCTTTTCTTCAAGGGCACAGACGTCAAGAAGCAGCGATTCCCACAAAGACGGCCAGATAAGGATGCACACACAAATATCTGTAGATCCAGAGGCCTCGGGGACTGAGCTCGGAGCAGTTTGTTGGGATTATACAAAATGAAGCTAGTGGAAAATATCAATAGACTCGCTTGGCTGTTGTCATGCCTGAGAGGATATCAGGCTGCAGCAGCAGGTAGCGATGGGACAATTCAAAGAGGATTAGGAGATAATTTAGAGAGGGGCAAAAGGGGACTTTGTAAATGTAAATGTACCAAAGAAAATTTTTGCGCTCAGCTATTAAGTAAAAATGTCCATATGTGATTAAAGATGCATAAACGGCATAATCAGCCGAGCAGAACGGAGAGGAAATGAGGAATTACTGGCCCCCACCGGGGAAGAACTGCGGGCGCTGAGGACGCGCGACGTTCAGCGGAATGAAGCGAGACGCCAAACGTCCAAGCTGGACTCGTCAGAGCGGGAAGAGTTTGTTCATGTGACAAGGTCCAAAATAAAAGCAGGAAATTAAACCTGCGTCTTCTTAAAACGAAAAAAACCCCCACCTATTATCATGAAGTACTGAGGCAGCGTGGGATCATCTTCCTCATTGTCTCCAACTCAATGAAATATGCAACAAATGTTTAGTTTCCCGCCCATACAGTCGCAGAGCGGAAACGTATCTGCCGCCAACGCTGCCGTGGAAAGAATTCTCGGCCCCTCTGACCTCGCTTGCTGTGATTCTCTTTTGTTTCACTTTCAAATGATGATGGTTTAATTTACAGCTGTAACAGGAGCCCTCAAGAAAAAACAAAAGAACCAACCGCTGGCTTTAAAAAAGATGCTCAACACAAAAATAAAGTCAAAATATCGTAGATAGGAGCAATTTCATCAATTTCAGGATCCTGTTAAAAGCTGGGCAGCAGCGTTTTGTGTCAGTCGGAGTCTTATGTCTATTTCACCTGCGGATACCAGAATAAAGTGCATTGCAGTAGTCCAGGCTGGATTTAATTAGAGTGTGGATGACCTTCTCTAAATCTGCAGGGGAAATGAACGACCTCAGCTCGGATAGCTGCCTCAGATGTGCGGAGCATGAGTGCAGCAGTGTCAGAGCACAACTCAGGGCATTTTGCATGCTTCTGTTTGGATATGATTAGGTAGACCTGTTAATTTAAGTCCCCAGGCCTGACAGGGCCGTGGTTAAACACAATGCCTTTGAGAGTTGTGTTCTTGGAAGTCCCCGTCAGTTGTTGCAGCAGCTGCTGAGTTTCTGCAACTTTCAGCGTGTTTCTTCAGGTATGACGTAATGGCAGTGTTTACGAGCAGCAAAGCCATTAATGGCGTTATTCTCACAGTTTATATGACAAAATTCTCCCACATGTCCAGCTCTGCCTTCAACCATCTATGATCTACACTGTGCTGTTCTCCGCTGTCTATTTTTGCTTCTATAGCCTCCATTTCCTGTAGCTTGCAGCAAGCCGACGTCACAGTGCATCACTGACGTCTCGGCCGGATGTCAAGGGGATAAAGGTTGTGTCCTTTCTCAATTAAACAATATTGCGGCAAAGTCGGATTGATAACACCATCACAGTTTTTGTTCTTGCCTGCTGCCCGCACGCATTTAGTTTTTTCGGTTATTTATAGTTTTTACCCGTTACGGTTTACCCGACAGGTAACTGACAAGTTTCCTGCTGTTCTACAGGCGGAACCCACCTTTACTAGCACAGCGTTTCATGACCATTCCGCAAACAAAGAGGGGGAAGGGTTTATGCGCTATACTGCGATTCGCCACTAGGGGGCCACCCAGAAGTTTGGCTTCACTTTAGGGGAGCTCTCATGTCATCCATCTTTATTTTATGTTCATTTCTTTTTTAATACCAACTGCAATAAACATGATAAAAAGATGAAATATGTCCATGTGTGAATTGTTTAATAGAGGTCAGGATATTATAGTAATGATTGTTGTCTCTTTTCACGCCTCCTTCTGTGACTTTACTTGTAAGGTGTTTGTCATTGCCCTGCCCCCAATTAAATTTGATGCTGACGCTGCTCTGACTCGCTGCTCTAACGTGGATAAATGAAGCTCCAATGAAATGAATAATAAATGTTTGAATAGATTTTCAGCATTACCTTAATCGACCCCGACTACAGCTCTCTCCAAATTCACAAAGCTCCAAATGGGTGTGTTTCGCTCCTCCACTCAGCTCTTTCTCCCCCACATGTTAACTTTTAAAGATTTCTTCATTCGCTAATCCATCCAGCCATTATCTTTATTTATGCGGGATCGGGTCGAGGCGGTTCCAGACATCCCTCCGCCCAGCAACACTTTTCAGCCTCTCCTGGTCCCCTGGGGGAACCTGAGGCGTTCCGACACCACATAGGATATATGATCCCTTAAGCAAGTGCTTGGTGGACCACCGGATCTCGTCCCAGTTGGATGTGCCCAGAAGCCTCCTAACCCGATGTCCAAACCACCTCATTCGCTCCCGTCATGATCAATATGACCAATCATTTGTTCAACAACTTAAACTTCAATGGTTCAAATAAGCTAATTTAACAAGCTTTAACAAGCTAAAATTCCAAATATTCTTTGGTTTGAGTTTCTGAAGTAAAAAGATTTTGCTTTATGATCTTTTTTTTCAGCTTTAGTAAGTTATCCTTCTCCCTGTAAGATTTGATCAGCTTTTCACCCAATGGAGAGAAGCAATAATCTGTTAGATGATTCATAGTGGACACGTCTGATGCAGAGGTGGGCAATGTGTTTCCAAAAGAGCCAAACTGACAAAGTTGGATGTTTATTATAGCGAAAGTTGATATTTTGGAACCGACCTTTGACATCTGGTTCAGCCTCTTTCAGACATTAACCTTCCAAGAAAGGTTAGGTTGCTCTGTTTGCATGCTGTACATTTGCCACCTGGTGGTTGGCTGTTTTTATAAAATGATTCAGCTGGTAGTTCAGTTAAAAGTCTTTCAGGAATTAGCATGACTCATGAAAAATAAGTCTATTTGTTGTTGCTTAAATACAGCGATTCTCTCTTGTCATATATGACATGCTGCTTTTCCGTAAAAAATCCACTTGTGGAAATTTAAAGTTGTGCAGCTTTGCGAATTTGCGACTTTGGTCACATCCCGTCTTCACTCAAAGCTCTGCCCTTTGCCTGTAGCCAGTGAATTTTAGCTTCCCTGCTCACCAAACACAGACTCCCAGGAAGAAAAGGAGGAGCTACTTGTACAAAGTCGCTTGGAAGTTGATGCAACAGAAGGGTACGTTTCCTGTCTATGTTAAAGCCCTGCTCCGACAAGACATCAGGATTGGCTCCTTGGGGTTTCTACAGAAAAGAGCCGGGCTGTTAGAGCTGGTTTTTTGGAGACATTGGTGGATTGCAGGAACACAGCAGAAATTCTCAGTCATGATGTGTGTTGTAGTACGTGAAAAAACACCTCATGGTCACATGTTCAAGGTCAAAAATGTGATTTTCATCAGAAGGGGCTTTCAAACATGACACTCAAAGGTGACTTTACTCTTGAGAAACATCCTCACACATGCTTTGTCTCTGCTAACCGCTAACGGCACATAACGGTTGACCTCATTGAGGAGGTTCGCGGCTGCATTGAAATGGTCCACTGGCTGCTTCCCGATGAGGGTGCAAGCCAGCACCTTGCATGCGTGTTAACCCACTGAACCGATGGCTGCGCTCCGTTTTAGGTGAGAAATAAGACTGTGTTCTCTGCCGATCGAACACACACACACATAGTGCGATGCCCTGTAAGTGCAAAAAGAGGCTTTCCTGCCAACTAATGCACTCGACCCTGAGTCTGACGCAGTTTAATTCACACATCAGCCTGCATGGTTCAAGGTCGGGAGAGAAGGAAAGGCATCAGGGTCAGAGATCAAACAACACCGCAGTGTTCGAGTGAACTGAATTACATTAACCTCCAAAGAAAGTTTTTACTGAGCGATGGGGTTACTTAGATCTCAGCGACGAGCGGCCCCCATGTGTCATTTATTTATTTGATTGTGAAGCTGGATGTTGTCTGAAAAGAATTCGCCTCCCCAAGGAACATAAATGTGCAAAAAGAAATGAGGGCAGAGCTTGAGCCAGCGGCAGGGGAAAATCACACTTCAAGATACTTTACGCCTCATTAGGTCATATCAAGTGGAAAGGGGAGGAGAAGGTTCACGCTCACTGAGTCACAGACATGTTCGACGTTCACCAATGGAATCTGAGGTGACGCGTGAGCCCTCATTGGCCAGTTTCCAGAATAAAAACAGACAGTGGCAGAAGAATTCAGAACTCAACTGCAATAGTTGTGCCCTTCCTGCACGTTAAAATGATTTTGTCTTGTTGCAGGGTGGTCTTTAATGTGAAATGATCCACCAAATAATAACTGCGAAAACCTAGTGGTCTTCCATGATTTTTCACCTTTCTGAGGGTTGTGTGCACCCACACAGATCTGTTTCTTTAATCAAAGAAATGCCCCAATTCTATCCCATTTCTATTTAAAACATAAATATAAAGGAGCAAATCAGTCAGATGTCCCATCAAACTGGACCTGTTTGTAACTGAGCTTGAATCTGGGGTACGAGGACCAGGATCTGAGTCTGAGGCCATGGTTCCCAGCCAGGGAAGGGTGGATCGTCCCCTCCGGGTCGGTGAAGAGCTCAAGTATCTTAGGGTCTTGTTCAAAAGTTGGGGGAGGATGGAGCTTGACGGACGGGTCCACAGGGAAACTGGTGACGCTTCATCTCATTGGCTGTTCCGAGTGTTCCAATGGAGGCACATCAGGGATCAGAGAGGTTCCCATTTGTTTGGCGGTAAAATAATCATATTGAAACCACACACTTCAAACACTTCGCTGGGGGATTTAAATCAAAAAGGCAAAGTGGAAGATAGGAACCACATAAAGGATGAATGTTTGGATCTCAGCACTGACTGGGACTGTGATTGTTTGTACTTCTCTTGTATTTTATTACCCATTTATTTTTTACCCAAAACTTTATTTTCCTTGTCATACCCAATAGAAAAACTATGATCAGTATTAATATACATCGAGAGACGGTACTAACATGAAAGTCACTTGGTTTTGGAGCAAATGTCTTTTGTCTAAATCCTGAAATAAGGTGAAATCGGTGACATCTGAGAACATGTAACCGGTTTATTTTACAGGTCCCAAACAGCGCCACGCTCAAGTGGCTTGTGTTACCTCGAGCGAAAGGACGCTGATGGTGCACAGATGTCATGCAGAGGGAAACGAGGGTGCGGCTAGCTTGAAGCATGGCAGCGTCGGCGGGAGAAGGTTCAGGCGGGAGGACACCTGCGAGCGGCAGTGTGGATGATAGGAGCAGATGAAAACTAGCTGACAAATCCAGTGTCCACTTTTTGACCATCTGCAGCGCTGCTGGGGGTGATCGGGACAAGAGCAGAGTGGAGCCGCCAAAGTTTAGGGTCAAGAAATTCCATTTGTACACAGTAGAACAAAAGCAGACCAATCACAGTCGTCCACGAATCACTGTTCATCTCCCTGAATTTGTGTTTGTTCCACAAATATTGAGCGAGTTTTGCCATCTGTCCACATGAGGCAACCTCGACAACACTTCATCCTGCTGCTGTTCACTGTGATGGATCACTGGCTTCAGGCCACTTTCATGTGGCTGCAGGCTAGTTTGTTGCTTCCAAACCAACAGGACAGGAAGGAAATCACAGGTGTTGCAGAATGGAAGCAGAAAAAGGGATCAAATACTTGTCAAATATCTCTCCAAGCTGTTTCAAGAAATGACAAGACAAGAAATTGCCAAATACGTCAAATAGACTGTGATCATAGGTTTAAAATATGTAGAAATTGTGGCTTTCTAGATCACAATACTTGAGTCAGCATAGCCACAGGAGAGTAATGCACAAATGATGCTGATTTACAAATGACCCTGGATTTATTGTGTTGCATTTTGGACAAATCTCAGCCCAACCAACACTTCAATAACGTTTCAACAGCGCAGACGGATCAGATCAGTTTAGAGAATAAAGATGAAGCAAACAAAAACCATCAGACCGGATGCAGAAATATGCAGAAACCAAGAGAAAAACAAGAGAAACGTGATAAGCTTGAAGAAAACTCAGCTCACACCTGCAGCCAAAACTGCCCAGAGAGGTGAGAGTGAAAATGTGTTACAGGCCAAAATACTGAATACATAAATAAATATTAAATACAAATACTTGTGTATTTTGACCGGTGCACTACAACACAGACGACTCCTGAATGAAATACATCCTCAAAAAGGTCAATATTAAAAATAATCCACGTATTGCACCTTTATAACACACAAAGCCAGATCAGGCTACTGATGAAGACAACAGGAGTCAAACAATAAACATGGGATCTTACATACTGTAAGGTAAGAAAAACAGACTTTTTTAAAATACAGTATGTTGGTGATGAAAGCAGAAATTTACAGTATTTCTATTGTTCCGTCTTGGCCCATAATGTTGCATGTTATTGCTTTTTCAAGCTCATCTATCCAAGCAACCTAACTCCAGACTGGAGTTTTTTTCATTCAATTTACTTATTGTAATTATATTGATATTATTTGAAGTTTTAGAGCCCTGGAAAAAGGGGCAAAGTTTGAAAAACACTGGATTCCTCCAGTAAAGGCAAAGATTTTTTTCTTTGTCATTTATAATAAATGAAAAGTTTGTTTTTAGATTATTATTTTTTAAATAGATCATGATGAATCAGTTCCATATAAATAACAGAAAAGGACACTGATGATCAAAGTGTAAGCTCCCTGGTGGTCTGTGTTGGTACTGCAGGTCGTTCATTTACAATAAGTACATAAAAATGTATTCAGGCATCAGAAAGATACCAGCAATCAAGTAGTAGCATTTAAGGTCATAATGTTGTTATTGGAAATATTAGTTTATGAGCTGTGAGTGTGTTGTATGAGTATTTTCACCTGAGGTGCAGGTTTTACTGGAGGTCTGAGGACTTTCTCTGCATCCAGACCGTGTAAATTCATCATGCACGTGTGACCTGAATCCAGCAGAACGATGACAGCAGTCTGCAGCTTCACTTCAGGGACGTTCCAACATTGTCAGACTGAAATTGTTCTGACCTCAGTCGGCCACGTGTGATTGCAGGGGGCCACTAGAAGCTGCAGGAAGAAGCTCAAAGTGTGCACAGGCTTTCCTGCCGACGTCGGAGCACCTCTGGTGAATATTGGATGGAGTGATGGGATGGATGAAGCCAGCGGGAAAATGGGATTTGATGGAAGCTTCCTCTTTGCGTTAGGCCCCTTGAGTGCGAAATTCCATTTGTCTGCCTCAGGTTCAGACCGATGGACCTTCATAGCAGCCAAAACTGACACTAATCGAAGGTGTCGTGTCTCCCCACAAACACGGAGGTGGTTTTTTCCAATGTGGATAATCCGATGAGGCATTTAAGACTTACACATCGCTGGCCGCTACTAACAAACGGTGCCATCAATCACACGCAGGTGTGACACTGCTCAGTTTGGAAATAAAGTCATCAAGAGCGGCGAGTGACATCCCAGCGGCCATGTACTCTGAATCTTCAGGAGAGATTTCCTCAATTAAAGTCAAACTTTTAATGTTCCTGCAGTATTTATTAGCTGATGTTCACTCTCTGACACGTGTTGGCATGGAAAGGGGCTAGCCACAACTGCTAGCATTAGCATCAATGCTAGCATCCGTACTTAAAAGGGAACATATTGGGCCTCATTCATGAAGCACTTAAGTAGATATTAATATTAATGACGCTTTTTTCTCTTACTTAATTTTCTGTAGGTGTGCACCGGTAAAAACAAAACAAAAACAAAACATGGATATCCCACACGCTGAAACGGCTTTAAATGATAAATTAAGGGGAAATACTTCATTTTTAGAGCGTTCCCACAAATGTACACAACACTTTCTTTGTTACCTGGCGACAGGGCAGAGAAAGACCCGCGATGGGTGCGGACGACCTTTCTCCTTCAGTCGGTCATCACACAATGACACGTTAAAGGAGAAACGTTTCACCACCTTTAATTTGCCTGTTTACATTAACAGCAGAGCCACAGCCTTAATGCCCTAAATGGTGTCCAGACAGAAACTGGACATAAACTTTGCTTTTGTCTTGGTGCCAGATGAACTTTAAATTCTGGTATTTTTTAACCTAAGACCCATTTCCTGATCTTTTAGAATTTGTTTCTTGGGCCGAGTTTTAGTGACACAAGTACCATAAAAATCTGTCCATTAGTTTTAGAGTCCCTTTCATGTTTAAAACTGACCTGGATCCAGATCAGATCTGGAATGTTGAATGTTAACATTTGCTCCTTGATGTAGGACCAGTGGACCCTTTGACATACATAAGTTGTGCTCACAGACGCCGCTGGTTACAGAAGTGATCCTGTCAAAATCCACCAGCGGAACATCGATCCTGACAACCACATGCGCAACAGCTGGACTAACGAATCGCAGACTCTAATGTTTTCAGCCTGTTTACTCCTCTGTATGACTGGATACGCCAAATCTGTTTCCAAAGTCGGCGACATCGGTGGTAAAAGGATCCAGATACACCGCTGTTTAGTAGTTTGTGAGTTATATCCATGTCTGAAAAATGATCCAGAACCATAATTCAGATCCAGATCATCAACAGATGTTAATCAATTCTTCCCAGTGTAGGAAAACTAAGCAAAAATGACCAGGATATGAGCGCTGCTATCCTGGTGACGTCATTCCGAGTCGGTGCAGTCGTGTACAGTGGGTAGAGCCATGGTGACGGGTTCCCGCCCACACACATCATGTGGAGTTTTAATCTTTTAAAAAAGTCATTCACCCATTATCTTTATATTTCCATCACTCAGTTGCGATCAACCCGGTTACAGATGAACACACACTCGTGTTCGTTGTGTTGGAGTAGTCACTGTCCAGCTGTGTGCACAGTGACTGCAAAGGTTGCATCACAGCAGCCTCTCCATTGTCCATAGGTCACCTGACCGGTGTCCTCCTTTGGATCCTCGTCTCCTCTGCTCCCTCTCGTCTTTGTCCTGGGAGCTCTTCGTCCTCCCTCCCTCTCAGTTCTTCACTGATTAAGAGTCTGTGCTCTGATGATGATGAAGTCTTTGTGGAGGGTTTCAGTACTAATATGGGTCGGCAGCCATTTAAAACCCCTCAATCACCTGAGGTGAACTTAATGTGACAAGAATTATTACATCTGTCGAAATAGGGGAAGAGTTTTTTGGTTGAGTTTGTATATCAGTTCGCAGGATGACACAAAAACTAAAGCTGATTGGATTTTGGTCAGCTTTGTTCAGCTACAGAATATTAACTTTAAGGATGTCTCAGTTCCAAGGTCATTCACATTTCTGGCCATATCTCCACAAGGGATTGACATACAGAGGTCTAACTAGTGTCATTTTGTAACTAATCCCAGGGTGCATCACATAGCCATCACATAGCATCATCACATCTGCAGTTCATGTGCTCTTTTTGACACCACATGAACTTGACCTAAAAATCACTTAGCACTGCTCAAAGCAAAGACTAACACCAAAGTAGAAAGCTGAAATATGAGCAAATGGAAAAAACCCCCCCAAAAACCCTTGAAAGATCACCATTTATGCTGGGGAGCAAAATAATCAAAAACAACAGTAATTAAGAATAAGTGAATGCAATAAAATAAATGAGGGGAGTTTGATTCATATATATAATTAGAAATTCAGAGTTCAGAGGCACTTTTTAAAAACTTTTTCAGATTGATGTGTTTTTGTGTTCTTGCAGGCTGAACCACCAGCTGGTTCTTTATTTTCTCACTGAAGAGAGAAATATTCAAATACAAAATCTACATTTTCTTAATCCCGGAGGATGTTGACCTCTCCAGTTAACAGCTATTTATTAAATGCTTCTCTCTTTGTCTGTGCCCTCACAGTAGCTCGGGACCAGTCCACCTTGCAGCAGAGCCAAAGGGGTGGTTTCAGCTGCTGCTGCTTGCCTGGACTGTGTCAAAACTGATTGGACGGTTTGTGGTTTTCTGACCTCTCTACTTCAGGGGCATTTAAAAAAGAAAAAAAAAAAAGAGAAAAGAAAGCAAACAGGTTGATCAGAGAGAAAAGTGTTTAATATGAAAACACAAAAAGTGCAGAAGAAAATTTTCCAAAACATTTTTTTTTTTTTTTTTAAACTCAGGCAGGTTCAATAAATTGTCAGAGAACTGAAAAACACTTGAAACTGGTGCTGGTGGTGAAAATAGACGAACCTGTGACGTGTCTGACACAACAGAACCATCGGGTCATAACTTGATCCTGATATTCAAACAGTGACACTATTTAGAAAATAATCTTCTCTTAGAACATTTAAGACATTTCCAAACTTCTGTTAGCAGCTTTGTGGTCAGAAAATGGTTCTGTAGTATCTGAAAAATGTCTCTCTCTCCAAAAATAACCAAAAATAAACAGAAATTACTACAGATTGCATGTAAAAGGAGCATTTTTGTCTATAGAGTGAAGAGAGTTAATGACTGGAGTGATTTGATGGACAGGACGGTGACCAATCAGAGTTGGTGAGCACTGAGACAGGAAGCAGAGGGACAAAGCCAAGAACAAGGATAAACAGTTGATGTCACCAGATCGTTCCAGTGTGTTCCTCCGCTCAAACAAAAACATCTTGCGGACGGTAAACGTTGCACATGCCCAGGTTTGTTGTTTCTCCTGCCTCCAGAGTATGCTAAGCTAAGCTAACACCGCCTCCATGTTGCAGACACAAAACAACCACCTTAAAACAGACTTGAGATTAGAGTATACAGGTAGATATGTGCCAGTTAAAGGAAGGATATTTAGTGTTAAATATTAAGGATTTAGAGTTAAACACGATGAGCTGACGCGTAGGACAGAAAATGCTGTGAATGCTCCTTCATTTGTTCAGACAATAAAACTGAATTAGTGTGATGACTGATTATTTCTCCATCCTGGAACGCAGGCGCCTCTTAATGTTCAGGTGGTTGCTCTCTTTCTCCTCAGGCTCTAAGCTGATCATCTGACACAAGGACAGAGGGAAGAACGTCATCGTCAACAGCCAATCAAAACACAGTTGTTCATTTTGTATGTTGACCAGTGACGGCTGATTTAAGCGCTGGTTGAGTCACACATGTTAAAACAGAATAAGTAATTCAGCTTCAAGTTGAGCGTCGTATATGTGAAGGGTCAGGTCACAATAAATATTCCTTTGATGACTTCTGATGCCATCAGCGTAACGTGAATCAGGATTTAGGAACGTCCACCATCCACAGTTGAGGATATGAAAGGTTCATTTAAGAGGTTGTAATTTTCCTGTAGGAGCTACACTTGGCTGGTCAGCACCAGCTACTACTCAGAAACTACCGATTAGTTTTATTGAGGACCCAAGATTCCAATTTGCTGAACCTCTCCTCCAACGTCAATAAAAACTACATTTATGCCATGTTGCATTATTGGTAAAAGGGGAGGGGAATAACTAAATAGAGAAGCAAATGCTAGTCACTGTATTAAAGTAGCTAGCAGAGGTGAACAAAGTGTAAATAAGCACCTGGAGGCTGAGTGAAAAATCACTAAGATAAGGAAGCTTTCAGTGCTTCAGGAGGACAAATTTCAGTCTTTAATCTAGTAAATTGTTCGCTCTGTCTAAAGCAACCTAGAACACCAACAGGAAGTGAGGCAAAAATGAAAACGGATTCATTTTACATCTCAGCTGATGTGAATTGTTGCAGATTTGTATTGATTTTTTAACCATCTCACGGTGCATCGTTACCACAAATAGGTAATTGAAACCAAATTGATTGAATATGACAGCGATCACCTAATATAAATACACATATTTGATGTGCACTTTGAGTTTTTAGTTTGGCTGATGTCCCACCTGCTAATGTGATGGGGGAGGGCTTTATGAGCTGTACTGCAGCCAGCCACCAGGGGAGCAACAGAGGTTTTAGCCTCACTTTTTGGGACCTGTGAAGTCATCCTTCTTGCAATAACAACACGTGTGTGCGTGTTGTTGGGCTTACCGGGTGTGAAGGCATGTCCATAGGGGAGGAGATTTCCGGCCGGTACAGTTTCCTTTTGCTCTTCTTGGCTCTCAGACTGAGCGATAAAGAGGAGGAAGAGGAGGCTGCCGGCTCGGCTTCGCTGCGGCCGCTCACCAGACTCATCATCTTCTTGGCTGCAGAGACAAGAGTAAAAAGCTGATTGATGCTTTTTAAAGTGCTCGGTGTCGTTTTTATTGTGACTAAAAATTGGCGGCGCGGATTTATGGCTCCATCTACTTGTATTCAACAAGTCGCCGAGGAAACGTCAGGCCGTCAGCATAAACAGATCAGACCTCTTTTGGGTTTTCTCATGGGAATTGCTAAAAATGTAAAATGTCACGTTTTGGCGAGGGAGGGGGGACAAAAGGAAAAGAGTTGAAAAATGATCAAATGGCGGATTTTGTGCTGGAACCCCCGAGGCAACAGTTGAGTGAAGGCGCTGATTCCCAACGTGACAGCTCAGTGAGCGATGACTCGGGTTGATTCCAACATGTTCGCTGGCTTTACTTGGAGACATCATTAGTGTCCCAAACTGGCTGCCCTCCCCTGGTTATGGTGAACTGTGTCTCACTGGTGGACAGAAACTGGGGTGGAGGTCGTTCAGCTCATTCTTAACCGTGACCACTGCGATCAGTACTCAGTAATGCTGCATCAGTGCAATGATCATGAACGGGCATGATTACTGCAGTGATTGTGTTATTTTTTCCCCCATGAGGCCTTCAGATCAACTGCAGAATGTTTAAAATGCAGCTGGGATGTACAACCGTGTTTTAACGATCTTTCACAGGTCGCCTGTCGGTTTGAGTAAAAGTTCATCCCATGCAAAGACCCAAATGAGTCTGCCTGCCGCTCTCTGGTTAGTGTTTTAACAGTGTGTTTGCTGGGAACTACAGTGGCAAATAAATGCAGATCTGAGTATTTAGTGATGGAAATGACCAGCTGGTCTGTTGAGCCACATTTTCACCAGGCCATACGTTTCAGTTTGGTACAGCACACTTGGGAAAAGTGAGCTCATTACAGACATTAATATTAATAATCGTTTCCAATTGCGATTGTACCATTCCCTCTTGGGCAGGGGAGCCTGTCAGCACCAGCTTAGTACTGTAAGTAGTGTGACATCATAGAAAGTAGACACAGTGTGTCCTTCTAACAAAGTCGATAAAGAAACCAACAACAAAGGAAACAATGGAGGACATCCAGCATTCCCTGCTGTTTGTCAGCTGTTTATCACACAAAGTAGACAGGAACTGTTTGAGAAAAGGCTGCACGCCGCCAGGAGAAAGGCAGCCTAACCGTCACACTGAAGTGACGATTCTGTCAACCAATCAGCAGACTGCAGTTGGTCTAGCCTCACTTTATAATACAGTATAGATCCCAACCAAACTGGTGGAAACAAGGCTTTATTTGTATGGCTTTCAGATAAGCTACTACAAGTTTTGACCAAACTCTCAGCGTATGTTTCATTCTATAGTTTTGTGTCATACAAATAAAATTAAACAAGGACAACCTCAGATTTTTGTTAACACTCATTATACTCTTCTACAGAGGACAAGATTAAAGTTAAACATGGCTGCCGGCGGAGTGACACTCCGGCACACTGACCTTTCGTGCCGAGCAGCGTGGGCGAGCTCTGCAGGAACTCTCCGATCTTCTGCAGCGTTCCATCCTTTCTGCTCTGGGAGTCATGTCGACCCGCCACGGAGGACATCTGACCACAGAAGACAGTGAGCAGTGGTTAGCGGTTAAAACGGACTGTGTGGGACTGTCTGTCCGTGGGTGGGGGGACAAAAAAAACAAATAAAAATTTGGAACTACTGCCTCACAGTCAGCTTGCAGTTAACAAGCATGTCTGTACATATCTTATTTCTTTTTATTTATTTATTTTTTAATTTCTCCATTATGGTATTTGGTCGCTAGGGCTGACGAACTCAACAAGAGTATACTATGCAACATCAAGTGGCAAGAAGGAAAGCTGTAAATATATCATTTGTTTTCACCACTTACAGAGTTCAAAATGTTATTGCAAGTGTTCGGTAACACAGATTATATTGATTATTAAATATTGACTATTTTTAGGGCTGTTGCGTTAACAAATTTTTTTGTGTTAACGTTAGTGTTAAGTTTTTTGACTTGACACGCGCACGTTTTGACAAGCGCACATCCCATAGTTTGGGAAATCAGAAAGCGATGCAGCAGGATCATTTTGGAAAGAAAGCAGAAATGATAGAGAAAATTTTGTTCTGGCAAGTTCAGCTTCAAAACCCTGCCAGATATTTGTCTCCACAAGACCAAAATTATTTCCAATTACTGTTGATGTGAAGGAGTTACCACCTGAGGTTGTCATGTCCCAAACACCACCTGCTGGTCAAGCAAACAGTGGATGCAGAGACTTCCTCCCCATCGCCAAAGGCAGACCATGCTGGATAGTTTGCAACCCAGAGCAACAAATTATCAACAGCGATAGCTAAATGTGTATCTCGAGCCCCCAGGTCGAACAACATTGTGAAGGACAAGGGTCTGAAGTAATTTGCATCATTCAACACCTGCATGTAAGTATTACCTTTGAGAGCTGCCGTTGTAACCAAGATAGACAACTAGGAAGATGAGAACGCTAAAGTGGTGGAGGAGTTGGGACAGAACGGTGACTGCTTGACGTCTCTTGGTAATCACAGTCACCTTGGTCACATCACATTATTCATAATGTGTTCAGAAGTTAGGAATAATGTCAGAAGTTCCCTCTGACCTACAGAGGGAAATATTCTTGGTGCATTAAGCTGCAGTAAATCTGCCTGAGACATCACTTTTCTGAGACATTACTGCATCGCTCACAAAAACAACTGGTTTTAACTTTTGCTGATTAAATATGGCAGAACATTACTGCAGCAGTGCCTGCTAAAACATTTAGAAAGAAGTTTAAGTTGATGTGGAGGGTGTGCTACAGCAACGAGGCTAGCAGGAACCAGTAGAATGGAAGGAACGTCCATGCAGTGGGACTGTCTTAAATCAAAGAAAACAAATCTGTTCAGGCAGGCGGTTGGGTCATTTATACAAACATGGTATTAGGTGAACTCAGAGCTGATCATTACAGTCCTACAAGCAACATTTCAAACACTTGGTCAATCTTTGCCATTTGTAATTAATTATCAGAGGAGAAAAGAGGGGAGACATCAGCCAGTATCAAACCTACGCTTGTTGGACTGCTGATTATGTGCATGTCTTGGACTGATTTAAATTTGAATTAGCCCTGAACTAAATCAAAGTGCGTCGATGTTAACAGTGATGTTCACAGCGATGTATGTCAGCTCGCGTTCGTCTGCTTGTTACCTCCTCTTTGTGTGGGGTCAACTTTGGCGTCAGCTTGGTCCTCGTGTTCCTTCTGTTCTGCGCCTCCACCTCATCCTGTCGACACACAAGCACATGCAAAATGAAGACACGCAAACAAACAGATTCCCATGAACACAAAACACCGCTGATTCATATGCAGCAGAGGATTAGTAAGAAGCCGATAAGCTATGAGTGTTTCATAATGACGGGAGAGCTCGGGTGTGATTGGGCTGGTCATTAAATGAAGGTGGAAGTCAGAAGAAAAACATTCAGACACTGGCTTTAGTCAGTGGTCAATTCTCTTTTTGCTACCAGCCAGAATAATTTTCAAAGAGAGAAAATAAGCTCCAATTTAGAGTAAAATACCTGCAAGAAGGGCTGGAGAAGCTGACAGACTTAACGGCTACCAATCAATATGTAATGTCTGGGTGTTACCCACCAATTGATCTTCAGTTTCTCATGTCGGTGACAAACACTACTATCAAATGTGTAGAAAGTCTTTCATCGGGAATAACCAAAGTGAACAAACGAGTGCTTCTTTCAGCTGTTGGTCAATAATAATTTGGATGGAACCCGGGGCTTTCAGGAAAGCATTTTTTGTACATTGTGTCTTTTTAATACCAGCACGTCAAAGACAAGCACATTGTTTATGTCCCTGTAATGCACGTAATGAAATGGAGAATGACTGTATGAAAACTGTCAATTTGGAACTTCAAGATTCTCATAATAAAAAGGATGTTTCTCAAGGTGTGATTAGTAAAACCTTCACAGGCTTGAACTTCTGTTCTGTGTATCAAGCTGCCCCACCAAGAAAGAGGGGAAAATGAAAGAACTGTACACTTTATTCAATTCACTGCCATTGAAAATTACAAATAAGGATTTGCGAAGTAGCTGAAAAGTCTGATTTGTGTGATGGAGAGACAACATTTAAAGGATGCTAGTGGAGAATCACAAAAACGTGTCTGTTTAGGTGCTTTCCAGAAGTGACCTTCGAAGAAACCTGACAGTCCAGACAGTTTGAGGGAGTGATGACGTTTTTCAACAACTTGGTAGTCTCTCAATCGAGGGTTTGTGACATCTGTGGACCAATGCAAAATGGAATGTAACTGACTCATATAGACTACTGATTCTAGCCTATCATACAGACTATAGATCGTATACTTAGTGCTACAGCTATTGTACAGGTAGGTGTTATTTAGGATCTAGTGTAATTTTAAATATAAAATCATATCCATGTAAAGCATGGCTCCAAATATAGTCTCACAGAATCCTCTGGGTGCCCCAGAGAGGTTCATTTCACTGCAAAGGGAGCTCCGAATCACATGTTTAAAGGCCAGGACACACTTAACAGATGACTGGCCATCAGGAACATCTGTGATTGTAGACTGTACGTCGACCTTGTCTTTTCAGTGTGTCCCACATCATCTGCACTGTCTTTCCAAATCAGCAAGTTTGTTTTCTGCCGACTGAATGGGCTGGTCTTTTATTGTTTCACGCTTTGTTTACAGTTTTGTATCTCCACAGATATCCCTTTCGGTTTACCTTGTACCTTGTACCTGGAGATGCCTGGTCTAGTGCAACTTTCGCTTAACACTACCAGAGATGTGACATCTCAGTGTTCGTATCCACAGTTCTGACCTACATACTCTGTTACTGTGTTGCAACAATAGTTCAACTGTAGATTCATGTTTGACTGGACAAAATGTTTTTGAGAAATTATACTTTAACCCGTTGTCAACAGGAAAATCCTCTTAGAGGGTTACTGTGCCTGATAGCGTACACCATTTACCAAACAACAAATAAAGTACTTTGAGAAGCTCATACTTAATCAGCATATTCCTACATCAGTTTAAGGACCACACGTACACAAGTATATTGTTGTGCTGTAGCATGTGAAGCAATTGTGACTCACAGCTAGGTGTTGGGAGCAAGGCTGACCTGAGGGGGTGGCACACAGGCCAGGCAGAGGAGTGGGCGCGGTGGACATGCTCCACTTTGAAAAGTGGAGGGGGAAAAAAAAAAAAAGGTCAGAATGCATGGAGTCATCAGTGACTCAGTGGACGTTTGTAAAAATAAATTCTGAGGATGGAAGGAAGGGAGGAAGGAGAGATAGGCAGATAAAGGATGTCAAGAAGCTACATAATGGAGCTGGAGTATGCGCGCGCGCTTGCGAGAGTGAGAGAACAAGAAAGAAGTGGAAAGACACAGATGAGTAGTGATAAGTTATAGTGAGAAAGTAATTGGAGTGTGGACACAGTAAACAAGATGAAGTCTGTGTGTGGAGGTGGTGGGGGTACAGAGAGATTAGAGGATAGAGGGAGCATGTGGAGAAAGTAAATCAAACACAAGATGTGATGTGAATCCAGACTAGGGACAAAAAAAGATGCAAGATAGAACGAGGCAGAAATGTGATGCCAGTAGATGTTTTCTTAGTGGAGCATCAAAGGCTCCAAAAGAAAAAAACAAAAATGTTCAGGGCGAATAAGGTCTCAAAAACATATGGATTTGATACTAGTGGTAGCCACAATACTAAATTTTGGGGTGATTTTCTAAATTACCTTGATAATAACTTTTCAAGATATCCTGAGTGGATTTTGAGACTGAACAATTACTAAATAAAACCACCAACTTTGTGGTACACAAACAGGAAACTCGAGGCAAAAAATAACCCGTCATTGGAGCGCATGATTAATGTAACTCCATTTAAAATACAGTACGTCCAGAAGTCCAAAAGGACAATGACAAAGCTTTTAACATTTTACCTCTGTACACCAACACAATACATTTGAAATTTA
>KV751317.1:3617338-3632296 GCA_001698575.1 Mola mola | reverse complement strand
CAAAAAAAATTTGAAAATTAAAAAAAAAAAAAAAAAAAAAAAAAGATGTGATGAAAGTGCAGATATCAGGTTTAATTTACCCTTTAGGAAATTAAGCCATTTTATGCAGAGCACCTCCATTTATAGTTGTTTAGTTATAGTTATTTATAGGGCAACACTCACCAATATTGGACAATAAGGCAATACACTTATATGTAGATTAACAGATTTATCGTTTAAGAATATTTGTAAACAACTGAGAGCAAAAGTTTCCTTTCACAGTCGCAACCATTATGTTTGAATAACTCTGATGACTGATTCACCCAAATACCCTCATACACATCACCATTTCTATAATTTGGGAGAATATAATAAAGGCTGAGAACAAAAAAATCATAGTGTAGAACAATAGTTAAACACTACATCACTGTAAATGACAAATTGACTCCACAGTCACACAGCACTTCTAGGGACAAGGCCACAAACTCGAACATCAAAAACAGAAAAGCTAAAAATCCAGATATAGTTTTTCTGGGTTAGCGGGGATGTGTTTCTTTTGAATAAATTATTGTCGTCAATAATTCTTTATGAATCGTTATGGCATAATAGGAGACTGCCAGAGAAGGACGAAGCGGTAGAGAACTGAAACAGGCTTAATGACAGAAATGGAGAGAAATGCACAAAGATGGAAGAAAAACATTGTGTGCAAACAGTTGAAGCCGAAACAGCTTAT
This sequence comes from Mola mola, assembly GCA_001698575.1. Taxonomy (NCBI): domain Eukaryota; kingdom Metazoa; phylum Chordata; class Actinopteri; order Tetraodontiformes; family Molidae; genus Mola; species Mola mola. The sequence continues at coordinate 3,631,584 of KV751317.1, read as the reverse complement.
TGGCTTGTGTGTGTTACATTCCAGCCTGCCAACAATTGATTATCTCTAAGGAGAGAAATTGAACGGCACTGGAGTTTGGATGGCTGATGGAATCAGCTATCATATCACTGCTGGGTCACCCCCATCAGATAGGAACCCATTTGACTATCCAACTCCCGACCTGGGTCTGAAATGCCACAAAATGTACCTTATTTTGAAAGTTATTTCAGTATTGAGTCTAGACTGCATATTATTTTGTGAAATTTTACAGCCTAAAAGACTGGAAAATAAGGCTCTGATTGGGGGGAAAAAAAAATAAATGGAGCTCTTCTTTAATTTTAAGTAAGAAAAAGATAAAAGATAAAAAATAAAAAATAAAATAAAAAAAAAGATAAATTGCAGCTAAGATACATACATTTCTACATTGGCTAATTTTAATGTTGATACACCTGGGACAGACCAATATTGGCAGACTACATTGATCATGATCAGCATATTTAGCTTGGCTTAACTCTGGCAAGGACCACAACAACAGTGAGCTCCACCACTTGATGACAGCAAATATTTAAAGATCATCCAGCTATAAGCTGAGATGCCAGTTTTTGCACAACTACAATCAGAGGTTTCATAAAAAACCTCCTGAGGAGGAGGAAAATAATAGTCATCAGCCTCTGAAAGCGTTATTATAAATCGTAGGCGTAATAATCTGAATAAGTCGGAAAGAAATGTTTTCTCCAGTGTATAAAATCATGCTTAGGGCATGGATTCTGCAAAGTACAATCATCATCTATAGACCTGCAGAATTTATAAAATACACAATAAATTTAAACCTCAGTGAGGACTGTGCAGCCTCATCTTTATTACATTTCATCAAGTTGTAATTCATCCAAGTGCAGCAGTACTCGAACAAGTAATTGCAGCAGTGACTCCACTCTCGGCTGAGAGCAGTTTGAGCCTGTGGTCCCACAAGCAACCCTGTGATAATAATTATACCCTTTGACCTAGAGTTATGCGCTCAAGTGTCCTTGAACAAGGAACTGAATCCCAACAAATTCCAGGCGCACAGCTCGGATGTTCAGCCTCAAATGGGACCTCCTTGCAGGTCCCTCCAGGTCCTGAGGGGCTACCGTTTGACTTTGTCAGAAATCAAGAGTCTGAGGCAGCAGAAGCAGGAAGTCAAAGGCACTCTTTTGCAAACATGGCACATATAGCGACAGAACAGCATCAACAGCTACACCAAGAATCAAGTGATAACAACACAAAAACATTTGTGATTGAAGGTTATTTTTCAATGAGCATGATAATGAAATGAAATGGAGCAGAGATCAACTGTCAGGCGATTTTTTTTAAATGGCACATATAATTGAGAATGGATAAAAAGATGACTAATCTCAGAGCCCTGTGTTAACAAATGTAACACAGTTGGAAATAAACTACCTAAGACTGTATAAGACGGTATAAGTGTTGAACTGAACATCTTATTCACAGAAATAAATGATGACAGATAATAATTCCAGTTGATATTTAGTTCTGTTGATGCCAATAGTCAATTAAACCCCATCTGTGAAGATTAATCAGACAGGCTAATTTATCCTCCTAGCTCAGTTGTTTGAAGGGTATATTAACATGTAAACTGGCCAAGTGTGACATTTTGCAACCATTTGCAATGTATCTGCTAAACAAAGGCACAGTATTACGTTTCTTCACACAAAGTGAAACTAATTATTGATAACAAATTTACTATGATGACCGCGGTACAATAGGTGAACATAAAGAATGCCCAGGCAATGTAGATCTAGCTGTACAGAGAGAGTATTGAGGTATTGTGCTGCATGGACCCTGGGACTAATCCTAATTCACACGGAAAATACATGGAAACAAACCTTCTATGTGAAAATTATGGACTGAATGAAAATTTGGTGTCATTTTATCCAGGACAAACAGGTGGGCGTTACAAGTATACTAACCTATAGGGGAAACGGTTTGAAATGTAACGATCTGACACTCCCAACATTTGAGTTGAGCCCCACAGGGGCCCACCCATCCTGCAGCCATGTACTGATCCACGAGGTTATCTCACATTAGCCTGATGGAAGATTTGTTTGGTTGTTCAGGTGAAACTTTAGCGAATCTGTGGCATTGCTGTATAATGTGAGGAGGCGTTTCAGGCATTAGCTACACATTGCTCTGTAGCATGAAAATCAGTTCATGAACTTTTGTGTTTCTACAAAGGAGAATGTGGCAAAATATTTTAATCTCTCTTTTCTTTTTTGTTAAATATACTTGCTTTAGTCCAAAAGAGTTGTCTAAAATTTGTATTTGTCAAGTCATTTCAACATAAAAGCTAGAATTAATGTATAGTGTAGATAAATATGCAAGCACCTTTCTTGTCAAAAAGAAAAATTCTGATATCTGCCATGACTTATGCCACTTTTTAACATTCATGTGTATGGGATTTCTCTTTATACATATCTAGGATTTAGTTTCCGACGTCAATGTGAACTGCAGATGTAGGCAATTTAATCATCACTTTGGTCAAGCGAATAAGGTTTTGGATATATACAATTTATCTCTACCGAATCATAAACCCAGTTTGTGACATTCTTAATTCGCCTCAATTTCAGATGAATGTTGATAATTTTAGATATCTTAATTGATGCTTTGACCATTCAAAATGATATTCAAGATAGCTCAAACTAGAAAGAGAGCAGTAAAAATAGTAATAGATATCCAATGTCAAGGTACCGATATCTTGAAATAAATTTTGATCTAAATTTTATGTTTGAGAAAGCCAAAATATAAAAACATGTCTTGAATTGATGGTTTTACTTGTCAAAATTTGCATCTGACATTGTATACATCTTTTCGACTAAACAGAACAATCATGTTTTTAATGAAATGTATTAAAGTCAAAACACTGTTGGCGATATCTTTAAACTTAATTTTGGATAGACAAATTGAATTAACAAATGTTAAAACTTCCCAGATGAAGCAAACACTCTTTGCAGATCAAAGCAGAGAGCTGCTTCTGACACATGCCAAGCTGCAGCAGGTGGAATCACAAGCATTGTCTGGAAGGCCATAAAAAGTTGCATCCAGAAAACGCTCAAATTTTGGGGTAAACCAGTAGAAAGCGTTTGCTGACCCAGAAATGAGAACTATGCAAATGTGTTACATGATAATGAAGTGATGAGAAGTGAATGACTGCTTTTCAGCATGGAATGATTAGCACATGACACTTAAGTCAAAAAAAAAAAAAAAAAAAGTACCTCTTTTGATGTTCGTCGTTTACTCCTCCTGAAAATATGAGACTTCAGAAAAGAAAGAACTTGGTTAAAACAAGCCTGTTATGCACAGTCAAGCCTACATGACTGACTTGTTCCAGTCAATCTTTCAGAGCTTTTTGTCACATACTTTTTTATTATTTTAATTATTCTTTAACGTTTTCTGTGGTATGGTGGAGTGCACTGTCATGCCACTGCCAGTAGGGAATGCAGCGGTTGTAAATGTCAACGAACAGCCACATGAATGTCAGAACCCAAAAAAAGAAGGTTGTGTAAAAAGAAGCTCAATCTTATTCACGTAATTCAACAGTGATTTTAATGCTTTGGCTTATCAGAGATTTCAATATTTTTTGTTCATTAACACTTTTTGCAGAGCAATGCTAATCTTTCAGGTGGATTTTGATTTTTTTCCACCCAAGATGTATTCTGAAACAAACCAGATGGAGGTAGTAAATAAGTTTCATGATTTATATCATTTTAGAAGCATCAAAAGTTTACATATTTTGGGTCCTGACGGGATTAATGTAGAGTGCCACTTGTGCCACCATGAGTGTCTTCATCAAGCTTTGTTGAACCCATAGTGTCCCACTACTCTGTACTGCCTTCAGGTTAAATTATCAAAAACAATTAGCTCTCTTTTTAAAGATGCAGTTCTCATAAATTGTGTGTTGCTCACCAAAGTTACATTTTGGAGTCACAGAGGGAGCACATTAATATGAATGTGGCTGCAGTAATGTTTACATAACTGTTTGTTACTTTGCATGCATGTATGAGTAAACACATATACTCAGCCACCTTCTGTAAGGAAGTCGCATAACATGCTGTTAAAGATTTAAATGCTGATGTATTTTCCAAGTGCATGAAGGTCTATAGGGAAAAGGTGGTATAGTTTTGTTTTGTCCTTGAGCTGGACAATGAGAGAAAAAATGTATGATTTTCAAAATGTTATTAAATGTTTTCTGAACATATGCAGTTTATAATAATTTGTAAAAGTTTGAGAATTTAATTTGTATACTAAAAATCACACTTGATTGTAAACCCAAAACAACAGGACTTAATCATTTTTTGTCCCGAGTTGATTAAGCGTGACAGGGAACAGCGGAGGAGGCAGTACACTTGAATCCAGGTACTTCAACTGAAAGAGGTTTTGTTTTTTTAATGCGTATGCACTAATCCCCGGAAAACTAAAGAGCCCTCCAGCGAATTAGCAATGCTAAATCAGAAGTTCAGCAATAAATCACAGCTGAAATGTACATTAAGCTGCAGCAGCTTTAGAATGTGAATTATTATTTCCAACAATCAATGATGTACAATGTCAAGTTGTGCTACAAATACAGATAATCAGAAATAACTGATGCAGCAGAAAACAGAATTATTATCACTTCTTAGTCACAAACCAGTTCAATAGCACAATATAAACTATACCCTCTCCACCCAATGAACAACTTTTTTATTTTTTTTTTTTTAAATTTATTTCAGATGGATGAACTGAAAAAAATGCAAATCTGTAAGTCTGTTTGAAAGCTCTGAAGATTCACTGTTTGACTGCCCGCTGTGCGACTCTGACTGTCTCCCTGACCTCTGTGACTTTCTATTATGTGTTGTCCCATTAATCAGTGGTGAACCTGCGTTCTGCCTGTGCTTCGGATGATCAAGGATAGGCCAAGACTCTGCTGGCAGTGCAGACAAACCCGCAGGGACAGAGACTGAGTGAAGGAATAGAGCAGAGATGTGCTCTATGGGTCCATTATAAATGAACAAATATGTCCCTTACATAAAACAACGATGGGAATTCGTATATTATGTATTCTGTTTTTATTGCAGAAAACAGGGAAGGTTTGCAGGAAGGACACATCAACGATTTCGCTATGTTTGTGACGATTTTCTCCATCTGGCTCTGTGCTAATCTCCACTAACTCCTCAGAAAAGGAATTAACATTTAAGATGCTACATGTAACCCTTACTTTATGACTTAATCTCAAACTTTACCTGCTATTTGTTGCAAAGCAAAAAGCAAGTGACTGAGACTAAGTACCTATCAGGGTTTCATCAGTATGAATGACCGATCATATCATACTTAAGTTATTTGATCCTCTACTAATTAGAGTTGCCACGTTGAGTTAATCACCAACAACTCTGATAACTGTTTAGTCATTTCTTAATGCAAACATGCCAAATATTTTTAGCTTTTCTTTGTCATTTCTGATTACATAAAATAAGTGTCCTTGGGTTTTGGAATTTCGGTGAAAGAAAATACAGCAATTTGAAGTCTACAGTCTGTAGGAAACTGTAAGGACTACAGTGTCACCATTTTTAACCTTATCATTTGATTAAATGTGAAAACAACCACCATAAATATCAATTATAAAACCACTCAACTTTGTCGATATGTGACCGCAAGGGTATATCCCTGAATAATTCCTTATTTACAGACAAAAAATAAACAGCACAGCAGGAGACATGTCAGCGGAGTGTCACCATTAAAGCATTATATCTCCGGATCAATTTGCATTTCGTCTGATGTAGACTGGACTGTAATGGAGACATTGCTAAAGGGCTGGGGGCTTTAACCCTGCAAACTATGCAACAGAGATGGTTCACCACTGACTAGATGAGTATTTTCTCTCTTTTCTTTAAAGGGCTAGTGTGCGGAATTGAAGAATATCTATCCACAAACAATATAATCTTCGTAACTGTTATCATTAACGTGTAATCACCTTAAATGAAAGAAAAATGTAGTGCATCAATAATCTTAGAACAAGAAATTTCTAATTATATTTTACTTCCACGCAGAGCAACATCTTGTACCACCATCTTACTATAGTAACCAAGATCTTACAAAAAAAAAAGCTATGGTACCACTTCGCGGTAGGGTCGAGTTTAGTTTGGTATGGCACACTAGGGAATGGTGATCTAATCTAGGGCCTCCCTTTCCACTGGTGACTGTGTGACATCATAGAAATTAGACACAGTGTATCCCTACAATAGAATAGACTAAGAAACCGTAACAACAATCCAACAAAACGATGTCAGCATATAGCTGTTCATCACACAAAGTAGACAGGCTCTGTTTGACAAAAGGCTGCACGCCGCCAGGAGAAAGAAAGCCTAACCATCGCATGGAACTGTCAATTCTGTCAACCGACATACTGCGGTGGGTCTAGCCTTGTAGTTGTCCTATGTGCTTGGAGAGGTTGGGGGCAGCAAGGCAGCACAATATTGCATGCATTCTCCTACCTCACCACTAGATGTCAATACTTATAAGACATTAGTCCTTTAGGTATCTTTAAATGTTTCATATTCCTAAAATCTGTACAATGTAAGCTAAAAGGTTATACAAGTTAATAAACAGTAATACTTGCTGATAAATATATCTAGTACTTAAATACATACTTGATAGAAGTGATGAAATTGTTGATAACAAAATTAAAATACAGCAATTATGTTTTCTTTTCATCACTTTTTGATTTCCAAAACGTAGAAACATTGAGATAATGTCTTTTTTTCAAATAGACATTCAACACTTACTTTTTTATGAGCTGAGTGCAAAGGTGTTTTTATAGATTTGCCAGTATACTTTCCTCCTCTGGTTGGCATCTCCTTCCCTGTAACCCTCAACCAATCTCTCTCAATTGCTTCTTTCTGTGCTGTCACCACATCTGTCTGCACTTGTCCTCGAATACTTTTGTCCCATTTTGCTCTAGTTTAAAGTCAACCTCCAGCTTTGTTTTCTCAACCCCTTTTATTCTTATTTTCTGTTCTTGGGTACAGAATATTACCTCAGCTCCTGTTTTCGACTACTACGACGTGAAGGTGGAATGGGACACGCGTTGACTCTTATGACCCTTGGGCCCGTGTAAGCAGACAAAACTACGGAGGTACATTCCATGCTTTCAAAGTGGAAACTGGATCATTGTAGCAACGTGAAAATAGAAACAAAGAACAAATTGCACAAAAAGGGAGGGTGGGGTGGGACATAAGGATCAATGTGCACAAACGTCACATCAAATTTTAAGTTTTCGTTTCATTCTGCTGTTGGATGGTCTTAAAAAAAATTGGGTTTTAATTTGCAGAGATTTATACCCACAGAGAATATGTCTGGGTCTCCCATCAAGGTCTGTTTTTGTATTTGACAGTGCTTTTTTTTTTTTTTTTTTTTAAAAGGGATGTGTTTACGTTCATAAATGTTGAGTGTCCTAGATCCCAAGTATAAAATCTGATGTAACATCACGTCATGTGTTGAAGCAGCCACTCCCCAACATAAACTCCCACATATTTTTGTGTGCTTTTCATTACATAACGCAGCTCAGTCAGCAGAGCAGCAATCATTTGTGGAATTACTTTGGAGATTCATCTTTGAGCTTTCACCCTGGTAGAAGTAATCCCACTGCTCCCTCAAAAGAGTTAATGTCATCATATCAGCAGGGTACAAGGGGACAGAGTCAAAGAAGCCTATGTTAAATTGGGGGAGTACATGATGGTACATGAATGTGGCCTAATGTTTTGCAGCTGATGAGCTTTTGCTTGAGTCTGTTGGCACATGGCTACCATGTCGTCACACAGTGCTCACTTCTGATGGTTTCAAAGTATTAATGAGGCAAGTACACGGAATCGCTCCATTCTTCTCACTATTTTTTACATCTATTGAGATTCTGCCAAAACTCTGGAGGACAAGGAAAACCAACTGAGTTGGGCACTCTTGTTTAAACTGTTGTATTGTAGATTTCCTATGGGGCACCATTAGACTTTTTGTGTCAGTAATGTTGTAATGACCTTGTTAATTTTCCTCAGATATTATTTGTCAGTATCTTTAGAGGAATGCAACCAAAAAGTACAAGAAATATGTATGCAAAATTAAACAGAAAAAAAAGAAGAAAAAGAAAAATCAGACAAAAAAGCCTCTAGAGGCTAACGAGTATTAGTATTTTAGTATGACCTCCCCTTACACTTAACATGCCTTCAACATTGTTGAGCAGTTGATATGAGATTTACTGCGCTTGTTTATCACACCAGGTTTATTTAAGACATGTGAGAACATGTTTAAAGCTTCTTATTTATCATCTGAGCAACAATTGATTGTTTGTGCTAAAGCTTATAGGTTAAGCTATAGAAACACACAGTCCTGACCTGAATACTATGGAGGCAGTCTGGGATCACCAGGACTGAATCTAAAGAACTCTGGTATAATATACCAGAAGATTACTAAAGAGGAAAAAAAAAAGAAACCAATAAACACTGTTGTAAAACTGCTTCAATGCAAAAATCCACGTAATAAAGACAAGCCAGCCAACTATGTCTTCACCAGTCTGGATAGGGTTCTATTCTTTTACTGGAAGAAAACACAACTCTTATTTACAATACATAGTCTAAACATGTTCAGAGAGGAGGAAACAAGAAAAATTTTCTTAGAATTGTGGAAAATCAAATCATTCACCTTTCTCACTACATCTTACCCATAGAGTTCTAAGTAAAGTTTAAAAATAAGTTTTATTTTTTCACTCTCTGCAATGAAAAAATGGTAATAATGCAAACAAATCCATATTAAACATGCCTACATTGGATGTCTAAAATGCCTTTTAGGGAGGTAAATTTTCTTAGGTAGGTATTTATAGATTTAAGTTTCAGTTTTGTCAGTTTCATACTGCACAATATATCATTTTAGCCTCAACATCAGCATCAACATTGCATTATGCCTCTGTGTACACTGCAGGACACGAGTACAGGAGTAGGTAAGATGACCTCAAAAACCGTCACATTTTTTTATGCTTCTACTCTTTAAACATGTTTCACTCATACAGAAAATGATGAATACTTTAACTGTTCATCTGCAAATGCACAAGTCCCTGCATGAATCTGGAGACATTTTGTTTTTCAGTATAGTGCAAGACCCTAATTTAGACTTGATATTATTTAGACAAAGTATTAAATACAAAATTTGTCTTAGTAATGCAAGCTCACGTAAGCAAAATGTCACAAGGTACCCTAACCCAGGTAAGACTTTTGCCACTATTTATCCAACTGTTTAATGAAACCCACTTAAAATGAGCAACATATTTTTAGTAGCTGCATCTGAACGTTGCCTCATTCATTTTGTAAATAGCTTCTCACTGGGTGCCATCTTAAAATGATCATCTTTTATTCAGCAAGGTTCACTTTCCTCAGAGTGAGGATGACCGCGGACTCAAGATGCATCAGGGTAAACTGTCAGCAACACTTACATAAAGTCAGTCATTATGAAGATTTTGGTTACCTTAAGTTTCAAAAATAAAAGTCAACATTAGGTTAGATTGGTGAAATCAAAACATATATCTTTCATTATGAGACATTTTATTTTAGTGAAATATAGAATTTACTTGTCGTGATATGTGTAAAAAGACATCAAATTACAGACCAGAGGACGATGCTGACCGCATTTTGCGGGAAAAATACCTTCCACTTCTGAAACAAATAAGGTAGCTGGATTAAATTACAGTTAATTATAGATATTTTGGAATATTTGTCATATGCCAAAGGACTACCTACATTCTGATAGTCTGTACAGTAGTCATACCCTTGCCCTCGGCAACAAAGTTATTTGTGGAAGTTTGTCGTTGTCATTGAAGGTGTGGAAATTGGTCCCAGAGCAAGACTGTAAAACTGATTTATATCTGTCAACCTGCATCGTAACCATGAACAACCATGGCCCCATTAAAGAGGAAAGCAAAATTGTGAGCAATGCTTCACTTTTTCACACTAAACTTTAAAAAAACAAAAAAAACAAAACAGATTTCGTTAACTATTCTGGCTTTTCTTTGTTTCAATTGTGGCTTGCTCCAACAACTTCATTTTAGCAAATTTACGACACAATGAAAAATCATCACAATATAATTCAGCTGGAGGTTGATAAACAAGAAGTAATTATAATTAAATACAGTAACATAGTAACATGTATTCTATCGGTGCTGACGCATTTTTATTGCATCTTGATTGTGTGTCATAAAACAACAAAAGATGCAAGACAAAAACACATTTAAAATGAATAATGAATTTAAAATACCTCAGGCTCAGAGACTTCAGTTTTAATCAAGTCACCACTTAATCAAAGTGTGACACTCATCAAAATTGATTTCAGGAAGTACTTCACAGTTTATTTGTGGCATTGCTATCAACTTAACATCATCACTTGATCCTCAAGGTTTGCACTAAATTGCTTACTCTGGCTCACATCAATTCACAGTGAGCGTGTGCAGGTATCAATTACCGGCCTGAGGTTTTACACGCCTACGCCCTCCGAATACATCAGCACCTCCCAAACATGGTGTCACTCGGGATTATATGGAAACAAGGGAAATTCAGTTTTTACAAGCCGAGCAACGAGCAGCCAATGCTATAAAATTATAATAATGATGATGTATAAAATCGCTGAGCATGTGAAAATTCTTTAACATAGCTATATTTGGAAGCATGGGGTGGAAAGTCTGATTACTTACTATATTCACATTCTAAAGAACAATATGAAAAAGGCAGCAGAGAAAGACAGACTCATCTGATGTCCACCCAGAGATACTTCAGTTTTCATATACTTGAACGTTTAACAGTCTCAAGCCAACGAAGGGTTTGATGATTAGAAATCGTTCTGTAAATTACCTATACTTACACACACCTCTGTTAATTCTTCCCACAATGCATCAAGGGTGCATTTACAAGATGCAACTGCCACAGACAGAAAAAATAAAAATAGAGACAATTTGTGAATCATACAAGTAGGAGCTGGTTTTAACCTTTGCAGTGACAGTGGAGCAGTGATGTTACAGGTGAACTGTTTTTGACCCTGTGGTCCTCCCAGTGGGACGCTTGTTCATCGTGCTCTCTGGGGGGAGTGTGTGTGTGTGTGTGTGTGCGCGCTACACTGCTAAAGTCAGAGTGTGAGCACATCTTTTCATGTAAGTGGTTTTTTCTGATTAATGAGATTGTTTTCTCATGTTACATAGATGTCGGTTTTAACTACTACAACTTCCTGCACTGAAATGACCTTTAGTAATAAAATGAAATATTATAAACACAACTTTACATTAACTTCCATACAAATTTAAACACTGACAGCTTGAAAGTTTTCTCTAAAAATAAAATCAATGAACTGAACTTATCAGAGTGTTCTACCTGTTATATTTGCTTTCATCCAGTTCTGTAAATAAATTCACATTACAAATAATTATGTATCAAAAATGTCAGTGTTTAAGCACCAACTGCAAAACCTTCAATATTGTGTCAGTATCAACATAGAGGTATATGTTCAAAAATATTGTAATATGTGATTTTGTTGCTTGTTGTGATGTCTGGTCCTAGCAGTTCTGAAGAGTTTGAGGAGAAACAGTGATATACGTACAGTATATACTATGTGTTGTGGGTCTAAAAGAATTGTGTTATTTTAATTACAGTATATAATACTGTTAGAAAACAGTATATGGCTATGTAATTATAATAAATTATAGTTTCCATAGTGTTTAGGCTTACCAATTCAACTGATTTAATGTGATGATTCGAGTATTTGGCTGGGTAAATACAAACATAGTTGTTTGGAGCATCCATTACACAGGTTGTCGGAGGTAAAAAGTATGTTTTTGCAGAGTTGTGTGGATATGCTCGTATCAGGGCCACATGCCTTCGGGAGCCAGATGTAGGAAAGTGATTAACCTAATTCCATTGCATTTGTCTACAAATAGAACATACAAATCAGCATAAATGCATCTCTTCTGCTGCATTTAATCAAATTCCAGAGAGACGCTGTCCTGAAAATAACATTCATCTCGTACACGAGTCTCAGAAATTGGTCTCGATGCTCTGTTTTGCGATGACTCTTCAAGACAATGTGTGATTTGGTTTAACAGAACAACCATTCACAGGATGTTTACAAACGGCACAGATGGAATTGGCCCGATGACCTTGTTACTTGTACTAGTCACAAGTTGACATTGCACGATGCAATCTGCATTCATTGAGCTTCTGACAATTATATAAATATCTATGCAGAACATTAAACTGTATGAATTTTCCACTATATTACTGTTTTATCAACACATAGAAATTTTATTCATACTCCCAACAAAATACACCAATGTGAAAATGAATAATATTGGAGTGTAGAGACAGTAAATATATTAAATAATTTGTCAAACTTGTGTTGAACAAGGTGAAAATGAAACTTCTATTTGTAATATGACTTAACCTTGACTATATCAATCAGTACACAAAACAACCATGCTAACTGTCTTGTACACTAACCGTAAAAAAAAATAAAATAGGTTATTACATTAAAAAATACGAAAAATTCCGTATGTAGTATACTGTGTTACGTGTACGACTTTCTATATTGACCATCACACATTCATCACACAGCATGTGTGATGAATCAAATTATGCTCCTGATTCAGTGCTGTGTTCTCATTTTATGTTTTAAAAGTTAGAAAGTTGATTGCAACAAAACACATCAGTCAAATAACTAATGCGCTTTTCTTTACGTGACAAAACAAAGGGAGAAAAAGAGAGGCAGGACACTCATAGAAATGCACTGATCCACTCTTTATTTTTAAAGTTGATATGATAGTTTAAAATTGGATATCTGCTGGGATTGAAACAAAACCAAAACCCTGTTTCTTTGATTATTAAGACTCTTATTATTGGCAACTTCATCAACACAGATGGTATTATATTAAAACTGACCTTCAGTTTTATCTCAGTTGGTTTCTGCTTCTCTTTTGTTTGAGCAGTGAGCTGAGTTTTGGAGTTGAACTGTTTCATTATCGTGTTACAGTATTGATCATACAGCCATGAATTCAATCCATAATGGTGGCAATAACGTTATTTTAGCCTCTATCAAAAGGTGTAATGGATGACAGCGAACCTTGGAGTTGTAGTTCCTCTTAGAGTGTAATGGGGAGGAAAAAGTGAAAATGTTGGAAAAAAAAAAAAAACCTCAAAAATATTTGATGTGGAATCACTGGATAAATCAGGATGAATTTATCCTGCAAAGCCTTGAAAAAGATGCTTCAATTCAAGGTTTCATTAAAAATCTCTAGAAACAGTTGCTCAGTTAGGTACATAAGTATTTGGACAGAGACAATTTGTAATTTTGCTTCTGTTTACCACAACAATGGATCTAGAATGTGATGTGATTGAAGTGTAAAACTTCAGCTTTACCTTGAGGGGTATGACAATATTGCAATAACTATTTAGGAATTAAAGCCAGTTTTTACACAAAGTCCCCAATTTTTAGAGGCTCAAAAGTAAATGGAAGCATTTATTTTTTTTCTTAAATCCATTGTTGTATTGTACAAAGGAAAACTGAGCAGAAATATTGTCACTGTCCAAATAATTATGTACCTAGCTGTACATCCAGAATGATAACTTGAGTAATGTCATGTAGTACATGACGTCATGGAGCATCCGGTTAATTTAGGCAACATTCAGACTGCAGGCAAAAATGGCCCAAATCTGACTTTTTAGCCCATATGTGACAGTCTGAACAGCACAAATCCAATTTTTTCAAATCAGACCGGGGCCACATTCATATGTGATCCTAGATTGGATATGCATCTGATGTTTTGCAATGCAACCCCAGTCTGAACGGTCATGTCGCATTTCATACTTATTTTACGCCATTGAAATGCAACAGATGTCACAATTCTGCGCTGGAAGAGGTGGGACCCGGCAAAATCAAACCTAAGCAATGGCCGAATTTGAGGTCACATCTTGTTCTGCCCATGCAGGTCACTTCAAAGTTGAAGACTGTTCAATCTGGAGTCTGACGACAGTCACATTTAAATTATAATGTGAACAACCACGCAAAAAAATTGGATCTCAGCAAAAAAACCTGAATTGAGCATTAAGACCTGCAGTGTAAACTGGCATTAGTGCCCGTGTGATTTGAACACATCGGACTGTGGAATCTGCATCAAATATGGAAGGTAAATTAGTGTATACTTGATATCTGTTTGATTCCTTCTT
>KV751317.1:3598138-3617297 GCA_001698575.1 Mola mola | reverse complement strand
ATTTTGACAGTGACGGTGTTCTCCTCCCCCTGCCGTCGCAGAGCCATCCGATTTGGCTGCAGGGGGCTGAAGGAGATCTCCAGCTCAGGCCGGGGGAAGCGACTGGTCCGGCCGTTCTCTGTGGAGATCTCAGAGGAGTCGAGCACCGACGGACAGCTAGCTGAGCCCTGAGGGGTCACACAGGATCCATGTCAGGTTTGAGGACGCAGACTGGTCTGTCTGGTCACATGAGGTCAAATTTCAAAGCAGCTACAGTATCAGGTAACTCATCACTGGCAATGCTTATGCACTGAAGCGTCTTGTGAAATTATTAGAATAAAAAAAATGGTGGTGAGCCTACCTGACTGCTGACTGATGCTCTGGTATCCCTGGTAACGGTTGCACTCTGAGGATTCTCAACGGACGTAGCAGGGCTTTCATCAGTTTTTGCCTGTCACACGGTAGAAACCGCAGTTTAACATCCACAGCATTTTGATAAATTTTTTAAATATTTATTTTCCATTTCATCCAGCATTAATCCGTCTAGCAGGTTAGGGACCATAAAAGAGAAAAGAGGATTAGAGCTGCGACAATGAGTCAATCGATTGAAAGAAAATAAATTGCCAAACACTGTTTCAGTCACTTATTTGGTCAAAATGTCATGCCTGTTCCAGCTGCTTAATTCTCAGGATTTGTCACTTACGTTGCTTTGGAATTTATGATAGTACGTGAAGAATCTATGGATTTTAGACTGCTGGTTGAAAACGAAAAAAATAAAACATAAAATGAAAGAAGTGTTGATTTTTTTGACTGATAAATCATGTGAATAAATCTGAGGACTCCATCCAAATGCACAGTGAGGGATGAGCAACACAACAATGTGGTTAAGATTTACATAAGCAAAGTGTAAATGTAATCGATATTCTAAAAGAACATTTCATGGTCTGCTGTAAACATTCATTTTAGTGGAGTAACATCTGAGGACAAAAAATATGAATAAATAACTTGAAAGGGTAAGAACCCTGCTGGCAAAGACATGACATGCTTGAGTCTCATCTATTAATTTTCCACCTGTATTTCAATATTTTCAATCATATCCTCAGTGTAAAAAAGACCTCGATAATAACTTTTCCAAGTATAGAAGGAAAACCTATCCTGCCCTGGCCCTTATGTCTATCGTGTTAACTCCTGACCTTAGCACAAGTTTAAAATAAACATCTGTAATAGAAATTTTAATATAAACAGATGCTGCTCTGAGAATCGATCAGTTTTTGGCTTTAAGCACAGAACAAGGACTACAAAAATTCTTTACACTCTGATAATTCTGTATTCAGAAAGATAGATAATCTCTTCAAAACCTGACAGATCAATAAACTGAAGGCTTTGACAAAAAAAAAAAAATAAAAAAAAAAATGTTATTCATGTCTGCTGCAAACCTGCAATAATCCCATTGGAGCATTTTATTGTACCTTCATACAAGTGATAACAAGGATTTTATTTATTTATTTTTTTTAAACTGGTAAAAAATTATCATTTTTAATCCCTTGAAAGAGAAAGAACACTTACGAAAATAAACCCACTCTATCCTCTCTAGGAGAGGAGGAGACGTTCTCTGGTATTTTGTCCCTCCAGCAGCATACTGATGGTGGTTTGTCCTGTTAAACACTGTGCCATTCTGTCAATATCACAATGGTTTCCAATCTTTTGATAAGTTGTCATCAACAAGCCCTTTAAGATATGTGCTTTGCCGCTGATGTAGGAAAAACCAAAAAAAACTAGTTTGCTGACTTTAGCAAACATCCTTCTGACAAAGAAAATCATCCCTACCAGTTACATGTGTGTGGGACTCACTAGCTATGTTTACATGGAGGAAAAAATATTTGAAATAAAGGGCTGATCACAATCATGGGAACAGTAGAAACAAAAATTGGGTTTTCAGAACCTGGCGCAGGTCCATTCTTTAAGAGACCGGGGGTTAAAATTGAAGGGAAAAGCGCAAAGTTTAGCCACATCGGCGTTTGTTTACAGCACAAGTGCTTCTGCGGTTATTTTAAGGGAAATAAGACAAATCTGAATGTATATGCACATCCTGATCAAATTATTTGATTTAGTGTCCGTATAAACAGTGGATTCGGAATTTCCAATCCCTCAAATTTTTAATCTGATTAATAAATTTTTCGTATGTAGACATAGCTACTGTCACAACTCTATGAAGTGCATCTCAAAAAAGTTGACTGTCATGGAAAAGTACATATCAATTTAATTTGAAGATTTAAACCTTCTTATATTCCATGTTGGATGCACATCAAGGGAAATATTTCAAGCCGTTGTATTTTGAGGATTTTAGCTTATACAGTTACAGTGAAATGTTTTAATATTTGGAGATTGAGGAAAAACTGTAAAATGCTTGAAACATTTAAGTTTACCTGTAATGAGTCTAGAATCTACTGAATTTTCTTAAATAACTGACAGAAGAAAAAAAAACAACCAAAAACATTGAGATGCACAGTACGTAGCTAACGACATGATTGACTAACTAGTCAAACTGCGCTGGTTTAACTCGTACTTGGCTGTAGCTTTCTTAAAGACCAACCTGTGTGACCACGTCATCCTGTTTGGCTGCCGGGGCCTGGAGCTCCTCCTTTTGTCGAAGGATCTCTGCCTTTTTGCCACACAGAGGCTGCGGCTCTGCCACGCCAACACCACAATCACCACTCTGTAACAGGAGGGTCATTGACAATCAACATGGTTTTATGACCCCATATCTGGTTTTAAGTTTTAAAGGGTAGTTATTCTGTAACACTTTGCAACACACTGCAATCAATTTCCCTTCTTAATTCTGATGGGGTGAATCTATGAAATTTTCAAGGAAACACAACATAAATCTATGGAAGATATTTCAACGAGTATGGGAACACATAAAACTACCACAAACTTCTGGAAAGGTTGCATTGTGTGCAAATCCCGACGGAATTGCTTCCAGTGCACCATGACTGTGTTCTTCAACCCTCTGCTAACCTTGTGAGTGTAAAATTAATTTGTAAGGACAGACAACGTTTTGATCTGGAGTCAAATAAAGTGATGGCACGGAGCACCGTACTGCTGGAACAAACGGATATTAAACAAGAAATGCCTTGAAAGATAAAAACAAAAACTCTCTGTTGCTGTTAAGCTTTGGATGGTTACAAAACGTATGTAAGCACTAAAGTCAAGTCTCCTCAGATACACTCTGAACTATCAAATACAAGATAGTCACGATCCTCCTAATGAAACAAGATTAAAAAACTCGGCAATTTATCTAGTGTTTATCAGATTAATCAGCACTGTGTGAACTCCTTTGACAACGGCTTGAGGGTAATAGGTGTTTGTTCATATGAAAAATGTCCTTTAGTCCAGGTTAGATTTTGATTGCCTAAACTCTGATTAAAAGAAAAAAAAAGAAAGGTCTCCTCACAAAATTAATCAGATTTATTTGACTTAAATTTCAGGGCAAGTAATTACTTGATCTATCGCAGTAGCTCTTTAATTTCGTTGCCGGGCATTGGACATCTCTTGGACTGCTTGGCTTTAAACCCCTTTTATGGGTGGGTTGGTAGTGTCTGTGGCCTTTCCCAGACTGTCGCCTATATAAGGGTAATATTTCATGTTGCGTTTTTGCTTTGACGACACTTTTGCTTCTTTTTGTTGCCATTAAACTTGCATGAGAAAAGAGAGACGGCCCTCCCACAATGCCAGCAGGACTGGAAGTTGGAGCAAAGTCCTGAACGCTGCCCTGCTTCGTTGATGAAAGTCATAATTCAGTCTTATTTACTCAACACATCCATTCTTTATGTACTTATGTTAACAAAATGGAGCGCTGTATCATTTTCAAAGCAGGGTATTGGGTGATACCTTTCTAGTGTCATTTTAGTGTGTAACTCTAAAAAGCAAAAAACAGTCCCGCAGTGAACTCCATTTTATGATACCTAGGATCCTCAGGCTCAAAACATAATGGTTGCAGTTAAAAACTTACATGGACCATACAACACGGAAAAGCTCATTTATTAAAACTACAGAAGCAAATACGAAACAGCTCTCAGTGACAAGTTTTTCCAATTGACAGTTACCAATACCTGGAACTGGGGTATGGGGGTTTAGGTTGAAAAATAGAGTTCTTCTTTAAAAAAGGACTATTTCCCAGACTTGGAGGTACTTGAAAAATCAGTCACTAACAACTCAACCCAATTTAACCCAGCTCAGTGCACAACATTAACATTCACTATGAAATAATACGCAGTAAGATAAGATTGCAGAGGGACTATTAAACATAGACATTGAGATACAGCTTGGACATCACGCTGTCTGGTCTACAGTTAATATGAGGAAACTGCCTGCCCTGAGCAAAGAAAAGCATGTCATACTGATATTACACTAACCTTTTTTTTTTTTTTACCAGGGTAATTTTCAAAAAAAAAAGAAAAAAAAACCTTCTCTCCCTCCCTTTTACAGGGATTCAGTAATGTTGCTGTTTGTTAGATTTTTTTCCAGTCTATCCCTGCACAGAATCTGAATCCAGTGAATCCTCGATAAAGGTAAAATAACTCTGAGTGAAAAGCAGTGTAAAATGCTGTTGTGATTTACTCTGTGGGATCAAACTTCAGTTTCACCTCTGGTTCAAAGCTTGATCAATAACGTCACACCAGGAGCTCTGCTTGGAGAGATTGCATCAGTGAGAGGAGTGTCTATGGAGGTCAAACACGCAAGGACATAGAAGCTACTTTAAGTTTGTGTTACCAACATTGAGGATTCTGTTGAAAGCCTTTACACACAAGAGGAATGTTATCTGACTGACAATAGTGTAGACATCATCTCCTACACATTCACTTTCACTGTCTTAAATTTGTATTTAACTCAAATTTAACTTTTAAAGAGGGTACAACCAAATTCTCGAAAGTCAGTCTCTTCCACAATACCTCTGACTACCCCAGCATGTTGTCATCTTTATCTCATACTGACCTCTTGTGGCAGCTGTGTGTCATTTTGACGCAGCTGTTGGATCAGTTTGTCTTTCTCTGCTTGGCTCGAGAGAAGCTTCTGCAGCTGGACCTCCAGAGCTGCCACCAGAGTGTCTCTCTCCTTCCTCCAATTGTCCATGGTCTGTTCCTTCTCAGATAGCTGGGACAACAAGGACTCCTGACGAAGAGCAACAGCGCACAAGCAAATTATATGGTGGTATGCAGGGTTATTCATTCAGTTCATTAAGTTCCAAAGGGCATAAATTCTGGTTGATAAAAAACTATGCTTGGCTGATTTTTTTTTCCTTTTAAATAACTAAAGCCACTTGTCTATAGAGAGATAAAATGAGCTTTGGAGACAGTTTTAGATTAATTCCACCATGTTTTAAAGTTCCAGGTAGCGTTTATCATGTTACCATGACATCCTTACCAGCTGGCTCTGCTGCCGAGTATAGCGCTCTCTGTCTTCGACAAACCTCCTCATGTCCTGGTTCCTCTTGTCCTCCGCCTCTTTGGCCTGGTTGATCAGCGACAGCTTCTCCTCCAGCCACTTCTTGCGTTCAGCTTGGTGCTTCTCTGTACAAAGCTGTATACAAAATAATTTTTAAAGACAACTTATTTGTTCCTGATCTGACAACAGCAGTCTGATGTCAAGGATGACTGAGAATTTCCACACAAAAGTAAAGACTCGATCAATCTTATTCACTTATGAGTACCCTCAAACTTTCGTTAGCCTGGGCAGCTTCCTGTCTGGCTACTATAAGGTCATGTGATGGGCTGTTGACTTGAAGGTGCGTATCATTTCCAGGGTCCTGCTGCAACAACTTCCTTTTCAATCTCTCCACCTCTGAAATTGTTAAAAACAAGGGAAAATCATTTTCAATGTAATATTCTCTTTGTGGATTAATTCCACAAGGTTTAGTCACTGTAGGCAGCAGATGTGGTATCATCGACACTGCACATTTTATTTTCTTAATGACTTGGAAATCTGAACCAAGACTGGATGAGAGCTGCAGCAGGATTCATTGGTGATTATATTATTATTATTGTTATTTTGTAAAATCTTTCACATGCATTACGTTATATTTACTGAGGGGATTTTATAGTTTACTTGGCAATCCTGGGTACTTTGCTGTGATTGGTTCAAAGAGACAAAAACCAGGAGGTGTTTTCCCCCGTTGGCAGAGTTCTAATAAGAGCAGTCTACTTGAGACTAAACCTTGTTTGACTGACTGACTTGAATTTGGTATCAAATTAAAGCCTCTTGTGAGAAAATACAAGTTTGCACCAATTTCCTTTTCTCTTTCATGGACATATGTTTTTTTCCCCTGAGTTTAAGAGGAATGCACCCAGCTGTGCTTGAGCCAAGCTGCTTTTAAATTCAAAACAATGAACTTCACAGTGCCTCAGCTTGCTTTTCATTTTCCAGTTTTTGTCTCACCGCTGGAGAGCTCGGAGATGAGCTGAAGCTTCTCCTCCAAGACCTGGTCCATCTGGCTCTGTGTCTCCTCCTGCTCTATCAGAGCTAAACGCATGTCCTCCATCACGCGCTCCTTGGCTTCAAGATCTATAAATCAACAAAACACACCTGTCACACTAATATGGACAGGTTTACATGCTGAGCACCACCCTGAGCACACACCTCAATAAATACTAGAATAGCCTGATACAGGTAAAACGTATTCTAATTTGTCAAGTAAATGTCTGATTATTTAGCAGATTACCGCAGCATGGAACAAATAGTGAGGAATAAACATACAGGAATTTGTTTGTCTCACATAAACATTGGAAAACTTCCGAAAACACTGCGTCTTTGGCAATTGACAGCTCGTGCCTGGGGTATAGCATCAGTGATAGGAAGTTGACAAAAATAGGAAAAACAGACCAGACAAACATTATTTCACTGTTGGCATCTACTCCATGTTACCCAACACTTCAATAACATTTTGAGCAAAGTTAGGGCATCTTGATTTGCCCTGCGCTGTTGCATTGCATAGCCTTGTTGAATTAATGGGCTTCCGACTAAACTACTTACTGGAGTCATTGTCAAAAAAAAAAAAAAAAGTTTCTTTAACTGTTTAAACATCATCATAAACACTCAGTGGTGAAATTCACAGAAAGTAATTTACAAGTTTTGCTGTTCTTATGAATGCTGGCGGCTGATACTGTGTTACCATTGCCTACAACTCATTATTTGGTGGACTCCATAAATTATCAGCCAGCCATGAGCACCACCGTGGCAGTAAAAAGTAAAGGAGAAATACCATGGATTTATTTTCCCTTTTCCAAATTTCCTAATTATGGAATCATCAATACTGATTAAAAAAAAAAAAAAAGACAATGTATTTTGTACAGTGAAAGACATTGTTTACCTTTACAAGCATTCTGGTAGAGCTGGAGTGTCTGCCCAGACTTGGTGTCTGATGATGGTTCCTTAGGGAGGGAAGAGGAGAGACAAAGAGATGAAGAAAGCATGAAGAAGGCACATCCATAATACTTGTCTGGAGGCAGTCAAGTCAGGCAAGTGAAATCCTTTTGATTGCTCACTGGCACACTAGAGGATGCGAGTGCTGCTCTTCCAGGGCAGATTGAGATAAAGCCTACAGACATTTGGACTCACCACTCTGAGCTGCTGGATGGTTCTATCTCTGCTGGCAAGGTCACACTGAAGCTGCTTCCTGGCTTTCTCCATGTCGGACAGCTTCTGCCTCAAAACCCTTTCCTCTTCTCTCATGGTCGAGATCTTGGGGAGATTTAAATCATAAAAGTTTACATATTGTGTATGAGTGTCTCTCGAGCTATCATATGTTTATATGAGTATGCAGTTTTGATAAGTGATCTGATCAATTTTGAATCACATTAAACACTGAACTCTTGTCTTTTGTCGGGCCAGAAGTTATTTGAAAGTAAACACAAAAGTTTTAAAATGCATGTAAGAAAAAACAAAAATAAAGCCAAAATGTCCTGGATAAGCGCACTGCCATCTTGCATGGGTGACATTACCTGGAGTAAGAGTAGGCCCCTGTAGCCAGAACTTGTAATTGCAACAGGAAGGCTTTTAATCATAGGTTTATGCTGTGAAAGGAGTGGCTGTTAGAAACTGGAAATTTTCATAGGAATGAACACGGCCTTGTCGTCAAATCTATCTTATTACATTAATGAACTACCCGTATAGGAGTTATCTGGCTAGTTCCTGCACATTCACCCACCTGACACCAACCAGTGCTCAGCTGTCAAAAATCTAATTAAAACCAACCTGATCAAAAAAAGTAGTAATTTGGATAAAATATATACTAGGGAATATAATGATGCGCTATGAGACTGGTAAAAAACAATTCAAATATGTGATGATTCAAGTAGTTGAGAAAAACCCCCAAAACTTTTCACTTAAAAATGCAGAGGGCACTCACACATTCTACTTCGCCACGTCAGCACATCCTTCGGCTCTTTGACGTGAAGGCATGCTGCAGTAAGATTACCACCTCATTTCCAGGTGTAGTTGCACTTGTCAGTTTCTTTAGCTAAAGACTCAAAGATCTTGTTGATTTCTCATGACCACATGCATCTATCCACTAGATGAACTGAAATTTGTTTTCCTTAAAGTTCGTTCTGACCTTAGTGACTTTTCACTAAGCCTACACTTTTTATTTTAACACTAAGCAACTGGAGATGGCGTATCTCTCTCTTCGCCTGTGTCGCTCAGTGTGTCGTGTGTAGTTATTCCTCTGCCTCCGTTATATAATACTACATGTAATAAATGTCGTATTTGCGGTGTTGCTGGAGACACTTATCCAATTAATTATCCATTAATTTCCATAACAACCCAGCCCAGAGTAGCTGGTTCAGACCTGCATAATAGAGCGCCACTTAAAGGTAACCAGGAAGACGTGTGACTGTGTGAAAACAAGAGGGGACACTGAATTTATTTGAATATTCTATACCTACTTCAGACATAAAAAGGATTCTTTAGTTTAATTCTTTAATTTAAAAAAAGATGAGCAATGGTGTGGCAGTTTTTCCATGAGAAATTATAAAAAATACCTCTTATAGTTATAATTTGTCCTCATTTTATGTGAGAAAAATTATACTGTGAGGCCAGAATCGTTAATCATATTACACTGTGATTTGAGTGAATTGCCACATCCCTAATAATTATCAGTGATAAGCTAATATCAGAGAATTGCTGTCCACAATGTTGTTAAACAGCTAAACAGGTTATTTTTACCCAACCTTTCACGATAAACAACCTGTCTGTAGACTTCAGCGGGCACGCTGCAACCACTAGAGATGCTTACACTATCCTTGCTTCATAGCAACAGCAGCAGCTTAAAAATCAGCTGCCTATTAAAGGCTGTTTGAGATAGGGGTCGCGGGGGGGGGCTGGAGCCTAACGGGATAAGCGGTAGAAAATGGATGGATGGATGGATGTTTCCTCTTATAAGGCAGTTGTGTTAAGGTGTTGGTGAAAACTCACGTACCTCTTTCTGCACCTGCTCAATCTGCTTCTTGTAATCGGCTAGTTTCTCTCTGAGATCTGATGCATCGTCCTCTTTCCTCCGAAGGTCGAGGCTAAGGCGTTTGGCCCTCTCCACTTCCTGGTTGGCATTTTCCTTTAGTCTGTGCGAGTAAGATTACAACAAAAACAGATGATAGTACACACTGCTCCACAACATCACTGTTTAATTCAGTTGGATGGATGGTTTAATAAAATACTCCCTGGATGCTTCACTATTTGTGCAGAGATAATAAAGACAAAGGGTATTTCAAAATGACAGAATAATATGGTGAACCTCAAGAAGACTGCAAGAAGACAAGACTGCTTCTCAGCATTTATTGTTTAGCTTTAACTCAGGGGAGGATAGGCAACAGCTCTATTAAAACAATAATCTATGATATAGTGAAACTGCTTTCTGGAGCTTATTACCAGGACATTTTGGATGTTAAAATCATCAGCACTGTTAAAAAAAAACCAACAAAAAAAAACTGATAATGAGACTGAAAATTGGTCAGACTCTTGTTGTGTATCGTTCTGATAAGGTTGTAAAAATTCCATCACAATATATAATTAGCTTTCATTTCTATTTTCATTTCTTTAATGATAATTAGGACTTGATAGCAATTTTCAAAAACTACGTAATCACAAGAACTGAATAATATATAGAACTCACTCAGACTGGTCTTAGTGTTTGGTCAAAATTAAAGACTGACTCCATATTCTTAATTCAGTGTTTAAAAGAAAAATCATTGAGTAAGAATATTCAATTGACATGGCCACTGATTAAGAGAACACTATACCATTTTGTGGTTTACAGGTAAGGATTGAACTAATGCTTTCATCCATATTACCATCACTGTAATATTGTTAATTTTGGACTGGCCTAAAATAGGGATAGGTAATGATTGTAGAATATTCTAAAAGACTTTACTGGTTTTTCTGAAAAAATGTATTTGCCCCAGCGCCTGTAAAGAATGCTATAACTGGTGACGTCACGTTACTTCCAGTGAAATGTGCATAGCAGTCTTTCCCACTGGAGGTCAGTATAGCATTTGTCAGAGCTCCAAGCTCAATCCTACAGTAGCTATACAAACAATAGTCACATGAAAATACTATTTGAGCAATTAAAAAGTTCTGTTTTTCATTCAATAAAATAGTTGAAAGTGGCGTGTAGTGCAAACTCTGCTAGGCAAAGGTAGCAAATCGCAAATCGACAATAACTATGCTCTGTTATTTGAGAGCGAAGCCCCAAAATAAAAGTGGGCTGCTGCCCAAAAATCAACCATCCATGACTACCTGTGTCACCAGAAAAGAAAGTTTGATGACTGATGTGCATTTGTCAAGGCTGAGGGTTTTCAGAGTTTGGCATTTGTCCAGGCATCATATACGGACCCATCGAAAGAGACGATTACTTCACAACTGGAGAAACTGTGTGATGATAATGCAGTGAGCTTCAAAGCTGTACGATAAGTGTTGGAAAACTGACTAGATTCATGCACAGCATTTTTTTTTTGCTATTTGTTGAGCTTCAAGAGTACCTAATTGTATGACTGCCAGATTCCTGTTTTGGAAAGGAATTAAGCCACCTCTGTCTGTGTCCCTTCATTGTACCCTCTCCTAACACGGTAACATTTGTGTTTGAAATTCCCATTTCTAACCTCAACTATTTAACCATTCTTTCAGTGTTCCTAATGTCAAGTTCACACTCTACATTCTCTTTCCGCTCTCACATCAAATCCATCACCAAATCGGCCTTCTTTCACCTTAAAACTATCTCCAGCCTCTGGTCATTGCTCTCTTACTCTGGGGCAGAAACCCTTATCCACGTATTTATTACCTCCCACCTGGACTAGTGTAACAGAGTCCTGTCCTACTCCTCACCTACAAATCCCTCCAGGCCCTTGCCCCTCAGTACTTCTCTGACCTCCTTCTCCCATACATCACATCTTGAAACCTCTGGTCTTTAGACTCTGGCCTGCTCCACTTTGTTAATGAAAATGTTCATCAACTACCTTTTTTTTTTTTTTTTTTTACATGACGAAGACACTGAAGAGCTAAAAATAGATAATTGATAACAAAGCACTGGCAGTCGTCACCCCAGTCAAAGATTTAATCCTGTAGAGAGCAGTCACTGATATCAACAGGAATTAATCAAATACACAACTGAACACCCAAATACATTGTTTTTCAGGTGAAAACTGTGGTGCTTAGATATTTAAATCTAAATGGGACTATCAAAATAAGTTGTCTTGAGATATGTGGTTATTTTTCAATAGATGTTATTTCATTAAACTTCATGATATATATTGTTATGGTACCACAATACCAAAACCACAGGCTGAAAAGACGGGAGACAGATGTGGGGAAAGAAATGAGAGAAGTAGAAAAATTCTAGGGGAAACACTGAGCGGCATGACAGTGCTGTCTTTTCTACCATTGTTAGTTTTCTGCTCCTTCCCCAGCTTCGAACAGCAGTCAGGCCACATGGCCATTCTTCTCAAGCCGTAGTGTACCTTCATTACATTGGTGCTGTGCGCATTTCCACAAAGGCCATGTTTGCCTCTGCAGGCAGGCAGAACTCAGCATAACTCCCATGAAAGTCCCTGTTTTACGGACTCCAGTGTTACCCAGTCCTCAGTAAGGAAAGTAGCTATAGGCTTTCCTAAAAGTCACTAGAACTCGCTAAATGACGTCATTATCTGATAAAAAACATCATTAATATGTTTAGAACAACAACAAAAAAAACAAAAAAAACAAAAAACCTTTCTTCTCTTGATTATTATTATTTTTTTTTTTTTCTTCTAAAATCACAATTCTAATCCTCCTTTGTCCGGGCTTGAGGACCGGCAAAAGTGACTCAAATGAGACACTGGCGGAGTTACTTAGTTTTTTATTTTATTTTTCTTTAGTTTGGTTCAGCCAGCGGCGGCTTTGCACATTCCACGATTCATTTGCAGTCTGGACGGGGATGTGTGAACATCTCCTACTCTGACTGCAGCTGAGAGAGACTGATGTGCGAGGACTGGACCGCCTGTCAGTGCTTCTAGACGGGGAGGGACCCCAAGCAGAACCTGCTGCTCGTTGAAAAGAATGATAAATGCTTTCATGTCCGTCTCTAATAGTCTCCTATAACACCAGAAAAAGTGCTTGATTTGTCACTAGTTGCTTTTTTGAAAAAAAAAAAAAAAAAAAATTTCTAAAGGGCTCTGAAAACTTGCTAAATATACGACAAATTCAATAAGTTGGCAAGACTGCATGTGGCTCTTGGCAGCCTGCTGCCAGAAATGCTTGTTCAGCAGAAGGACATGATTGGATAGAGATCAGATCTCAATGTGGATAACCTGAGACGCTTGTTAATACAAGGTTTGAATGTATGTGGACAAGGGCCATCTTATATTTTAATGCTAGGTGGAAAAGGGCCAAGGGGTCTCACACTACACAATTCTTCACCAGGGATTTGCAGTTTAGTCTGTCTGGTCTTCAAGCTACATTTGTTCATAAAAAAAAAAAATTGACATGGGAAATGATGAGCAAAAGTTAAACAACTGCATGAGTGAATTTACAAAATGGACATTTGACAAAAACAAGTCCTTCTGTTTCTTCACATATTTGTCACACTGTTTCAGATCAAACAAATTTCAATATCAGACAAAGATAACCCCAGTAAATACAAAATGCAGTTTTTAAATGATGATACATTTATTAAGGGAAAAAAGCTATCCAAACCTACCTGGCACTATGTGAAAAAGTAATTTCCCCCCCGCCCCAAGGTGTGCGTCCCGTTACATCTGGCATAAAACTAACAGCATTTCATAAAATGAACATCATACCACCAGTCAAACATGGTGGTGGTAATGTGATGTTCTGGGGCTGCTTTGTTTCATCAGGACCTGGACAACTCTCAGTAATTGATGGAACCATGAATTCTGCTCACTACCAGAAAATCCAGAAGGAGTGTGTCCGGCCATCAGTTTGTGACCTCAAGCACATGTGGGTTTATATAACAGAACATTGAACACCAGGAAGCCTGAATGTCTGAATGGTTTAAAAAAAAAAAAATAAATAATAAAATAATTTTGTATTTACTCAGTTTCTTTGTCTCATGTTAAAATTTGTTTGAAAAGTTTTGTTTTGAAAAGTACTTTATCACAGCAGTGTCAATATTTAAAATTTCAGAAAGTAACGGATCTAATTAAAAGTTTTAGAAAGCTGGACTTTTTGCACTATTTTTAAAATAAAATCCATGTTTTCTGATAAAAGCAAGAAGAAAATTATCTTTTACCTGCTGATCTCCTCAGCTTTCTTCTTCAGCTCCTCATCCTTCTGAGCGATGGCTTCATGGGCCACAGCCAGAAGTTCCCGCCTCCTTTCCACCTCCCTGTGCCGGGCTTCCTGGACAGCCTGAATTTCATCTTCATCCCGCTGCTCCTGTGCCTCCTGCAGGCTCTTCTGCAGGGACGTCACCTGTGCCTCCTTGTCCTGCAGCTTTTTCTGGAACTCTATTAGTTTCTCCGTTTTCTCTCCCATATCGGAAACCTTTGCCCTCAGCAATGCCGCTTCAGCCTGGAGTTCAGAGTTCACTCTCTTGAGTTCTTCCTGGGCCTTGAGCAACTCTGCAGGTTGCTGCGGCTCACTGAGCTTGTGCTTGAGGTCATCTAAAAGTTTACCAGAACTTTCTTTTTCTTCTCTTAGTGTCTGTGTCAAATCCTTGAGCTGCTGTTGTGAGACCATTTCTTGTTCACGCAGCTTCTCGTTGAGTTCCTGCAACTGCTTTTCCAAGGCCTGGGTGTGTTCCAAAAGTTTTGTTCTCAGCTGCCCTACTTCTTCTTTGAAAGCTTGTTCTTGGTCTTCAAGCTCAGATTGCAATTTTTCCAGTTGCCTCTGTGATGCCTCTTCTTGCTCCTGTAACTTCAGTCTCAGCTCTTCAGATTGATGTTTGGAAGCAGCCTCTTGTCCTATCAGCTTCTGAGTGACCTGCTCAAGTTGCTGCTCCGAGATCAGTTGATGATGTGCGAGCTGATCTCTTGCCTGTGCAAGCTCAAGCTCCAGTTTCACCTTTTGTCTGTGTTGGATCTCATTTTTCTCTTTTTCCTCAGCCAGATTCTTATTCAGTTCAGATGCTTCCTCCCACGGCTGAGACAACGCCTGCACTTCCTGCTTCAGCGTCTGAACTTCATGCGTTAGGGTGCAGATCTGTGAAGCTTTCTCTTGGATCTCCTTGGAGAATTTGTCCAGGCGTGTCTGAGCAACTTTGACTTGGACTAATGCTTCTTCAGCTCTCTGTGTCTCACTGGTCACCTGTAATAATTGACACAGATCTCACATTACTTGTATTCTAAGGCATAAGATCATTAAATTAGGAAAGGACATGAGTAACAGAATGTGAGTAATGAATGATGAGTAATTGACAGTAAGAATTAAATTGCAGATCCAGCTGGTTCTGGCTAAGTAATGGACCCTGAGATGAGTTTTAAAAAAATGACAACAGTTAGACCTCTCCAACAATAGGTCCAATAAATGTATTTAATGACCTGTCAATGACCTTTGACCTTGAAAGACAAACCTTAATCATACACAGCTAATGCTTTCAGCTACAATACAACACCATCTAGATCTCTGTTTGATTTCTTTCTAGAGTTATGGCCAAAAAACATGGTTTTTGACATTTGAATGACCTTGATCTTTAGCCACACAAATGTAATTAGGTGAAGGTTGGGCCAAGACACCCCTTTGGTGAAAATTTAATTGATATTGGTCGAGGAGCTTTGCGTAATCTTGCTAACAAACGAACCAATGGTGACTGGTGAAAACACTTTGGGAAAACAAACCAGCAGCAACCAAGTGTGTCAACTGTTTTCACAGCTGCACGTTGCAGTGGTTGTAGAGAGAAAATCATTAATAAAGAGCTAATAAAGATCAATGGTTTTATAATTAAAATAATTAATTAAAAAAATAGATTTCCACAGGCAAACTTGAGTTCTACATCTGAAAACTTCACCTGTAATTTATGTAAACATTTTTAACAACTGAAAAGCACAAAAGTTAAAATGTATTGAAAAAAATTGATGTACTCATTTACAAAAGTATTTCATATTTGTTGGTGTTTACTGCAGTCTCAATTGGTTGACAATGGGGGGAAGCATGCTTTGAATAGTACTTACATGATGATTATTGAGTCAAAAATTAATGAAGCTGCCATTTAAATTAGCAAAGTGAAATGTCAAAAACTGACCAAAGTTTTGGCTCTATAGTATATATTTGTCATGCAGCATCTTTTTCATGTCACATTTGTGGAAAAAGTCAGATAATGCGTTCAAAATAGATGTAATAAAATGAGAAATCGATCTGTCTTTTAAAGAATGAAAAAATCCCTTGATCTTGAAATTAAATGTGTGCGCCCATCCCTAAATCAAACTCAAGTTTTTATCCCACAGGAAATGTCTTAATACGTCTCTGGCAGTCAAAAGCTATTCATAAAAATAATAAATTTAAACAACATATAGTTAGGTCCAGAAAGATGTAGACAATGACACAGTTTTAATAATGTTGCCTTATATACACCACCATAATGGATTTGAAACAAAACAATCAAGATTTGACTTTTGTTCATTTAAGAGTTTTAACAAAAATATGGTATTTACCATTTAGGAATTACAGCCATTTTATGCAGTTTAGCTCCATTTTAAGGGGCTCAAAGATATTTGGGCATACTAACACAATTGTAAATATAACTATAGTTTTTAATACTTTTAATAAAATGACTGCCTTTAGTCTAGAGCCCATGGACATCACCAGTTTCCTCCCTGGAGATAATACGTCAGGCTTTAACTGCAGCCACCTTCAGCTGCTGCTCGTTTGTGGGACTCTCCCTTCAGTGACTGAAAAGCTGCTCAACTGGGTTGAGATCAGGTAACTGACTTGGTCACTAAGGAACATTCCATTTCTTTGCCTTCAAAAAGTCTTGAGTTGCTTTCGCTGTATATTTAGGGTTATTATCCATGTGAGCTGTGAAGCACCATCCTTCAGTTTTGCAAAATTTGGCTGAAGTTGAGCAGAGTATAGCCCTATACACCTCAGAATTAATCCTAATTAATCCTAATTTATACTTCTGTCAGCAGTCACATCATCAATAAACTCCAGTCAGCCTGTTCCAATGGCAGCCATGACATGCTCATGCCATAACAGTCTCCACCATGTTTGACACATGATGTGGTTTGCTTTGGATCATGAGCTGTTCTTTTTCTTGGTTTCATCTGTCCAAAGAATCTGATCCCAGAACTTGGGAGGCTTCGTAGATATTTTCTGTCTAATCTTGCCTTCCTGTTCTTGAACATTATCAGTAGTTTTCACTTTGTTGTAAAGCCTCTATTTATATTTGTGAATGTGTCTCTTGATTGGAGACTATGACAATGACATGCCTACCCTTCTCCAAAGTATTCTTGACTTCTCAGTTTTGAAGGGATTTTTCTTAAACAAAGAATTTTGCCATCATCCATGTTGTCTTTTATGGTCACCCCAGCCTTCTGATGTTGAGCTCGATAATGCCTTTTTTCCAAGAATGTACCAAATTGCTGACTTGGCCACTACTAAAATTTTTGCTATTTGATAGATTTATTTGTTTATTCAGCCTAATGATGGCCTCCACTTGCATTGATATCTCCTTGGACTTCATATTGATAGTTCCACTCACAGCTGCCAACTGCCAATTCGACACCTGAAATCAAGTCGACCTTTAATTAGCTTTATTTTTCTTGAAGTAACATGGGAAAGGATCACACTTGGCCATGAAACTCCATGTCAGTCAATTGTCCAAATACTTCTGAGGCCCTGAAAATGGGGGTATTCTGAATAAAAATCGCTGTAATTTCTAAACAATAAATACCATATTTTTCATAAACATCTTTAATTAAAGCTGAAAATCACATCTTGATTATTTTATTTCAAATTCATTGTGGTGGTGTGGTGGTTGGATTGATTTAATTTCAGCATAAATTTAAACTCAGGCCCACCTGCAACTCTGTAGCTCCGAGCTTGGCAGTCAGATCTTTGACTTCTTGCTGCACAGCATTGCCCTCCTCAACTAGCCTGCTAACCTCTTTCCTCTGTACCTCCAGAGCAGTCTGAGCAGCTTCCTTGCCACTCCTCTCCTCACCGATAGCAGCAAGTATCTCCTCTCTGCTTTTCTTCGCTTTGTCAAGGGCTGCAACGGCATCCAACTTGGCTTGTCTCTCAGCTTCAAAGGCTTTTTTCTCCTGGTTGAGGGATGCAAACACCTCATCTTTGCTTCTCTTCAGCTCCTCCAGCGTGGCAAGAACATCCTCCCTTGCTTTCCTCTCCTCCTCCAAGGATGCCAGAGCCTCCTCTTTTCCCATTGTCTGATACTCCAAAGCAGCAAGGGCGTCTTCTCTGCCTTTCTTCTCCTTTTCAAGGGCAGCAAGCACCTCCTGGGTGAAGGGAGTAATGATGAATAAACTGAAAAGAGCTTTAGTGGACAACAGCATTAACCACCTCCTCCTGATAATATGCTCCTCACCTGCAGCTGCCCTTTCTTGCCCTCCTCCTCGGCCAGTGAGGAGCAGCCTAGTGAGTCTGGTGATGTACCCGTCTGCAGGGCTCCTAAGTGGTTCATCAGCTGGGAAACCTGTGAAGTCTCCTGAAGCTGAGAGAAATTCTTTCTTTTCTCTTCATCTTCCACTCCATCCGCCTCACCTACCACAAGAAAAAAGCGTCACACCTTTAATTTATTTGTTGCAGTCCCCCATTTTATCAGGACTAGACACCACATTAATTTCAACATTCGTTTAACTATATGTAATTTAACCCTGGGGTTCTAGTGTTACGCCCTCCCATTGGTGCCATGTCATTTAGCACCAGGTTGGTTTTGATTAATTTCATAAGCTCTGATTTTTAAAACAAGACTCCTCTAAATGTGCGATAAATGCCGTAGGCAACAAGTGTGTAGGTATATTACAGTCGTTTTTGCTGTTCTCACTTGCTTTAGCTCAATATTGCTATATTGCTGCACAAACTATCCACTAGATTAAAACTGAAATTTGTACTCCTTAAGCTTGTAAAGCTCATCCTGACCTTAGTGACTTAGTGAAATGAATTTGGACATTTGGGCAATTTTACAGGACTTAAACGATAATTACAAAAATGAGTAATCACGCTTTTCACACGCCAACCATGGTGAATGGTAAGTTACCATCACCATCACACGTTATGTCAACTTTCCTCGTATTCAGACAGGAGCAGAGGAGACCACATTGGTGTGGTGTTATGTAAAACCCCTGGGAGCATTTCTAGTCAAACCACCCCTGTAGCCTCAACCATCCTTCAGAGGGTTTGGGCTGATACTGAACTCACCCGCTACCTCGAGGAGGACCTGACAGATTCTAATGAAGACCCACACAGCTGGTGACACCACAACCAGGGCAGATCTCCTTTCTCTAAAATCACCCGCAAGTATATGTGCCATTGTGCAACAAGCGCACCATCGGAGAGCATTTAGTGCCACATGGAACATCACTCCTCTCTGCCCCTCTCTGAAACCTCACAAGTTCAATATACTGTATTGGTTTTTACTCGCACCAAACAAAATTATAATCCAGGTATAAATATAAGAAAAGTTATGCTCTAGGGTACAGAAGGTTTTATTATATTCAGTGCCTTGTATTTTGTTAGTTATATG
>KV751317.1:3567240-3590097 GCA_001698575.1 Mola mola | reverse complement strand
TATTTTTTATTATTTTTCAGAATTTACCATTATTAATTATTACTGTGAAATGGATGTTCAAGCCAAACATTTGAATAAAGGGATGGAAATAAAATATGCCTTATCTTTATAAATGATCATTAGTTGCAGCCCTAAAATGAATTTTTAAAAATTAACTCTATGTTCCAATAATAATAGTATGGAACAACAGTATGGATGCTAATAAAAAAAAACAAAAAACATCAGCATGTTGCCACCATTATAATCACCACACAAACACTGCACTGTGAGTAAAATCGGAAGGAACTGTTTGGCCTAGGCAGAGGTCTCTCTGAGTGCCACCCTCTAGATTTTATTCTTTTACAGTAACAAATATATTTTGCGAATAATCAAGCACTCATTCATGGAGTAATTCAAGTTCTTGAATACTGAAATTATTGAAAATACCCATTCCTAATACCAGCAGGCAACGTGCAGATATTCTTGTACCCATGTTAAAGACCTCACTAACATGCTTTTCATTGTTACACAGTTCAAATATTTGTTTCAAACTGGAATCATACAATTTAACGCTTCTGTAGCGAGACCCCAACCCTTCATACCTTTGATAAAGGTATTGCCCTTGACGTCCTGTGACAGGCGCAGTGCGGGCCTCCTTGAAGCTCCACTGGGTACCACCTCCAACAGGTCATGAATGTTCTCATTGTAGATTTCGCAGAAAGAAACCCAGACGGAGAACTTGGTGTGCGTGTCCACGTTCAGGCTGATTTTGTCCAGAACAGCCGTCTCCAGTACAGAGGACTCTGCAGGAGATGGATGTAAGAGAATTTCAAAAATGCCTCTGAGTTTAACAGCAAATCTTAGAAATCACAGTGTTGCCAGATTTATTTCTGCGTCAGCAGAGTAAAAAATAGTTGAGAAACATGCCAGTAAAGACAAAATCTTGCCTTCAAGGAGAGTCTTATTGGTCGAGTTCAACAGGCTGGCATTGCTCTTTTCAATCTACGAGGGAAATAATAACGATGAAACATGTCAAAATGCACAAAAAATTTGGTCTATACAACACCTTAGAGCAATCTCAGTGGGTGTCACACAAGTCAAGCCTCACTATGAGTTTTAGAACAATGATAACCACATAGTAGCAATCAAGGTGCTCTTTCCATCCATGTCCATCTAGATTTATAATATATGCATTAACTGATAGAGTTTGGTGATATATTGCTTGAGAACTCATTGACATTCGAATGTTGAAATCACTATTCAAATGTGTGTTTTTAGTTTCATACATGTGTTTGCTACCATTCCTGAATCTCGCCGTACTCGTGTTGGCCCTGTAATTTAATGACATTGTGGAAACAAAAATGTTTTACGCTGCTTGGAGTCATTCCAGTGAGAGATACACACAGATTTTGCTCTGCTGCTGCGAACTTTCACCTGCAGCTGCCTGGTTAAATGTTACGTTCACTGAAGCGCCTCGTGAACATCACTGCCTGTAACTTTGGTGAATCCTACCTACCCGCATCACCATCTGAGTGCAAGTCGTAAGGTCTAAAATCATAAAGGAATCACACAATAAGAAACCAGGATAAAATCTGCAGACAGTTTGGTTATAGATAAACTGTGTGCAATGGTGCAGGTAGCTTTCTTGAAATTAAAAATGTTATTTGTGGTTATTATTTCTTCATTCCACATGCTAATAAAGTCATCGGTATCTTTTAAGTGTTTATGGAAATAGATAGCAAATATTAAGATAATTTGAGAATAAAAATTTGAATTGGATTATAGATTAAGATTGACAGCACTAATCAGTGTATGAAATCTCTGACTGAATTTGTCATAACTAATATTTTGTAAGACAAGTAAAGAGACCTGAATACATTTGAAACAATTTCTGAAATATTATACAAAAACATAAAAACTGCAATCACGGATTTCATTGGTGCAGTAACACAAAATTAACTTGACAGAAGCACAAACCAGAAAAAACTACCTCTTTGAGCTGCCCGAAGAGGGTTTTTTTGAACAGTGCCTCATCAGCTTGCTGCTCCCCGGTCAGCCTGGTGAACTCTTGGCAGCGGTGAGGTTTGATGCTCATGCCAGCGAAACCTTGTTCACCGATACTGCTGAAGATGACATTGAGAGATCTGGGCAGGATTCCAGCGTCAGCATCTGGGCCTGAAGGGAAAAAAGCATGTATAGCTTGGTCTTAGGATACTTAAAATCCTGCTTCAGCTATTGACTGAATCCTTAAATTGCCTCTTGGCCTTAAAATCTCTGGGATGTACAGTACTTCTACACATTTGCCTTCTACGAATGTTTATACTTTAGCTCGGCTTCGTTTACGCTCGTGGCTCTGCACCTCTCTTGCAGTCAGAGTGAGCCAGAACTTACCTGCTCTTTCATCTTCCGACTTTTAAACTAGTCTACTATTTGCTGCACAGTGATAAATTTCAACATACATTCTGATAACTCTGATAACTTTCTGATAAATAAGAGGTGGCAGGTAAGTGGTGCAATCTTGTCTATGCAAATGTCAACATGCGTATTTTATCATCAAAATGCTTTTCCATCAAGGACACTTCACTTCAAACACGTTTACCCACATGACCTGGTTCTGATGTTGCTACTTCTAACCCTAATTCTGCAAGCTGCACGACATGAGGATAAAGCATGGTTAGGGGCGTGGCTAAACTACACAGAGAAACAGGACACGCTGTGTGTGGTGAACAGGCTGAAGTGTGTGCTTTGGTTGCATTCACAACAATTTCCAACAATGCCTCACATTTTTTAATGATTGTTTTAGAGAGTAACCACAGTGATTCGTGGGTTTGCTTGTTCAAATGCTGCTCCCTCTCGCCACTCATTCAGACGCTAACTCGACCGCTGATGCTGTCCACCTCATTGAACTGAATGGTAACTTGGAAACATATTGTTACCAACAGCAGGTTGAGGAATAGGATGACATACTCTGACTTACATCGCCGCTCTCTGCTAACAGCTCAGGGAGAGTTCACATTTGAAAACTCAGAAAATAGATAAATACAGTCATGTTGTAATCCTACCACAGCAGGTCGCCCAAGCAGAGCCTAGGTATAGAAATTGCTGATTATTGACAGAGTTGTCAATACAAGTTGTTGTTTTTCCAAACAGAGAGATCATCAGTAATCATCAATAAGGGTGTGATGAGATCTCATGCCATGAAATCTCGCAATATTAAAACGTGACAATATTTATCATTGAGTGAAAAGCTGTTTCGCAAAGTAGAGACACATCCAAACTTTTATTTATGATCTGTGGAGGCAGCAATACGCCTTTGCAGTCTATCTAGCTGCAGCCAACATGACAATGGAGTCTGACGATATAAGCGTTGAAGATGCCCCCACCACTTTTAAATTATTAGCATGGCAGCATTTTGGGTACCAATGGAAATAATAAATGGCAACAGAGGAGTCAGGAGCAGGGTGTAAGCACGGTAAGAAAACACTGTCTTACATAATGGCTAAAACGAGCACTACGCCAAGACAACTACAAGACCTCCACAGCTCTCTAACAAACTCAACTTCCACAGTCAAGCACTTTAGTCACAGCAATAACGAGAGACATAAGTGTTCTCATTGCAGCTGATACGAAGCCATTTTTTTGGTAGAAAATCAGGGATTTCAGTGATTCCTCAATGCACAGTTCGTACACACCCCCCAGTTAGCATTTCGGTATTTATGTAAGGTAAATCAACGTCAATGACGAAGGCTGATTGACTGTGGGATAGGATTTTGCAAAGCAAATCGACTTTGATATTGCAAAATTGTTTTCAACATCATTTTCAATATATTTTATTTCTGAAGTTGTTTCATTAGCAAGATATGATAAAATGCCACATAAGAATTTCAAAAGCTAAGGAAATTACATGATTATAGATTGGTTAAAATTTCAGCATTGATTTATGTCATTTTCAACTACAAGCACGTAGTAATTAAGCTTTTGAAAATGCTATAAAATATAAATCATCACTTTTATAAAAAATATTATTTTAACAGTGATGGTTGGTCATGTGTCATCTGAGACTCTCATAAAAAATTTCATAATGCAAATGCATTTTTTGTGACTCACTCCCATAGAAGGTTTTTTCCTGTCATATATTTAATCATTGAAGTTTTCTTACAAGTAATGTTAAAATTTTGTCTCCTGAATCCAATATTATATATTGGGACTGAGCAATATTGCCTATGAACAGGGTTAGGGTTAAATAATTTTGTTTGAATGTATAAAAGAGCGACACACACCTAAAAATGTAAAGGTCTTCCCAGCGTTGCTGACTCCATAAGTGAAAACCAGAGAGTTCCCCCCTTCGAGAGAATCTTTCACCAAATCTCTGACTGTGCCTTGAAAGAGCTCCTTCTGTGTCGTCTCAGGACCATACACCTATTGCAGAGAGAAACGAAACAGAAAACACCAATAATAAGGAGAAAGACATTAGAAACCAATTGAAACAGTGGGCCTAAAACACCATAACAATCATTCCTGGCCTCTGACTGTGTTTTAAGCTCCCCAAATAATCCAATTTGAAAGATATAGTGAAGAGTAATTGATTATTAAATTTCAATGAGAAATTGAGAGAAAGTTGAGGTTTTTTACTGTCTGCAAGCAAACCCTGACCTGAGAGAACTGAAAGCGCTGTGCAGCCTGTGGGAGGGATTTTTCCACGCTGAGCCTCGCTAACAGAGACAAACTGGGAGGCTTCAGCAGAACTGTGTGAGGAGGCTCAATGATAACACAGTCCTGTTAGAGACACAAAAACAGGGGGACAGTCAAAACAAAAATGTATATAGCTGCAATAGAGAATTAGTATTAATATAGATTTTCCCTGAATATGAAGGAGTTTTTAATTATTTCTATTATTCATTTATTTATTTTCCCACACCTGCAGCTCTCCATTATTGCTCTCTGCTGTGGTGAACGGTCGGATGCGGAGGTAGACCTGAAGGTGTTCCTTTTCCTCAATGCTGGGACACTGCATACACATACAAACATTAGGGATTCATCCAAAAAGCAAGAGGAAACGCTGCAAACGCTGCATTTCCTCACATCTGGATTTTAAAAATGGTTCAACATGCAGCAACAAGACTTGTGACTGGTAGCAAAAAAGGACACATCTCCCCTGTACTGGCCTCTCTTCATTGGCTCCCAGTACAATACAGGATTCATTTTGAGATCTTTTTTTCCTTTTTTTAATTAAAGCACTGCACAGAATAGTCATCTCCAATCCACTTCTCATCCCCTCAAATCTATAAACCAATCACTGCTCTCTATTAAAGGCAACCAGCTAGGACCAGAAATGATAGAGCATTTAATTGTTGGCACTGAAGTATGGAATAGCCTGCCAAAGGTGTTAGATCATCCTCTTCCATCGACATATTTAAAACCTGTTTAAAAACTTACCTCTTTTCCTGCGTATGTGAATCAGCACCAAGAAGACAACCCAACATTCTCTGGTGTTTACTGTCTTTATTTTTATCATCTCTCTATTCACAGTTGGACATTTATTGAGTGTGTTTCATTTGATGTGCATACTACTTTATCCCTTTCAGAAGCCAGTGTTTGTTTTCAACCTGTGTTCTAAAAACAATTTTGACTTGGATCAGAAGAAGTGATGTAAATGTTTTGATAACAACACAACAACCACATGTTATGTTATAGAAAGTGTCTGAACTAAAGGAATAAACGCACCAACACTCTTTAGTGACACAAATAAACATGATGTGTGTGAGGAAAATCACTGCATAGCAGATTATTATCTTTCAAGTTTTTTGCAGACGTTCATAATGCAGATAAGGCAGCATTTAGCAAATTAGCACAGCTTTAAACTGGAATATTCAGGCCATATTTATCCGTTCAATGATACCATTATAATGAATATGGGCTAAACCATTGAAACAATCACTGTCATCACCTGTGAGTCTGCCAAAGTGCTGAGGTCTGAGGCGACTTGTTCCCGTCTGCCAGCACTGCCGCTCAGGCTTGACGCCATCATTCTGCAACCAACAAGGACCATTTCACCAAAACAGTACAGCTAGCATGTGGTTAGGTTCCTGTAGACAGTTACGTTACGCAATTTGAGCAGTTTGCGTTTACACCGGGTGCTGACGCAGAAGTCAAGTGCTTACCGTGATTCGACATACAAGATATTTACCAAAGAGTTCTTAAACCACCGCTTTAAAAAAAAAACAACAATTAAAGTTGTCTGACATCTAGTTTGACTTATAACTTCGACGTCACTTTAGTTAGATTGGACGCGTCAGAAGAACGTGATACAAGTGGGTGACGTCGCTGGGATGAAGACAAACATTTTGACGTTTACTCGACTCATGATCATCTTGACTCGTCTTTACAGGCATCCTAATTATTTCTGTAGCATTTTAACAACACAAACGCTACCCGGACATTTCTTTGTCAGGCTAACTAACAGGCTAGCTTAGCTGGTTAGCTGACAATTTCCAGCCGACGCACCTGTCAGCCGTGAAAATAAAACGTCTGTTAAGAATAATTCGACGCTGACACTCCAGCTAGGACGTCACTCAACAAAAAAACAACACGTACCCGCCAGGTACATTCGGGACATGAGGTCTTGGGACGGAAAAGACGCTTTCAGAGCGATGTGGGTCACGAACGCCCTGCGTACAAAACACTACAGAGCCGCGGTCTGGGTTTGAAACGGACTAATCAGATTCAAGCGCGAACTGCACATGCGCTCTACGTGCGTTGCATTCAGGGCTCTCTCTTGCGGTCGGAGATCAGGCATCGTTACGCAAGAGTCCTGCGGCGAGGATGCGTTTAACGGGGCGCATTGAGAGCCAGTCTGAATAGGAAAATTGAATTTCCTGGCGAAAGTGCGTGTGGACACCGACACCTGGAATAAAACTACTGAGAGCGTTTGCTGAATTGCAGAAAAAGCAAGAAAATGAAGGAGCCATAATTAAGTTTATAAGCAACAGTTGCAGCACAGTTGGCTGAACTGCAATATATTTAAGCGGCTAAAGGGTGAAATCCACAAATTCGTTTTGTGATTCCTGTGCCTCTTTCATTCACACACATGTATTCTGTCTTGCTATGACTGACTTTCATTCTTCAGACCTCCAACTCTCCAGGTTTTTGTCCACCTGCTCCCTGCTCTCACTACAGATCACACTGTCATCCCTCGGCACCCTGTCGAAGGCTTTCCCTAGATCCACAAAAACACAATGGAGCTCTTTCTAACCTTCTCTATACTTCTAAACTTCCTTCTAAACTTTGTGTTTCACAGTTTCCACCTCCTCCACCCTTCTTTCCCTCTCATTCTCTTCATTCATCAGCTCCTTAAAGTACTCCTTCCATCTTCTCAGCACACTCTCCTCACTTGTTGGTATATTTCCATCCCTGTCCTTAATCACCCAAACCTGCTGCACATCCTTCCCAGTTCGACCCCTCTGCCACGCCTGACGATGCAGATCCTTTTCTCCTTACTGAGTGTCCAACCTCTCATACAGCTCATCATGCACTTTCTGTTGAACCTTTGCCAGCTCCCTCTTCACCTTACGTTGCATCTCCTTGTATTCCTGTTGACTCTCTTCCGTTCTCTCACTACCGCATTTCTTCCTCGCCAAACTCTTCCTCTGACTACTTTCCTGTACTTCCTCTTTTCACTACCAAGTCTCCTTATCACCCGTCCTCTGTCCAGATGACATACCAAACACCTCCCTACCTGTCTCCCTGATCTGTTGCTGTGGTTACCCAGTCATCTGTCAGTTCTTCACAACCACCCAGAGCCTGTCTCAACCACACAGCAGTCTTCCTATTTAAGCTTCGACCATTTGATCTTCTACTCCACCTTCGCTCTCTTCCTCTTCCTCACCACCAGAGTCAATTTACACAAGACCATCCCATGCTGTTTGGTTACACTCTCTCCTGTCACCACCTTGTAGTCTCCAATCTCTTTCAGATTATATCTTCTCCACAAAATGTAGACCACCTGTGAGCTCCTGCCTCCACTCTTATATGTCACCCTGTGTTCTTCCCTCTTTTGGAAGTAGGTTTTCAACAGAAACATTTCCATTCTTTTTGTTAAATTCACCACCATCTGTCCTTCCAGGTTCCTTTCCTTGACAACAAACCTGTCCATGACCTCCTCATCACCTCTGTTCCCTTCACCAACATGCCCATTGAAGTCTGCTCCAATCACCATTCTCTCCTCCCTGGGAATACTCTCTACCACTTCATCTAATTTCGCTCCATAATTCCTCTTTCCTTTCCATCTCATAGCCAACTTATGGGGTATAACCACTGACAACATTCATCATCACGCCTTCATGCTTCAGCTTCACATTCATGACCCTGTCCGACACTCTTTAACCCCTCTACAACATCCTTAATTAATGATTAATTAAAATAAAGATTAAAATATATGGGTTGTGGATCAGACGTTGCCTTATCCTGTTGAGACATAGAAACATTACCTCTGGGGGATGTATCTATGATGTCTACTACCAGTGTGTTTACTGTATGTACTTACTGGCAATGACTTTCTTAGTTCAGTATGTATCACTTTTTCTACATTTAGTCTATATTAAAAGTCAAGAAGGCATACTTAAAAATAAAATACAGCCTACCTATCACAAAACTTGTGAAGGAGTTATGTAGATGCATATATCTGTCAACATCTGTACATACTGTTAGAATTTTACACCTATACTGTGTATATGTTTGTACTTTTATTTTCATTTTATACCTCTACACCTTATAGTGTACATGTCCACTGGTCCTGTACCAGAACAATGTTGCTGCTGTGACAAATGAATTTCCCTACGGGGATTAATAATCTCTATCTATCTATGTGTGTTTCAAGAGTCCTGTGACCAACATATACTAACACTTCCACATCTGCGTCACATTTATACCACAGGAACAAAACTATAGTCTTAACCTATATTGAGCAAAGCCTGCAGCAAACTGAGCAGAGTATCTGTGACATCATCATGATGTCAAAGGGAGAGAAGCACCGAAGATAAACACAATACATAAGCTGAAATGGATCTTTGGTGAACACACAAACACAAACAATTTATACTGCTATATAACTTTATTGTCTGTAACCTAATTCTGTAATTATTTTAGTCAGATAGGATGTCATCATATCACACAGGATGACATAAAATCTAAAAGACTGAATAACAACCAAATATGGTGACGGCTGCAGCTGACCACAGCCGGTGACTCTACCTGTTTCTGTGAGGAAAGAGTCCCGCGCAGAAGCAAATTCTTTTCACGTCTGAGTTATGAGTTCAGGTGAAAAGAGAAAAATAAGGTGAGTGAAAGGATAAACTGGTCTGTTTAGCTTCCTTTTAGGTTGAATCTGAGGTTTAATATTTACTGAAACTCTAAACCTACTCAAACACGGTACCTGATATGTGCGAACAGGGCGGCATTAATGGGGGGGGCAGGATGAGCGCTCCAAAAAAAAAAAATTGCGTTGTGAAGTGGATTTCTTGTTTATTTGCACGTCATGTCAAATCTATGATATCATATCACTGAGTGGAGAATATTTGACCCCCTGTGTTGTG
The DNA here is from genome assembly GCA_001698575.1 of Mola mola. Taxonomy (NCBI): domain Eukaryota; kingdom Metazoa; phylum Chordata; class Actinopteri; order Tetraodontiformes; family Molidae; genus Mola; species Mola mola. The sequence goes on along the minus strand of KV751317.1, from coordinate 3,580,528 downwards.
CAGGCGCCTCTGACAAGGTGTTGTACATTCTTGCACAGGGCAGCATTCAAACTAGAACCGCCACTGTTTGATACCCATACAAGTGCTCCAGAGTCAGATCTGACATCATATAACATGCTTCCTTTAAATGTTATCTGATATTGATTGGACCAGACTTGCACGCATTCCTTGCATGGCTTCCGAATTAATTGGTCTCCCCAGTTCCAATCTCGCTGAACTAAACAATAAGGTTATTGCACGCATTGGATTCACCAAGTATTGGTACATGAATTCGGGTGAAATATGCAGAAAATATGAAGAATGTTTTTGTTTGACGTTGTAGCACATTAATAAAATATGAAACTATTTTTCCCCTTAACACAAGCGTCATACCAAATTTTGGTGTGATAACCAAAAAACATTTTTGTTGTCTCTTTTTAATTGCACCATCAAAAGCAAAAGAAAAAAATAAAACTTTGAATCACCACATACCTCGTAGAGATTAAAGGCAGAGACACTTGAACGTGTTCCAGTTACTCACACAACAGAAACAAACACCTCCTAGTAGATGCAGCAACAGAGGGTGGGACAGCAATTCTACTAAACTGTTCACGCCACTGAGTTCAAGTTCACCATCTCATCCATGTTTGAACCATCTTCTGGTTTCCGTGGTGATGGTAAGCACATTGCTTTCACTCCGAACACGTCCAGCCTCTCAGGAAGCAGGTCTTTGTTGAAGAGAACAGAAGCCAGGTAGGAGAACAACAAGATGGCAGCAGCAGTAGACAGCATGGAGATGGTCTTCACCGGAGCATACTGGACATAAACACCGTCCTCCAGAGTGCATCCTGGGAAGTGTAGGACTGGTGGCAACCCTATTATTGGTTCTCCACTCAGGGTTCTTAACACCAATCCCACCAGCAGGCCCATCACAGCCCCGTAACCATTGGAGATGTTGAAGAAGAGGACGCAGACGAGTTGAGGGAAGATGACAACGTAGGCCACTTCAGCACTGATGAACACGAATGTAAAGATGCTGCTTTTCAGGCTGGCGAGTGACGTACCAATCAAGCCCACCACCACTACAGAGGCACGGATCACCCACTGCATCTCTCTGTCTGATGCCTGAGGGAGAAATGAGAGAGGAACAATGAGTACAATGACTGAGTCTGTTCTGAGTTCAGATAGATCTCTCACTGGTTCTTCACTATTCTGTCTATATGGCCGCTCCATTCCACTTTTACTTTCCCACACACAGATATTTTCTCAACCAGATTTTTCCTTTCAATCACACATTAACAGTTGGCCAGTTGTGTTTCCTGCAAACTAAAACAATCTTTAGGATTAAACTAATACTTTCAAATTTTTAAACGGAAGTTATTGACAGAGAGCTTTTCTCAGAGGACAGAGGACATCACATGACCCCAATTCCGAGCTCCCTCCACTGACTCCCTTTTCAATTTAGGATTGATTTTAATGATCGCTTTCATGGCTTCTTGGAGTCTGACTGCAGGTTAGTTCACAAACATACTGACCCCCACGTGAGCCACCTCACAGCCTCGGATTCTCTGGTGGGGTCCTTCTAAAGCGGACTTCTACCTGTGCACTGAATCAATGAAATAGATATGCCGAAGATACCTTGTTGCCACATATTCTACTCAGTGCGCTATGTGCCCGTCAACCACCTCCCTAAAAATGTAACTACATGTAGCTGTAATACAGATCATAACAGCTGTGAATGGGCACTATGAATGTTCTCCTAAATGTTTCTGTTCCATTTCCTGCTGCTAGGAGATAACCATGGACCACATCAAGTCTGCACTCTACAACTGAAGAAGTCCGCAAATCTGTGCGTTTGCACGACTCTTCATAACAGCATTAGAAGGACTGACAAATGGCCACCAATTTCCACAAACATCAGTCTGGACTTCGCTGACGGCACAAAGAGGTGGAAGAACCTGTCAATTTAATTTCAATTAAAGTAACAGTTTGTTCAACATGTACCAGCTCCAACATGAAAAGCTTCAGTCACCACTGTTTACATGAACAGGAGGGCGAAGAACCACAGTGCAGTGGCGCTGACGTCCCAGGGCCACCTCGTGTAGTGTTGGTATATTTCGAGGGCGACGCAGACACACCATCGCACAAATGCTCACAATGGCATAGGTCATGTGTGTAGGCTGCCTATTGAGTCTGCCTAGAACCAACGTACAACTAGGACTGACTTTAATTGTTCCAAAGACTTAAATGTAAAGATGACCTCGCTTTCACCATCAGAACTCTGATGCCTGAGGAGATAAGGCTCACAGAACTCAGTGTCCTCCTTTAAATGACTTCTTCAAACCCATTTTACAGGCCTGGTTTTGGTAAAGTCATTGGTAAAGTTTTTAATATGTTGTGTCTGACATTTTGCATCTTTTTTCTCTTTGTTTTAACCTAATCTTCATTGTTGCATCTGGTTTTTGTTCGGGCTGACTATTCCCTTTGTCATATCTTGCTCCTGCCTTTTTTCTGTCACAGCGTGGCGGACCTTGATTTTAAAGTTACCAAACAAATAAAGTGTATATTTATAAACAACCTGAAATATTAACTCATAAAATAATACAACCTACTCTCATCAACATATTGAGAAGAATTAAATGCAGAAATTTGGGTTCTCTTGGATCTTCACATACAGATCAGATGTGATGTTCTGCAGGGATCTATCTTGGGCCCATCTTTATTCAGTTTATGTATGCCACCACTCAGCCACATTATTAGACAGCACAACTTTCAAATTTAAACAAATGATTATATTTCCCCTGAAACTCAAATGACAACAACTGACTGCGAGCCACATTGCACTCGTCTGTTATAGATCTCAATGAATAAGAACCTCAACCAGTAAAACCAAGACAAAAATTAGATCACAGTTTTTGCAAAGGCCAAGACAAAAAAAAAAATCCACCTAAACCTGAACGAACTGTTTCAGGACCGACACTTTGAATGTTACATTTTAAAATTAACCAAAGTTTACTTTTACATTTAAGGAATTACAAAACCAAGCAGACACAGAAATGTTCATGCATCCTGCAATTAGTCTGGAATCGCTGTGATGCTGCAAATTGAAAATCAAACAAGTTAATTTGTTCACCTGAGGCCTCAGGATGTTCTTGTATATGCTGGATGTCATGACAGCAGCAGCAGAAAGCAAAATAGAGTCAGCTGATGACATCACAGCGGCGGCCACACACCCGATACCGATAATGGAGATGAAGGCTGGACTGAGGTGCTGCAGGGTGATGGGCAGGATGAAGGCTGCCTGCCCACGTTCATATGGAGATGGAGAACCGTAGGTGGTCTGGTTCCAGTCTGATGCATGGACACAAAAGAGGGAGAGAGTGAAAAGTGGTCGCATGTTGGATTGAGTGATCTCCACACAAGTTGTGTAAGGTATCTTATTCTTCCTCTTTTTGCTCTACCTAACTTTTCTAATCTTCCTCCATCTCTCCCTGTCCCCTGCATCTTCTTCTCTAATACCAACTATCTGCATATCCTCTCTCACCACATCCATGAATCTCCTCTTTGCTTCCTGCCTGGCAGCTCCATCTTCAGCATCCTTCTACCAATATATCCACTGTCCCTCCTCTGCACATGTCCAAACCATCTCAGTCTGGCCTCTCTAATTTTGTCTCCAAAACGTCTGATCTGCTGTCCCTCTGGTGTGCTTGTTTCTAATCCTGTCAAATCTTTCTCAATCCCAAAGAGAATCTCAACATCTTTAACGCTGCCTCCTGTCTTTTGGTGAGTTCCATCACCAAACAACACTGCAGGTCTCACTGCCCTCTTGTAAACCTTCCATTAACTGTTGCTTCTACTCTTTTATCACAGATCCCTCCTGATACTTCTCCCCACCCACTCCAAATCCACATTCTCTGGATCCACAAAGACACGATGCAGCTCTTTCTGACCTTCTCTTTACTTCTCCATCAGCATTCTCCAAACAAACATGGTGTCTGTAGATATCAGTCCCGGCATGAACCTGTACTGCTGCCCACGGATCATCACTTCTTCTCTCACCCTCCCTTTTTTCTTTCCCACATCTTCATTGTGTGGCTCATCACCTGTATCCCTCTGTCATTGCCACAACTCTGCAAATCACCCTCGTTCTTAAACATCAGCGTCAGTACACTTTACCCAGGCTGAGCGCAGCTTAAATTGAAGTTTGCCTCTATGTGACTGCAAGTTGCTCGGGGATTGTGCACCTAAAAGTATCTTGGATCCAGGAAGATTCAGGAGGCACCATGATGGAAAGGACATCATCGACATATTTTATAATTCCATTGGGAGACTTCTATGCTAAAGTGGGTAACAACAGAGGAACCCAGAAAGAAGCGATTGAAGCAACATGAAACATTATTCTGCAGTAATTTGTGTCTTTTCTTTATTCTTTGATACCGTGTAAGGATAATCATGGGTAATCATAGAAATCACTCAGAAAATCCCTGCTTCAGCTGGCAGCCGAACAAAGTGCGAACCAGTTCAGCTCCTTGCATTTAATAAAATCCACATTTTGTGTTCGGTCTGGATTCATGTAAGGCAAAGTCTTTCAGTCTTGTTAAGTCGATCTCACCCTTTGGTTTACATTGAACCATCACTCAAACCTGCTGACAGAATTAGTCAACATATGTTCGTTCTCAGTCTCTGTTACTCAATTTTATTTACCAGTCTGTTTTTTTCATAGACACTGGTGCATTAATACAAGACAACTGGCCATTTTTTGTCAAATCATAAACATAGGATATCAGTATTACTTGTGGATGCAGCAGCTGCCCCAAGCAGCACAGGAGGTATCCCAAATACAACTAAGAGGAAGGCAGCGACAAAGCACGTGATCCTGGCTGTGGCGGTGGAAGACGCTGACAAGGTCCTCTGGTGGAAGCACTGATAAGACAGACTCCCCAGTGCCTTGAATAAAAACAGCTGAGTTATTTATTTTAATCACCACAGTGGCAGAAGAGTCAACATAAAATAATGCAAATGGACGTGATCATATTACAACAAAAACAACAACCTTATGCTTTAGAGGATAGTTCATTTTAGCTGGACATCTGCATGTGGGCTGTTTGATACAAAAGCTTCTGACTGCACATTTATTCTTTAATTAAAACAGGTAAATAAATAAAATACGGTATGGTTGTTTCCTTACAAAGAATAAGAAATCATCAATGATTAACCAGGTCTTTCTCAGCTCCAGTTTACCAATCCAGGGAGCGTGTAAGGTGTTGTTCATCAGAGTCTGACCAATGTCCAGGGTGTGAGGACTCATCAGAATAAAGGGAACACAGGTCCACTGCAGAGACAAACATGTACATGATTTAATTAAAAGTGTTAAAATTTAAAATGCTTTACAGATACATAAAGACATGAAAATAGAACGTTGGATCATTTACGATTAATTAAAGACTGCCGAAACAAAGAGCAAAACAAGATGACGTGTTGACTGTTTGAACATATAAACACACACACCAAACTGATGAATATGAGGACGAGCTGTATAACGTCTGTGTAGGCCACCGAGTAGAGACCTCCAAGCAGAGTGTAGATGATAGCGACGGCAGCAGAGATCCAGATGCTCACAGAGAAGGACAAATCCAGGACCACACTCATGGTTCCTCCTGTCAAAGACACTGGGTCAGCCACAAATCTTCACATTTCAAAGTTCAAATTTAGCCTAGTAAATCGTATCAGCACAGCTGTCGCAGCCGTGAATACATTTTTTTAAACCGTTTAACATACCTAAACCAATTAATGTTGTAGGAAGCCAGAAGATATCCATAAAAAGTGACATGAGGCTCAGTCCTGCTGTTAGTAGTTTTCCATACTTGACATAGAAAGGGTCCAGCATCGTCACGCAGCGTTTTTCTCTCATTGGCTTAACAAACACCAGGCCACCTTCATTTAAAACACGGACAGAGCACATCACAGTTAGAAAATACAAAACGACATACGGGCACTTTGAGGTTTAACAAGATCATTAGTATTCAGTGGTCAACCAGATCTATCAAGGTGAAATCAATTACAAACTATTAACCTATTAATCAATCCTGGCAATGACTTGTCAATTTACTTAAGATGTTATTTAAAGTAAGTGTTGCTGGCAACAACTATCAATCAAAATTAATGAAATTTTCATCAATAACTATTGATCTTTTTTTTGTTGGTTTTTTTTATATACTGTATATTTACAGGCTTATTTGAGTGACACAAACATAAAAATTCAATATTTCATTGGTCCCAGCTGCTTTTCTCTATCTGGTTTTGCTGTGTGTTCCTTACTGTTTTAATTATTTCCTGTTTTATTTTCAAGTTCTGTGTGTCTTTCTTGCTTCACATTTCCTGTCCTTCTGTCTTCCGGTCCAAAATTCAATGAGTTTTTCATTTGGCCTGTGCTACAACCTTCTAGCAAGTTTTATCAAAATCAGCTCAGTAATTTTTCAGTGATCCTGCTGACAAACTGACAACAAATCTGAACAAATGACCTTCTTGAGGAATAAGTAACTAAAATCAGGATTTCTTTACACATGCAGACATAGAGACTCCTGTCAGGATTAATTGAAGTCTTACCAAAAATAAAAGACGAGGTGTATCCCATGACCATTATGCCTGCCCCAGTTAGTCCTCTGGAGGGTGTGTACACCATCTCAGCGACACCAACGATGAAGGCTCCTCCAATCCACGTAGCTACAGGTGAGACACACAAACGAAGCCATGTAGTGAACAGACCGCAGCTATTTGGAAAGAGGACAAAAGGTTGGTTGATGCTTTATTAACAAACTATCCCAATGGGATCATCCCATTATCATTTTAAACAAAAACTGCTTATTATGTGTTTTGTTTCCAGCAGTCGGAGATGTGAGTGATATCACACCTTCAGTCAAAGTGGACATTTCTGCCTCTACAAAGGATATGAAGATCACTTTATGTCAAAATTGTTTTTTATTTAATTTTATCAGCATTTCTGGTAAGTGAAAACAGAGATGCTGTGGGGTTTTTATTGTTATAAGGCTGGTGTTGAGGCTCCAGATGAGGCTGACAGTAGATGAACACTGAGCAGCTGTAGACGATCTCCATAGTAGTGGCGATGGTTGTTGTAGTAAACAACCATCGCTTGCTCTGTTTGTTGACTCTTCACAAGCCAGTTAGCTACTTCCTGCATGCTGATTCATCATCCTTGAGATCCAGAGGTGTGTCATTAGCAAGCCTTAAGATGTATTTGACCTTCGCATTGCTGCACAAACGTGAATCTAAGGAGTAAACACCAGTGGAGAGAGGACGCAGCCCTGAGGGCGCCCAAGTGATCAATGTTGCTCAGACATGGAGCCACTGAAGAAATCAGTCATGATGTTATGTATAGTGAGTCTTTTGAAGAACCTTACAGTGAAGAACATGACTTCAACAGGACCTTAGTCATCGGGGTAAGGCACTGGTGCAAATACTTGCTTTGATATCCATCAAGTAAATGGAACACTTCAGTTTTATAAAACGTCACTTCATCAGAAATATGGTGCTTGAGTTCAGCACACCACAGAGTGTACGTGATTTATCTGTTGAGGTAGTGGGACAATAAAAGGACTACATTAAAGGGGGATCTGGTAAGACCTAGTTCCTGGTCTTTCAGGCTCTAAAATGTCTCTTGAGGTCAGTTAATGGATGGTTTACCCCAAAAAGGTTTTAAAATGTAACTTGGTGTTAAAGTTGAAGGCAACTGGACTTCTTGTAGTTCCTTGAAGACGTTTTGCCTCTCATCCAAGAGGCTTCCTAGGTTCTAAGTTTCTGGTATGGAGTCCCCTGTATTTAATCATGTCGAGGATCATTCACACCTGAGAGAGTGGGCAAAGAGTAAAATGCTCCGCCCAGGGGAGGAATTTCAAAACTGCATTGTATGTGTCAGACAGTTGATGTCTGAGGCCTCCTCCTCTGTTAATTGATGGCTGTTCCAGCTTGACATAGATGGCCTCCTTTACTCCTCTCTCAAACCATCTATCCTCCCTGTCAGACACATGCACATTCTCTTCCTCAAAGGAGTGTCCCTTCTGCTTTAAGTGTAAGTGGACTGCTGAGTCCTGGCCGGAGGAGCTGGCTCTCCCGTGTTGAGCCATACATTTGTGGAGAAGTTCATTTGGTCTCCACGATGTAAAAGTCTGTGCACTCCTCACTACACTGGACTGTAAAAACAACATTGTTAAGTTTATGTCTGGGAGTTTTGCAGGGTCTGAAGTGAACTGGAATGTTATGTTTAAAAATTCTCTAAATATCTCTGGCACCCCGGCCACATACGGAATGACAATGTTGTGGCGACGTTTCTTCCTCTCCTCTTCCTGTGTTGTCGGGGTGTTGTTCCTGGATCGCTTAGTGGTTTTGACATACGTCCAGTTAGGGTATCCACAGGTTTTTAATGCTCTCTTCATGTGTTTGTGTTCCTTAGTCTTCCCCTCTGTCCTTGTTTGAGCTGTGAACTGAACGGAAACCTGATGTCTTTATGATGACAGTCACACAGCAGCCTGGATTTCTTTGTGCTGTGGCTGCTCTCTCTCTCTCTCTCTCTCTTCTGAATTCTTCAAAATGCAGCAATCATGTTGCTGTGTGTAAAGAGGCTGAAAGAAGTGAAATCTGTCCTCACATTCCTTTTCAACATGCTGACTGCTTATAAAAACAGCATCATTTGTTATGTTTGAGCTGAGTTTTATCAGCAGTATGTATGATAGACTTGTTGTTTGAGTGAAATAAGTGCTGTTGTGTTGGGCTGAGATGGTGTCCTCCTGTGAAATACTCTACACTGACACTGTTGTACATTTATATTCTTTAATGCTGCGAGTTGACTTTTTTAAGGTTTTGTACAGATATGTGTATATCCATACACGCTAAGCTGATTGGATCTGGCACACAGGTTCCCCATGTAATCAACATTTTAAAGCTCGTATTGAACAGCCCCAGTTTGTGCTCAGTATCAGCAGGATCACGTTTGTGGGTCACTTGGATGCAAAAAAGTTAACACCTCCAAAGTTGTTTTTTTTAAAAATCTCAAACAGACTTGGTATTTGGTTTGTGCATGACATGTTGAAGCATGTTATTTATGATCCCACCAATCCCACCTTGTTCCTTGCATTTTTCAACTGTCTGCTCACCTTTTAGGTGGTAATACAGCACAGATCAAATTCACCTGTTACAAAACTTTACGTCACCTCAGTCGCCTGGAGCAACAGCAGCAGATGCAGCAATCACACACATTCTACTTAAAATCCTCAATTTTAGAGCCTGTGTGTCGTCAGAGATGTGTGGGCTGTTGTTGGTGCTCTCATGCTAATGTCATGTAAAATGTGTTCTCACATATCTGTATTCACAATCGTCACCTTTTTTCAGAACATTTTGTATCCAGTTGATGTATTTTTCAATAATTCTGAATTCACAGTCAGTCAGGTTCCATCCTTGTGTTGTGAGCTCTCCTCACCTGTCATGGTGAAGATCCCCACCACCAGGTTAATGCTGCGGTTCCCCAGCAGGGCCATCTCCATCCCAGTGGCTGCACTTTTCTTCTGTCTCCTCCTGGACTTGAAAGAGGCCCAGACGCCAGTTCCGAGGACCAGCAGGTAGAAGAACACCATCACTATCACTCCTGGGACGTTGACAGCCATCACAGGACAGACTTCTCCACTCGCTGAGGACTGACTGACTGAACGTTTCAGAAAAAAAAGGGCTGACATTCCAGAGGAGAAACTGAAGAGCTCCACCTTAAGGATATATTTTTGCCCTCTGGTGCACTTGCTGGTCTTATGTGCTATGTGGCAAGCCAACAGAAGAGTGTTGCATACTTTTAACGCTGAGAGACGTGAGGTGATTAGGAGAATGAGTCATGCACTGATATTTTTGTAAACTTCAGCAACATCACACAGTTTTTCAGGAATTTACATTAATATCAGAGCATGACACGATCTCCTAAACACCTCATGTCCCTAAAAGTTAAAAGTATACAATATACTTTTTTACAGGCTTGCCAAATAACACATAAAACCAGCAAGTGCACCAGAGGGCCTTCTTCTCTATTCTATTTATATTTACTTGTATTTGCTCTGGTTTCAGGTGTCCTCTGATCAGAGCGCAGCTGCTGCATTTCATGCGATGCACTGTGATGTGTTGCTCGCAGCGTCATCGCTGTCCAAATGCTATTTGATGCTTTGCACGGAAATGTCCTGGTAACAGCTCGGCATCTCTACTGCATCACAAACCCCATTCCATGTATATGATCGTGCTGGTGTGATTGAGCTTTCTAAGAGCTTTGTCATACATGCTTGAGCACGTTTAACATTGAGCAAACCCTCCCCCGACAAAGGTGGATTGTTGGCAGGGGGTTGGGCAGCCAAACCACAGCTCAACTCAAGTTTTACTACCTAATTTTTTAACCGCACAGGTTATTAAACCTTCCTCTTACTTGGTTTTCATGTTTACGGTAAATGTAAAGGTGCAATATGAACAGCAGATTTTAATACTTTTCACATGTAAATTGTTGTGAGGGCAAACCGGAGGAAGTTACACAATCCTGAACCGAACTTGACCCGCAGCTGCAAAATTCTTCATTCATGAGTCATTTATGATGTTTTCAATTGGCTCGAAAACTTTTAAGTTACAATAAAGTATAGTAATGAAAAAAAATGGGTGGCACAGTGGTGCAGTGGTTAGCACTGTCGCCTCACAGCAAGAAGGTCCTGGGTTCGATTCTGGGTCAGGACGTTTCTGTGTGGAGTTTGCATGTTCTCCCTGTGTCTGCGTGGGTTCTCTCCGGGTACTCCGGCTTCCTCCCACATTCCAAAAACATGCAAATCTGGGGGTAGGTTAATTGGTCACTCTAAATTCCCCGTAGGTGTGAATGTGAGTGTGGATGGTTGTTTGTCTCTATATGTCAGCCCTGCGATGAACTGGCGACTCATCCAGCGTGTACCCCGCCTTCGCCCCAAGATGCTGAGATAGGCTCCAGCCCCCCCCGTGACCCCTAACGGGATAAGCGGTAGAAAATGAATGAATGAATGAATGAACTAAACAAGGAAAATAAGAAACCTCAGGAAGAACCACAGAGGAGGGATCCTTCTTCCTGGAACTGACAGACATGCAATAGATGTCATTTGTACAGAACACAACATGATAATAACAGTTTACTTAGAATGTATAAAACACCCATGAGTCCCAGAGTCTGTGGATTCTATAAATCCGGATGTATGGGAAGTCTAATGATCCAGACGCAGGTGTACTCTGTTGCTCCAGGAGTCATTGTACTCCGTGTAGCAAGATCTAAGTGTTGCTGATGTAGTCACTGACTCCAAGAGTATGTAGACTCTGTAAGTCCAGGGATATGTGAAGTGTAGTGATCCAGAAGCAGGTGTAGTCTATTGATCCAGAAGCCATTGTGATCTGTGGATCCCAATTTGTACTTGGAAATCCAGCCTAGGATCCGAGTCACAGGATCCAAGTCATAGGATCTAAGTCACAGGATCTCCTGTCCTAATGTGGACAGGAGGCATCAGGCAGGACCACAGCAGCAGCTCCCACTGCGACCTAGAAAATTCTGCAGGATGATAAAGCACAACGACTCCGGGGAATAAGCCTTCTGTGGGCCGGAGCTCATTTAAGATGGACTGAGGAGAATTGGACAACTGTCCTGTGGCTCAACAGTCAACCAGTCAAAATTTGAAATTCTTTTGAAAATCATGGCTTCTTTTTAAACTGGCCCACCTGCAGTCAGGATTCATTGACCATAGAAAATGTTTGTCTTGTCATGAAACATGAAGTACAAGAGAGGAGATGCTGAGCTGTTCAGCAGCTGAAATCCCACATCAAGCAAACACAGGAAAACTCTCCAGTTTTAAAATTACAGCAATTGGTGTCCTCAGTTCAGTTCAGTGTCCTCATGCTGTCGTCAGACGTAGAGAGAGAGAGAGAGAGAGAGAGAGAGAGCAATTTCAACAGCTATGTGATTGGCTGATTGCTTCGGGTTGTGATTGGATGAAGAGGAAAATGAGTTGGCGAAGCTTAGAGATGGCAGGAAGCTGCTAGTGGATGGTCTCCCTCACTTAACGTTTGTTTATTTTACCGTACATCAGCTTACACGAAATAATTTTTTATGTCATAACATTGCACTTACAAGAGCCACATCGCGACTAAACTCCCAACAATTCATTACTAGTGTGTTACACTAGTATATGTTAATCCAAACTCCTAACCCCTTAGATTAGTTCTAACTCTCACACCATTTTCACACTTTAGTTATCAGCCGTACCTGAATCAATAACAACGGTCAAGTCCTGTATTGATTACTGAAGCATCGTAAAGAACATCGCTTTTCGAAAGATAGCTGAAGGGAAACGGTGATTGCAGGTGTTTGAGAGTTAATGACAGAGAATGATGAGATAGGTTGTGGCAGGTAGCTTTATACACTTCGTAGGCTAAAGACGAAGAAGAGGAAGAGGACGTCAGGCGGTGTCACATATGCATATCGTATCCACAGTTAGACTTTATGGGGGAAGCCCCAGGTTCTGGCACAGACTGCTGTTTCTGGTTTTCCCTTAATGGGTAAAAGTATGTTTAAATTGTCAAACATGTGGACATAAACCCCCGACAACACTAACTAATGTTTTGTGATGATGTTGGGACTGTGACCACACCCTTTGAGGAGGGACACTGCAGGAAAAAGGGTGCATCGGGGTTGTTTCTATGAGCCATTTGACCTCTATATCCAAAGTGAGAGCTGTGGTCAAATTCATGGCACAAAATCCAACCCAGGACTCCAAGCATCATTATGTCCAAGTCTGAGGCCAAGGTTCTCTACCGGTAATTGGAGGATTGCTGCATCAAGCAAAGAAGTTTCCTGGTGTCTTGTTCACAAACGATTGGAAAAAAAGTTGGAGATGGAAAGGTGGTTTTGTGCTGCATCAGCTGTAATTCATGCGTCCTAACAGACGCTTTTTGTGAAAAGGAAGCTGACCCTGAAGGCAAACATCTTGATTTACTAGGTGGTCTGCATTCCACTCCTTACCGAAGGCCATGGGTTTTTAGGTGGTAGCCAAAAGAATTAGTTTACAAATGAGATACAAATGGCAAAAATTAGTTTTTTTCATTGGGTGGCTAAACCTTAGAGATAAGATGACGATCTTGCTGCTCCTTTGTGTCAAAATCAGAGGGAAATATTCTTGCTGTGTGTCACAGACGGCAGCAGAGGCCCCCATGAAGTCATAACAAATAAGCCATGAAGAGCCGACCTTCACATTTTAAAATATGTGTT
>KV751317.1:3519525-3567082 GCA_001698575.1 Mola mola | reverse complement strand
TCTGTCAAACCCTGGCTGCACTATCATCAGTTTTTATCACTTTAAATTTACAGGGGGTTTTTTCTTTCATATTAATAGTTTTTAAAGTTTATATGTGCAATATTTTCAACCTGAGTATTGCACCAAACAGACCAGAAGACACCCTTAGTGGTCCCATGTCTACTTTCCAACAGGTGACAAGTGTTTTTGGTGACATAAGAGCGACCTGCATATCACTGGTGATGGTGTATATACAAATCTCAAAACTGTTACACAACTCTCTTCTCTTCTTAGCCACACCCAGATGTAAACCTGTTCTCCCTTTCTTCATCTACCTGCCGGTTACTTGGCCATCTCTGACACCCTTCTCGGTTTCTGGTACAGGAACACTTTGACTGTTTTCGTTATGGTCACACTCTCGGTGGAGAAACTAATGTATGCAAGCAGAGAGGATGCATGACCCTCCAGGTCCGTTCTCTGTAAAATTATCCTCCAGTCTGTAGAGTCAAAACAGTCCTGTAGGGCTGTGGTGGCTCCCTCGGTGCACACCTGAACTGTTTTTAATGTTGGTATTTTTCTACAGATTTTAGGTTTATAAGCAGGAATCTGGGCGAGAGAGGTGATCAGAAAGTCCAAGACGTGGCAGGGGGGTGTCTTTATAGACATCTGGAATGGTGGTGTAGACCTGGTCGAGGATGTTACTTTCCCTCATCAGAGAGCTCATGTTTTTGAAGAATCTTGGCAGGACAGACTTCAGGTTTGCATGGTTAAAGTCTCCATCCGCGATTACTACACAGTCCGGGTGCACTGATAGCTGCTGGGTAAAGGAGCGTTGGAGCGACTCCATGGCTACCTTAGCGTTAGCTTGTGGTGGCACATAGACCGCAGTTATAACCACCGACGTGATCTCTCTCGTCAGGTAAAAGGGTCTACATTGCACCATCAGATACTCTGTGTCCGGACAGCAGTGAATGTCTCTGACTGTAGTGTTGGTAAATCAACTGTAGTTCATAAAAACGCACAGGCTTCCGCCACGTTTCTTACCTGATATACTGTAGCTTCTATCTCCCCTGAAGGTTGTGTGGACTGCGAGTGCTATTGTAGCATCTTGGGTAAGAGAGTCCAGCCAAGTCTCTGATATTACTGTCACACAGTAATCCGCAGTAGTAACTCATCCATCTTGTGGTTGAGTGATTGGGACTTGGCAAGAAACAGACATGGAATTGCCGGTTTGTATCTGTTAGCATTTAGCTTAGCCCTTAGCCCCGCACTTTTCCCCCTCTTCTGCTTCCTGTGCCTCAGCCGCCTACGCAATTTTAGACTGGGTTTGGTGAAGGGGAGGTTCGCAGGGTTACAGATCTCTGGCGAGATAAATTTCCGGCTACCGTTGTTAACGATGTTGTGGTTGTAATCCAAGAACATGAGCAGCTCAATCCTGCTGTACTGCACACGTGCGACTGCCATGGAGGAAAGAAGGTAAAAGAAAAAGAAACATACAAGATAAGTGCTGTAACATGAAGAGTGCCAGGCTGCTGTATCTACACATAACACAATCTTGCAACCAACAGCCGCTGGCATAGTGGTCTGTTTTGTTTTCATCATCTGTTCTGACAAGACACCGTCTAGTCAGACAGAATCAGGCTTGTGTATTTTCCTAGGAATTGACGTTTGCACATCACACAAATGATAAATGGCAGCGGTGGCATTTGAACAGATGCCGCAAGAGAGACAGGAACCTAAATCCAGCGCTTTAGACCGCTCAGCCACGCTACCTTTTGATAGGCTGTTCAATTCCCTGGGAATCCTTGGATAATCCCTGGGAATCCTGATCTGGGGCCAGGATCTCATGTTTCGCATCTGCTTTTGTCATTGTGGTATTTGGAATACCTCCCACTGCAGTCTCATGTGGGCCACGCTTGTAAGCTTGAAAAAACTTAAGGATAAAAGACACTTTTGGCTTTGGCCAACTGGCTTTGATCACTAGATCTTGCTCTGTGGAGGTCAACGATCCCCCGATGAACCCCAAATGTTTCATTTTTAATACATTTGTTGAAATCACAATGATACTGAGATGAGAGGAAAAACGAAGGGGCATGATTAGGAAAGAAGGAAGTGGACCGGGGGTTAAGACTAATCATTGTTTCTTGCTATTTTATTACTGTAAATTTAAAATGTTGATTGCCTAAATGTGACAAACCAATTTCAAATAAAGTTTCTGTTCACATTTTCACACATGTATTTGGCAGATGTCATCAGCTCCATTCAAGTGGATACTTGCTTGAGCGGGAGCATCAATCTGTTAGAGCCCATGAAAACCCTGAGCAGGTTTCCTTTGCAAAAACAGAGGAAATGTTTACATTTTATGATGCTTGAATTGTTAAAATGAATATATACAGTATCTATTTTATAATTCTGTCTTCTGTGTTTAAATATTGGCAGAAGGAAACCGCATGTTATACTTTCTAGATGATTTGCCTACCAGTTACAACTTTCAGAAGATTTATAGCCATTGAACTAAAGCTGCTGCAATGTAAGAACACCCACAGAAATAATATCTAACATTTTTAGAAGTGGAGTCACTCTCTTTTTAAGATGGAGTTGGATTAGGAGTCAGGCATAAGAGGTAAAATATGAGAAGATGAAGATTTTATTTCATTATGCACTTTGAGAAAAAAGTCGAAGTATTTAAAAAAAATAAAAGTAATGTCGAGAATAGTGTTGAAATACAAGTCTGAGAATAAAGCCTCAGACGCTGTGGCTGATTGAGCTCCACAGCTCCGGATTAAACAACTTGATCAGTTGTCTGGTTGGGTCTCTACGTATCCCCTCTGAAGTCCATGCAGGTGTTACCATGGACACCCTTCATTTGTCCATTAGTCGCTATTTCAGCTAACAGTCAACAATCCAGCATGTGAGCAGGTGCCGAGTGCATGACTGCAACAAGGAAATGGAATAAATATCCCCGGCGCTCAACAGCATAATAGCACAATGGAAATTTTTTATTAATTCTTTCATTATCGTTTTGCTTTGACTGAATTAGAAAATATTTCAAAAATGCTAGGAAGCCAGAAATGCTACTGAGCAAGTTTAATTTACAACAAAATCACCAGAAATATTCAGTCTGTTAGATGCACCTTTGAGTATTGACTTGTCTTTTTTCTCCCCTTTTACAGAACGCAGATAAACTGAACACACTGAAAACTTCACTAAAGAAAACTTCATTCAAGAAAAAATACAGACCAGGTCTCAGTTAGGACAGAAAAACTGGACAGATCAAAATATTTTCAACATAACGCTACCTTAATGTTACCCAAACTTCTTAACACAATAAAACTATGCAACACTTAAGGTTCAGGTTCAGTAGTAAAACATAAATTCAGTGCGACTAGTTAAACAGTTCCTCAACAACCCAAATTTGTAATATATAATCAACCGCAAATTCTTAACACTAACTTAAAAAAGGTGGGTTAGGGTTCTGGCTAAGGTTGTGATAAATCAATCAATGGGTGGAAAATTATCATTAGTTATGTGCATTCGTAATAATTATATTATTTTGAATAAATGTTGAATCTGAAGCTCATTTTCCACTGGATTTAACACATTGTTATTGTAAAAGTCTTACCAAAATTGAAAGATAAGCTGTACGCCAATAGCATCATCATTGCCCAGTTTAGTGCCATGGAGGGCGAGTACACCATTTCAACTGTACCAAGAATGAAGGCTCCCCCGACCCAGGTAGCTACAGAACACATCAACACACAAGTCATTGAGTTTATAGCAATGAGGTTTGCTTGATGGTCGTCTTGCTGCTTCCACTCCCTGTGCGTTGTGTTTAAGTGTAAGTACTTACCGCCCGTTCATTAATCACATTATACTATTTCTCCGACCTAATTTTGACTTTAATTCAAGAAATTGTACATCGCCTAACTAAAACAATAAAAAGTAAGGCTTCTGGTGGATCAGAGCAGCATGGCCTCTCGAGTTGCAATCCCCCTTATGCGGCAAATTAAACTCTGTCGGAGGGGCCAATCACACGCGATCAACAGTTCTGTTTAACAGGGAACAGAAGGAACTGACACAGCTCCATCGTGCTGAAGCCAGCAAGAGCCTCCTCTAAACTTAGGATGACCCCCACCGGCTTAGCACGACTGAGGTCGTCTGTCAGAGGATAGAGAGCTAAGTAAAAGTGATAAAATACAGGGACCCACCTCTTTTAAAAATGAAGCAGGCATTAAATCTGAGGGAGGTGTTACTGCCTTAGGGACAGAGAACCTGAAACCTGAACAAGAGTCAGTTGTGGTTGTGAAGAATGACAGAAATACGGGATTAAGGTGTTGTCACACTCGTGAATATAGGAACTTTAAATAATTGGATGCTGTAAATTTGGCTGATACAGTTGTTTGCTCAGCGATCACGCATGCAACATTGCACGATAACTACAGTTATCAGCCTGTAGGCCTGTGGTGGCAAATACCTACAGCAATCAAGAGAATGTTTAATTTTATTCCAAACACCCGATATTACACTCACGACCAAGGACAAAACTGTTCAATTTTACACAACGACAAAAAATGTCAGAGCTCTCCGCAAAACATGGCTAATTCCATAGAAAATGCACATGTGAGAATTAAGGTCCACTACTTTAGACCTGCTAAATGTCAGCAATGGTGTCTTTTTGAGTCTGCTGGCACATGAGTAGCCTCATACCTGGATGCAGCCTCGCAGCACTGCTGTTACGGTCTTTGTAGGAGACAGAGGAAATATGTAAACATAAGATCCAGCACAGTCGGACCACATCGGTGTTTCACTGGGAGCTGAGCTTGTTGAGATATTTGATATAACGAAAGTGCCAGTAGGTTTATGGGCACACAATAGTGATGATGATGATAATGATAGGGTTTAAAACGTTGAGCCAGTTGTGATCACACCCTAGAACAACATGGGTCACACAAACCTCAGCTCCAGATACTTCCCTGCCCCATCACAGCCAGCCCCCACCTCCACCTCCACCCCCCAGAATGGACTACACATCACAGACCGACAGGTGAGGAGAGAGTTGGAGAGGCTCCACCAGGGAAAAGCTGCCGGACCGGATGGCATCAGTCCTCGAGTGCTGAGGGCGTATTCCAGCCAGCTGAGTGGAGTGCTTCAGGACCTTTTCAACCTGAGCCTGCACCTCCAGAGAGTCCCAGTGCTGTGGAAGACATCCTGCCTGGTCCCAGTGCCCAAGACGAGTCGTCCGACTGCGCTGAACGACTACAGGCCCAGAGCATTGACCTCCCACATTATGACCATCACAGGACCTGCTGCAGTTTGCCTACCAGCCCAATGTCGGTGTAGATGATGCCATCATCTGTCTGCTGCAGAAGGCACATTCTGCACTGGACAGACCCAACACCACTGTCAGCAGCACCTTCTTTGACTTCTCCAGCGCCTTCAACACCATCCAGCCCAGGATACTGAAGGAGAAGCTGAAGGACATGCGGGTGGATTCCCCTCTGATTGCATGGATCACGGACTACCTGGCGGGCAGACCGCAGTTTGTAAGATTACAGCACTGTGTGTCTGAACGTCTGATCTGCAACATCGGGGCCCCCCAGGGAACTGTGCTGTCGCCCTTCCTCTTCAACACCTACACTTCTGATTTTCAGTACAGCGCAGTCGTGTCATCTGCAGAAATTCTCAGATGACACGGCCATAGTTGGGTGTGTGGAGAATGGATGGGAAGATGAGTACAGGAACCTGGTTGACCGATTTGTGCGTTGGTGCGGTGAGAACCACTTGCAGCTGAACTTGAAGAAGACGAAGGAGATGGTGGTGGACTTCAGGAGGAACAAGCCCCCACCCTTTCCTGTCTGCATTAACGGGACAGATGTGGAAATTGTCCAGACCTACAGGTACCTGGGAGTCCACCTGAACAACAAGCTGGACACAGAGGTTGTGTACAAGAAAGGCCTGAGCCGGCTCTACTTCTTCAGGAGTCTCAGGTCCTTCAATGTATACAACTGGATGCTCCTGATGTTTATCAGTCTGTTGTTGCGAGCACCATCTTCTTTGCTGTGGTGCGCTGGGGTACAGGCATCAAGGCAAAGGACGCCAACAGACTGCATAAACTGATCAGGAAAGCAGGTTCTGTTGTCGGCTGTCGGTTGGCCACCTTTGAGGAGGAGGTGGAGCACAGGGTGTGTCTTGTCTTCACAAGAACAAATCTCAAATGGACTATAAAATTGTACACAAAAGTCACGTGCACGGATTTCTGTTCACTAATTGGTCGCACGATTGGGCGAGTAAAAAGGGAAAAGCCCTCAGAGTTCCGACAGCACATGAGGGGTTATTTTACTGCTTGTCTTGATCTGGATGCACATCAGCGTATGGTACCACTGGTAACGCGCACAGAAAAATGTTATGATTAATCATTGTTTCTCTCATGCGCGTCAGCGAGATCCATACATTTCTGTTGTATTAATTTCCAATATCATATTTCAGAAGCAAGAAACAAAATAGCCATGATTGCTAAGACAACATAGACTTAAAATTGAAAATGAAGGGAATAAACGACTGGACACACAGAGCATCTCAGACGACAATTATCACCTCACAAAAGGCCTCATCCAGTCTGCCTTGACAAGCCTATTCGCTCACACTCAGCTGACCTGAGGTAACATCTGTGTGCGTTGAGTTGAGGTGATACTTCAAGCTTGAATTACTCCGTTTTGAAAATTAGTAACCGCGTAAAATTGCAAATGTTTTTTCTCGACTGCCTCCATCATGTTTACAAAGCTGCGGTAAAACGTGATCAAACATGAAGGAGATGCGATCGGTGACGTACGTGGTGAAGGGGCTTCGCGGAGCTCGACTAATCTGAGTTATTTCTCCTTGTTTTTCTATACTTAATTCAGCTACAGTAATTATTTTGAAAGACCAAATTATAATGAAATTTAAACATGTGCTTTTGAAAATTGAGGAGGAGACAGCCACGGCTTTGACCTGTAGATTGGTATGTTTACAGTTTCAGTAAATATTTAACTCTTGAGCAGCTTATCCTTTCACTCGCCTTATTTTTCTCTCTTCACCTGAACTCATAACTCAGACGTGAAAAGAATTTGCTTCTGCACGGGACTCTTTCCTCACAGAAACAGGTAGCGTCACCGGCTGTGGTCAGCTGCAGCCGTCACCATATTTGGTTGTTGGTTGTCTTTTAGATTTTATATCATACAGGAAAGTTATATCGCAGTATAAATTGTTTGTGTTTGTGTGTTCACCAAAGATCCATTTCAGCTTATGTATTGTGTTTATCTTCGGTGCTTCTCTGCAAATTTCCTCTTTATTTTGTCAATCATATTTTGGATAGATGACCTTTGACATGGTGACAATGTCACAGATACTCTGATCAGTTTGCTGCAGGCTTTGCTCAATGTAGGTTAAGACTATACCTTCGTTCCTGTTGATAGTTTTAAAATGTGGTATAAATGTGATGCAGATATGCAAATGTTAGTATAAGTAGGTCATAGACATGTTTTTCAAGTTTCAAGTTTCAAGCTTCAGGTTTCTCCTCAAAGGGCAATTTGTATTGAAGCACAGTGTACAGGAGTAAAACATAAGAAGAAGAAAAAAGAGAAGAAGAAAAAATTGGCCTGTCTGTAGGGTTGCTACGTTTCAGAAATGAAAATAAAGGACAAGTACCACGGCTCCTCGGGGGCCATGATGCTTTATTACCAATGAACACATTCTTTATCATTCAACATTGTTGCATGTAAAGTGCCGTTAATTATGCTAAGTAAAGCCTTGATTAAAGCTAAATTTAACATACAATGAGGAAAATAATTAACAAGTGCCATATGCACACAAGTTAGTTATTGCACAATCCATTAACCTAGTTAAAGAGAAACTGTGTGATCTACCACATGGCAGAAGCAGCAGCTCCAGCACCTGCAGGAGATCTGTTTGTGTGGACTGTCCAACAATGAACTTTGGAACTTTTGCAGGAGATCTTTTTGT
This sequence comes from Mola mola, assembly GCA_001698575.1. Taxonomy (NCBI): domain Eukaryota; kingdom Metazoa; phylum Chordata; class Actinopteri; order Tetraodontiformes; family Molidae; genus Mola; species Mola mola. Next base: position 3,559,105 of record KV751317.1, on the reverse strand, counting down.
TTCTTCCTCAGATGATGAAGACAGAGTTGTGAATTCCGTAATTCATATTTGTGTTGTCTGCACTAAATGCTGTCTCTTGATCAAATGACAATCCAAAGCTGTCAAGCGACTGCTCTACTGACTCATTCCCATAAAAAGGGGCATTTGGTGAGTAAAATGTCCCTTCTTCAGGACAGCATAACCGATCTTTCGTAATATTATTAAATGCACTGCTAAAAAAAATTTAAGACAAAAGAGCTTTTCTTGATCATCTCAAGAAATATGTTCATCCCTTTCAACAAACACAATTCAGTTTTAACAAAAGTCAAAAATGAATCGATCGGCACCTCAGCAGCAACATTCTGCAGTGAATTTCACGTTTGAAGAGCTGTGTTGTTTTATTGAGCCGAACAGTTGGAGTGTTGTCATTTTTACATCATAACACTATGACTTCATGTCCACACACAGCACGATTAACCGGGATCACGTACCTTGTATTTAAACTTCAATACTTAATTCACTTTGCAACCAAGATGTCCTAGTGGCTGATGGGATGAATAAACTAACATTTAGCCCACAGCGTTCAGTCCATGTTACAGTTAGAAGAATAGGACGGGAGAGTATAAACAGAAGTCAGTTATTTCTCTTTGAATTTGTGTTTCTTTTACATTAAAAGATGGAATATTTCTGAAATGTTCTCAGAACCTACAGAAGATAAATGTGCTGGTTTGATGAAAGACAAAATGCAAACGCCAGTTAGAACATAAAAAACGCTGTTGTTCACTCTAATATCTGTTCTCTTTCCTAAAAATCCTGGTAAAAATTCATTAGCTAATATTTATGTGTGTTTGGGACCGTTTTTAAAGATATTCAGTGCTATATTTTGTACTGATGACTGTATATACAGAAACTCTAACAGCTGGTGCTCATCATTGGCTGTGACGCCTCAGTCTGAGGATCGTTACTGGTCAGTGTCTCATTCTCTCTATGTTCTCTAGCGACATCTACTGGTGAAACTGTGCCCCTTAGGCAACTGACTGTGTCTAGGGAGTTCTCTCAATGTCAGGAAGCTGAAACATTCCTTGTATAGAGTAATTTTACAATGTGTTTCACTGAAGGTATCTTTTGGTATCTACCCTGAAGTTTTTGGAAGTCGGGATCAGGTTTAAAAATAATAGAAATCTCCATTAAAGTCCGACTTGCTCTGAGAAAGTGGGAGTTTGGTCTCTGATCCTTCAATGAGCTCACTCTCAACAGAGCTGCATATTTACATATTTCAAAATATGAATACAGAGTAGTGAATATTTCTAGCACATTCACAAATCTGATTATGCACACACGGTCAGAGATGCAGTTTTACTACAGCAATAATCCATACTTTTTGAATCTCACCTGATGCCCTCATAGTTCCCCTTTGCTCCCCCTCACCTGACTACCACAACCCACGTTCACACCTGACTCATCTTTCCAGCCCTGCAGATATTTAACAAGATGATTATTAGTCACTTTTTGACTCATTGCTGTTGTGCTGCTATGCGAGTCCTGTCTTGGCTTTCACTCGATATCAAGTACCAGGTCTGGGGGATCCAATAATGCAGAGACACACAGGGAGCTTTCTAAATCTGTAGTCGTTTTAATAACAAAGGTCAAACTAGGAATTCAAGTCATGCGAATGTACGGACAAGGACAAGGCAAACTCGGTAATCGGAACACAGATCGGACACAAGGGTACTTATACAGAATACACGCTGGACTGCTCGCTAGAAAGACAAGACAATCTGGCCCAGGAGGAAGGGACCACGGGGGTTAAATACACGAGGGAGAGGTAAACAATTGGACACAGGTGAGACACATTAGGGAGAGGGAGTAATCAAACACACCTGAAGGACAACACTTGACGGGACATGGGGAATAAGACACAAACAGAACTTCAAACTAAAACAGGAAACACCGAATGACCCTAACAGACAGACGCTTGACACTAGCAGACCCTGACACGCAACACATAAATGCAGTGGAAAAGAACATCAAGTTCACCAGGGAGGATACGAAGGATAAGAGTTTGCCCTTCCTGGATTGTACGGTGTCTCTTGGTAAGGATGGTAACCTCAGCATCGAGGTCTACAGGAAGCCCACACACACAGACCAGTACCTCTTGTTTGACTCCCACCACCCACTGGAGCACAAACTGGTTGTGTTGATTGTGTAAAACTGATAGACTCTGAGATCCTTCATAAATGTTAAAGGGGGAATAACAGTTCAGAAAAAGAAAAGCCCGGCCAAAATACGGAGGAAACTCATTTCAGCTGGTTGTATTCACCTTATTCCAGACACCAATTCATGTCTGTGACAGGAGGTTTCACCTTCCAGCTAGGCTCCCTTATTCCCACATCTGTCCAGGCCAAGTCAGGCAAGCAGGTCAGTCTCAGTCATTTGTTGTTCACCTGTTCTGCTTCCTCTCTCATTGCTCAACCATCAGCGGCAAAAATCTGCGTTTCACCACTTTTTGAATGTGAAATAATCAAAATCTTAAATACTAAAATCACTTCCAGGTGGGCAGGGATGATAAAATGCAGGCTAAGAGCACCTTGACACATGCCACTGAGGCGTATGTGAAATGAAACATATGAATGAAAGTCAGATATAACCATCAAAGTCTTCTCTTACTAAGTTACTGTCTTTTTTGTGTGAGATATTTTAACCAGAAAAAAGACAAATATACCTGATGTGAGACAGGACACAAAAACTGAATATATATACGGCTTATCAAGTTTGTGTACAGCATTACATTACGTACAAAATACACAAAATTGAAGATCCATAAAGTGCAAAGTGTTTAAAATGGATAAACATGTGCAAGAGTTGGCAAATCAGGGAGTTATAATTTGCAAAACTGAACTGACAGTCCCGTAGCTTCCTCCAGAGAGGAAGGGGGTCAATGAGACCGTGCCCAAGAGCTTATCGTATATCAGGTGTCGGTGAGTCGCAGGTTGATATTACGAACTTGACAACTTCCTGGAGTCCCTGTGTGTTCTCGTCCCGCAGGTTCCCATGAAATGCATGCGAGGTTCTGTCTTCGACCTGCTGGTGGATCAGGGTTGTGGACTGGGATCACCTGGTGATGCTTTACTACACATCAGTAGATTACACTTAGCCCTAGATTTATGGATTTCACATGCTTTTGGACTCATGGGCTTCATATATTCTAACATGTATTGGTCAAGAATTTATTTTCATGTTACTGTGCTCTGTACATGTGACATCTGTCCATCCCAGGAAGAAGGATCTCTCTGAGGTTCTTCCTGAGGTTTCTTCTTTTTATTTTTTCCCCACCTGGCTCAAGATTATTTGCACGCAGGTATCAAAAACAGTTGTATTTGCACCAGGATGTGGCGTTATTTAATGTAAGCTGATGTACGGTAACATAAGCAAACGTTAAGTGAGGGAGACCATCCACTAGCAGCTTCCTGCCATCTCTAAGCTTCGCCAACTCATTTTCCTCTTCATCCAATCACAACCCGAAGCAATCAGCCAATCACATAGCTGTTGAAATTGCTCTCTCTCTCTCTCTCTCTCTCTCTCTCTCTCTACGTCTGACGACAGCATGAGGACACTGAACTGAACTGAGGACACCAATTGCTGTAAAACTGGAGAGTTTTCCTGTGTTTGCTTGATGTGGGATTTCAGCTGCTGAACAGCTCAGCATCTCCTCTCTTGTACTTCATGTTTCATGACGAGACAAACATTTTCTATGGTCAATGAATCCTGACTGCAGGTGGGCCAGTTTAAAAAGAAGCCATGATTTTCAAAAGAATTTCAAATTTTGACTGGTTGACTGTTGAGCCACAGGACAGTTGTCCAATTCTCCTCAGTCCATCTTAAATGAGCTCCGGCCCACAGAAGGCGGCGGCGTTTCTGAGTCCGGTTAATATTTGGTTTCCTCTTTACACGGTCAAGTTTCAGCTGTCCCTTGTGGATGCAGCGACAAACTGTGTTGACAGACTGTTGTCTGGGAAGTGTTTCCTGCCCCCCGCAGCGATGCTGTGGTGGCAAAGTTCATATGGATAAAGAGTGGAAGCAGAGGTGCAGGTTATTTTAAAGTCATGTGTGTCATCCTTCGGCCTCCTCACACTTTCAGGGACACATTGTTCAAACAACCAGGCTTCGATAAGAACCTGATCCGAGCGGTAGACACTACAGCTGTGCAGATAAAGAAAACACCGGACTGACAATGGAAGGACGACTTTCACGTCACCTCGGTGTGATGCGTCATAAAATGCAGCCAGTGATTTATTTTTTATCACAGAAACATGTCTGTTTTCACAGCATCCAGTACTGGTTTTTGCCTTGTCCCTTAATATCTTTAAATGATATTATGCACCTAGAAATTTCATGTCGACGGACATTTTTCTTGAATTGTTTCAGCAGAGTTTTTCACAGCGTGGGGAGCCCCTCCCCATTCTTACTTCAAAAACACAAAATGCAGAATGGAAGGAAAAGTACAGAGGAACAAGAGAAAATGAAAGAAGCCAAGCAAGTTGTGTTTGAAGGCGGGGTACACGCTGGATGAGTCGCCAGTTCATCGCAGGGCTGACATATAGAGACAAACAACCATCCACACTCACATTCACACCTACGGGGAATTTAGAGTGACCAATTAACCTACCCCCAGATTTGCATGTTTTTGGAATGTGGGAGGAAGCCGGAGTACCCGGAGAGAACCCACGCAGACACAGGGAGAACATGCAAACTCCACACAGAAACGTCCTGACCCAGAATCGAACCCAGGACCTTCTTGCTGTGAGGCGACAGTGCTAACCACTGCACCACTGTGCCACCCATTTTTTTTCATTACTATACTTTATTGTAACTTAAAAGTTTTCGAGCCAATTGAAAACATCATAAATGACTCATGAATGAAGAATTTTGCAGCTGCGGGTCAAGTTCGGTTCAGGATTGTGTAACTTCCTCCGGTTTGCCCTCACAACAATTTACATGTGAAAAGTATTAAAATCTGCTGTTCATATTGCACCTTTACATTTACCGTAAACATGAAAACCAAGTAAGAGGAAGGTTTAATAACCTGTGCGGTTAAAAAATTAGGTAGTAAAACTTGAGTTGAGCTGTGGTTTGGCTGCCCAACCCCCTGCCAACAATCCACCTTTGTCGGGGGAGGGTTTGCTCAATGTTAAACGTGCTCAAGCATGTATGACAAAGCTCTTAGAAAGCTCAATCACACCAGCACGATCATATACATGGAATGGGGTTTGTGATGCAGTAGAGATGCCGAGCTGTTACCAGGACATTTCCGTGCAAAGCATCAAATAGCATTTGGACAGCGATGACGCTGCGAGCAACACATCACAGTGCATCGCATGAAATGCAGCAGCTGCGCTCTGATCAGAGGACACCTGAAACCAGAGCAAATACAAGTAAATATAAATAGAATAGAGAAGAAGGCCCTCTGGTGCACTTGCTGGTTTTATGTGTTATTTGGCAAGCCTGTAAAAAAGTATATTGTATACTTTTAACTTTTAGGGACATGAGGTGTTTAGGAGATCGTGTCATGCTCTGATATTAATGTAAATTCCTGAAAAACTGTGTGATGTTGCTGAAGTTTACAAAAATATCAGTGCATGACTCATTCTCCTAATCACCTCACGTCTCTCAGCGTTAAAAGTATGCAACACTCTTCTGTTGGCTTGCCACATAGCACATAAGACCAGCAAGTGCACCAGAGGGCAAAAATATATCCTTAAGGTGGAGCTCTTCAGTTTCTCCTCTGGAATGTCAGCCCTTTTTTTTCTGAAACGTTCAGTCAGTCAGTCCTCAGCGAGTGGAGAAGTCTGTCCTGTGATGGCTGTCAACGTCCCAGGAGTGATAGTGATGGTGTTCTTCTACCTGCTGGTCCTCGGAACTGGCGTCTGGGCCTCTTTCAAGTCCAGGAGGAGACAGAAGAAAAGTGCAGCCACTGGGATGGAGATGGCCCTGCTGGGGAACCGCAGCATTAACCTGGTGGTGGGGATCTTCACCATGACAGGTGAGGAGAGCTCACAACACAAGGATGGAACCTGACTGACTGTGAATTCAGAATTATTGAAAAATACATCAACTGGATACAAAATGTTCTGAAAAAAGGTGACGATTGTGAATACAGATATGTGAGAACACATTTTACATGACATTAGCATGAGAGCACCAACAACAGCCCACACATCTCTGACGACACACAGGCTCTAAAATTGAGGATTTTAAGTAGAATGTGTGTGATTGCTGCATCTGCTGCTGTTGCTCCAGGCGACTGAGGTGACGTAAAGTTTTGTAACAGGTGAATTTGATCTGTGCTGTATTACCACCTAAAAGGTGAGCAGACAGTTGAAAAATGCAAGGAACAAGGTGGGATTGGTGGGATCATAAATAACATGCTTCAACATGTCATGCACAAACCAAATACCAAGTCTGTTTGAGATTTTTAAAAAAAACAACTTTGGAGGTGTTAACTTTTTTGCATCCAAGTGACCCACAAACGTGATCCTGCTGATACTGAGCACAAACTGGGGCTGTTCAATACGAGCTTTAAAATGTTGATTACATGGGGAACCTGTGTGCCAGATCCAATCAGCTTAGCGTGTATGGATATACACATATCTGTACAAAACCTTAAAAAAGTCAACTCGCAGCATTAAAGAATATAAATGTACAACAGTGTCAGTGTAGAGTATTTCACAGGAGGACACCATCTCAGCCCAACACAACAGCACTTATTTCACTCAAACAACAAGTCTATCATACATACTGCTGATAAAACTCAGCTCAAACATAACAAATGATGCTGTTTTTATAAGCAGTCAGCATGTTGAAAAGGAATGTGAGGACAGATTTCACTTCTTTCAGCCTCTTTACACACAGCAACATGATTGCTGCATTTTGAAGAATTCAGAAGAGAGAGAGAGAGAGAGAGAGAGCAGCCACAGCACAAAGAAATCCAGGCTGCTGTGTGACTGTCATCATAAAGACATCAGGTTTCCGTTCAGTTCACAGCTCAAACAAGGACAGAGGGGAAGACTAAGGAACACAAACACATGAAGAGAGCATTAAAAACCTGTGGATACCCTAACTGGACGTATGTCAAAACCACTAAGCGATCCAGGAACAACACCCCGACAACACAGGAAGAGGAGAGGAAGAAACGTCGCCACAACATTGTCATTCCGTATGTGGCCGGGGTGCCAGAGATATTTAGAGAATTTTTAAACATAACATTCCAGTTCACTTCAGACCCTGCAAAACTCCCAGACATAAACTTAACAATGTTGTTTTTACAGTCCAGTGTAGTGAGGAGTGCACAGACTTTTACATCGTGGAGACCAAATGAACTTCTCCACAAATGTATGGCTCAACACGGGAGAGCCAGCTCCTCCGGCCAGGACTCAGCAGTCCACTTACACTTAAAGCAGAAGGGACACTCCTTTGAGGAAGAGAATGTGCATGTGTCTGACAGGGAGGATTGATGGTTTGAGAGAGGAGTAAAGGAGGCCATCTATGTCAAGCTGGAACAGCCATCACTTAACAGAGGAGGAGGCCTCAGACATCAACTGTCTGACACATACAATGCAGTTTTGAAATTCCTCCCCAGGAAACCACAGTTCACAGCTTGGCTCTTGTGATACCAGTGACTCACATGATGACCGGGGTGGGAGTGACAACCCAATTGATGGGGGATGGATCTGTGACACAGAGATTGTGGGCGGAGCATTTTACTCTTTGCCCACTCTCTCAGGTGTGAATGATCCTCGACATGATTAAATACAGGGGACTCCATACCAGAAACTTAGAACCTAGGAAGCCTCTTGGATGAGAGGCAAAACGTCTTCAAGGAACTACAAGAAGTCCAGTTGCCTTCAACTTTAACACCAAGTTACATTTTAAAACCTTTTTGGGGTAAACCATCCATTAACTGACCTCAAGAGACATTTTAGAGCCTGAAAGACCAGGAACTAGGTCAAAGTCACGTCTCACAGATCTGCTGTCACAATTTATGAGAACATCTCTTGTGCACCTCAGAGCCGGGACACACCTTGCGAACAAGCAGCTGTCAGGAATATGTGACACCGTAGTCTTGTCATGTCTGGTGTCAACTTTTTTCAGAGCCAGTAAAACCTGTTGTTAAGGTACAACATACCAAACGGTGAAGAGTTACACCGGAGAGAGAAATCTTATTTAGTTAAACATCAGCACGTTTTGAAGTGGAAGACAGTTTATTTGCATATGAACATGTTGTTTTCACTAATATTTGTTCATCTTTATTGTACTTTTTAGGTAGCTTCAGCGATACACACAGGAACACTTACATCTTGTGTTCGTTATCGGCCGTGATGTCTCAGTTTCTCATCCCCCTCTTTGCTGCCACCAACTGAACTTCAATGCAGATTAAGTAATGCAGATTTTCATTTGGTTTAACTCCTTTATTGGCACAGGAATACAAGTCTACTTTTCAACATCAACATCAGAGTTCATGTGCTTCAAAAAGGGAGCAAAATAAAAAAAAACAACCCATCAATTCAGAGACATTTGGAAACACATTGTATACAGAACATTATGTAAAGAACATGCTGTTTAAAAGGAAGGGTTGTTTGATAGTTTGTGTAAAGGTTTTTTATTAATATTTAAAAATTTGTGCAACTTAAACAGACCCTTAAAAACATCCAATATGCACTTACAATGAACAGCACATCGTAGAATCCAAGCACAAGGAAGTAGGTCTTTTTAGTTACATGTGCAAGTTGTGTTGGAACACAGTCTTTGCTCTTTAAGACACACTCGTGTTTTGGATGCAGAGACCTGCCAGGTGATCTATTTTGTACTATGTAGTGTTCAGTATTAAGTTTTTAAGGACACAGATATCACTCCGTACACTAACAGATTGTGCTCATCATTAACTGTGATTCCTCAGCCTGCAAGTTTTTTCCTTTCTGTGTCGCATCGCGTTCTGTGGCGTCATCTGTTGGTGTCGGTGGTGCTGCTGAATGCTGGGCTTTCACTTTGAACACGTCCAGCCTCTCAGGAAGCAGGCCTTTATTGAAGAGAACAGAAGCCAAGTAGGAGCACAGCAAGATGGCTGCTAAGGCAGACAGCATGCAGATGGTCCTCACTGGAGCGTACTGGACATAGACGCCGTCCTCCAGAGTGCATCCTGGGAAGTGTAGGACTGGTGGCAACCCTAGTGTTGGGTCTCCACTCAGGGTTCTTAACACCAGTCCCACCAGCAGGCCCATCACAGCCCCGTAAGCATTGGAGATGTCGAAGAAAAGGACGCAGACGAGTTGAGGGAAGATCAGAATGAATGCCACTTCTGTGCCGATGAACAGGAACGCGAGGATGCTTTGTTTGAGAGTGGTGAGGGATGTACCAACTAAGCCCACCACCACCACAGAAGCACGGACCACCCACTCATTCTCTCTGTCTGACGACTGAGGAAGAAACAGGAGAAACTTCACACTCTGACAACAGCAAACAGGAGTTTAGGCCAACCATAAAACCAGAGGCTGTCCTGATTTGGTTAGTCAAGAATCTCGCATATCAAATTCACATTCTAGACCCTTTAATTTAGTCTCTGTGACCATACAAGGGTTAACCGCTGTGTTTGACCGTCTTGTTTTGCTGTGGTGTTGAGAAAAGAGCATTGTCTCACCTGAGGCCTCAGGATGTTCCTGTATATGTTGTTGCTGAAGACAGAAGCTGCAGAGAGCAAAGCAGAGTCAGCTGATGACATCACGGCGGCGGCCACACATCCTGTCCCGACGATGGAGATGAAGGACGGGGTGAGGTGCTGCAGGGCGATGGGCAGAACTATACCTGCCTCCCCACGTTCATACGGAGACGGAGAACCGTAGGTGGTCTGGTTCCAGTCTGAGGCATGGATACAAATGTAGGAGTTATTTATCCTTTTCACTATTTCACTTTTAACATTAGACAACTGCTGTTTGCCATCTATCATGTAAAATGTAATTATCCATTTTAAAATTGTTTCTGATAGGACAGAGACCATGATGCCATATGTTGACAAGCAGCCAGCGGGGCCCCTGCCACATGCTTTTCAAGTTATTCCTTCATGTCCATCTGTTCCATCCTTTTCCTCTCCCTCCCTTCAACCAAACCCAAACCTTATTCCTCCACGTCAATAGCTGAAAATCTCACGGCTGTAGAAAGTTTAAACAATGATTGAGCTCATTCTTCTGCCATCATGCCCTCCTTCTTCAGACTCTTCAGACGGTTCATTGTCAAAGCAACCCGTATCCCCCAACTTCACACCTCCTTTTTCTGTGCCAGTGTGCTGGTACGCCATTATTCTACTATTTCCATTGTATTTCCTATATTGTTGCCTCCATGTTCTCTGCAATTTGCTTTTTCTGGTTCTGGACTTGTCTGGACTGTCTGTATGTGGGTCATGCAGGTAAAGAGCAGAAGAAGGTGGGAAGCAGAAGGACGGAGCGCCCATCCCGCTCCAATTTTACCGCCCAAACTGTGCCCCAGCAGTGAGTGGGGTGAAATCTGATGGGAACGCAGAGGACTGACGAGCAGAGTGGCCTGCAGTGGGAACGAGGAGCTCCGTGAGCTCCGCTCTGCGCATATGCATTTCTAGTTCACAGACCTGTAGAACTGTATGTTTACTGTCGGGTTAACATATGTTTGTTCTATTCCGTTCTGTGGCTTCAATCGTAGACTCTCAATACCCGGAACGTTTTTCTTTTCTTTTAATTTCAGACTGGTGTTTATAGTTCACTGACTGTTTGACTGCCTGTGACAATGAGGAACTTGAACACACCACACTGATCGTCATTCTGGAGTCGAACTGTGCAAATTGTTGTCAGTATTACCTGTGGACGCAGCAGCGGCCCCGAGCAGTATGGGAGGGACCCCAAACATGAGTAAGAGGACAGCGGCGACGAAGCACGTGAGCCTGGCTGTGGTAAGGGAGGAAGCCGACAAGGTCCTCTGGTGAAAGCTCTGATATGAGACACTCCCCAGCGTCTTCAAAGAAAACCAAACACTTGTTTTTGTTTTTCATTGAAATTAGTTTTTTTTGTTTTGTTTTTTTTTTTTTTTTACTTGTATCCTCCCCAGTTTAGACTTTATAGCAACAGTAAGCTATTTACCACCGTGCTGATTATTTTTCTGAGGTGAATTGTGTTTGATACAGAGCATATCGTTTCCTTACAAAGAAAAAGAAGTCATCAATCATTCTCCATGTGTGCTTCAGCTCCAGTTTGCCAATCCAGGGTGCGTGTAAGGTGTTGTTCATCAGTGTGTGGCTGATGTCCAGGGTGTGAGGACTCATCAGAACGAAGGGAACACAGACACACTACAGGGACAAACGAGAGCGAAAACAATGAGCACGGATCGGTTCAAGGCGAGGCTGGTCTGTGCATTTAGCACTGTTTTACAAGGCCACAAAAGGGAGACATGAAGATATTAAAATAGTATTTTATGAATCCCGAAAATGTTCAATTCCTCCAAATTTCTCCCACCTGTCTGTCATTCCCCTGTTCTTCCCAGTGCATCTATAAAAGTTTCCAAAGTAAACCTTTATTTGGAAAATGACTCTGATTTGTGGTTTGATCTGTAGGTTTGTTGAGCTCAACAAGGCAACAGAATGCAATTAAGCAACCCAGACACAACCAGAAAACTGGGGCACTGTTTTCTGAAAATGTACAATGTTTATGAGAGACAAACTAATTTGTGTATATCTGTCTGATTTCCTCTGTGAAAAGGTCATTTTCATTTCTCTTACAGCGTCAGTGCCATGGCTCAGTCATGCCACCTTTACCCTGTTTTCTGAGGGGGCGGAGCTACCAATTGTTTGGTTTAGTTGTAGTTTTTCAGTGACAAATGGAATTGATCAAACTTTCCTCTGTCAGGTTGATGCGCATTTGGAGAGAGGCGGAAACTACTGGTCTCCCGTTCTGAGGTTTTTACTGGAGAAAACTAGTTCACTTTGTGAGGTAAAGGCTTTTTGGTTTTAAATTATTGTGAGGCTGGTATTATCTAAATGTTTGTTATTTAGGGGATTGTTTTTCTATCCCTGTATTAGGTTTAATGTTAATTTCCCTCTTTGGTTGAGCTGATCGACATGTGATGATTTAGTCCAATTAAGGGGGGCCTAATCATAAATTATAATTATTATTCATAATTCATTTTAAATCCACCTACATGTTAGCTGTGGGAGAGATTAGGGCAGTGGCAGCTTGCCGTGAGTTTTTTCCAGATGGTTCTTTTCTTAGTATTTCCCAGGATCAATTTCTTCTGTTTCCTTTGTTGTATTTTCTTGTTTTTTGGTCAATAAAAACCACCATTTCTTCATACGGACCTCTGCTTCCTGAGCCGTACTCCCAGAAACATCTTTTTTAGTCAGTGCCGGAGAGCCACCCCTAAATCCCTGACTTACGTAGAAATACTGTCCGGCCACTCAACTGGAGCATTCCCAGTTCAGGTTTTGGACCGCTGCCTGGACCCGTTATTCTTCTTTTGACCAATAGTGAATCAACATGTTGAGCTCTCTTGGTTTTCTTTGGGTTAAAAAATTTCAATGAACTGCAGCCTTGCAAGAGGTACATAATGATAAGAGGTGTAGAGCTTTTGATGCCTTGAGCGTTTGACCATAAATATATATCAGCAACTCACCAAGCCAAGGAATATGAGTATGAGCTGTATAACGTCTGTGTAGGCCACAGAGTAGAGACCCCCCAGCAGAGTGTAGACGATGGCGACAGCAGCAGAGATCCAGGTGCACAGGGTGAAGGACAAATCCAGGACCACACTCATGATTCCTCCTGTCAAACGTATCGTGTCAGCCACATTCTATGACCAGTCATTGTGTAGGTACTAGACCGTATTCTGCAGGGCCCGTACTTACTCTCAGCAGCGTATTACATAAATGAATATATCCTAACCTATATAACCTACCTAAACCAATTAGTGTTCCAGGCACCCAGATCAGATCAAGAAAAAGGGAAATCAGGCTCATTCCAGCTGTCAGCACTTTTCCATACTTGAAATGGAAAGGGTCCAGCATCGTCATGCAGTTTTTCTCTCTCATTGGCTTGACGAACACCAGGCCGCCTTTGTTCATCGTAAAGACAGACCAATTACAAATGAGAAAATGAGAAGAAAAACACCGACATGGATAAAAATTGCATGTAAAATAGAAAGGTTGAATTTATTCCTGCACAGCCAAACAATTAAAAAAAATGCAACATCATTAGATTGATAAATTCTGCAAAGTTAATTGATGTAGTTTTAAATAAATATAGAAAAGAAACGTTAGTCCTGTGTGCCAAAAGGCCATTTTGTTCACCGGTCAACCACATTTATTACTGTAAATCTATTTTCAAATCTAATGAATTATGAATATAATTACAAATTTGTCAGTTTCATTAGTATTTAAAATTGAACTGTGACAGCGACAACTAGAAATCAAAAAGGAATTCAATTATAATTACATTTGCAGAATAATAATTTTATTTTATCATTTAAATGATGAGCAATGTATGTCTATCTCACGCTCCAGTTTCCTGTCACTTTGTCAGAGATCTCGAGATACCTAAACTCCTTTGGTGGCGCTGCGACTCATCCCCAACCTGGAGGGACAAACCCACCGTTCTCCGACAGAGAAGGCCTCAGACTTTGAGATGCTGATTTTCATCCACACATGTGCATGCTGAAGGTCGGGGAATGATGAAGCCAAGGAACCATGTCATCTGCAAAAAGTACAGATGCAGTTCTGAGGTTCCCAACCTAGACACTCTCTTCAGCATGACTGCGCCTGAGATACGGTCCATCAATTTAATGAAGAATCAGGAACCAGGGCCAACACCCTCTTCGGACCTATACGGATCGAATGGTGCATTGTAATGACCCCAGTAGCCCACATTACCACCGTCTCTTACAGGACACCTTAAGGCCTTCTCCAAGTCCACAAAACACATGTACATTTGATGTGCAATGTGTCATAACTCCCCCAGCAACCCGACACATATATCCCAGTGCTTGGAACACATTCTCCGATCTCCCTTTGCAAAAATAGGTACAACCATGCCGGGCCTCCACTCAATAAATAATCTCTCCGACATACACAAGACATTGAACGAAACTTGTCAACCAAGACAACTTGACAATGTCCAAAACCCTTTAAGCATGTAGGGGCTAATCGCATCCACACCCACAGCATCCTCTGCCCGGGATGGGCAAGTCTTCCTCACAGTCGTCAGGCTCTTCCCAAGAGGACGTGTTGTTCGGGTTAAGGAGCTCCTCAAGCTTTTCCTTCCCACCGCTTGACTATATCCCCTCTCCAGAACCGCCCTGCTTTTCTTCACTGCAGCCTTTCTGACCACAGCTCCTAGCAGCAACCTTCCCGGGGGATGAACATGGACCACTAGGACTCCATGGCCCCAACTTCTCTGGCATGCACAAGAGGTGTTTTCAGAGGTGCAAGTTAAAGATCCATTAAGATGTCCCCAGTTTACCCTCACGACTCATTTTGGGTATCCCGGCTCTGAATGGCAGCATTCTCAACTATCAGATCCAGCGCATCATCAATTTATTCATTAATTAAAAGAGACCCAACACTCTACCAAGACCAAGCACTTGACCAATCTGGGACCAGACCCCAGCTTTCTTCCTTGACTTGTTGGGTCCACTACAAAGACCATCACTGACCCAGGTTCACCGAACAACCTTATGCTTGAACATGGTGTTTGTTATGGACAGTTCCTGACTAGCACAGAAGAATAAATCTCTAAAATATTAAGGATGTAACTATTCCCTGTGACTGAAATTCCATTTAATTATTTCCTTCGTCCGTTGATTGAGACATTAAATGAATCAAAAGTCAGAAGCTGTTGCCAGAATGAAAAAAACAACTGTCTAAAGGGGCTTTGGAGTAGGAACAGGGAGGGGAGGCGATTTGTTCGATTCCCAGAAGTTACAAACCCCAGCTTTCAAATTTACAAAGGAATGGAAATGAGTGTTGTTTGCAAACCTCCCTACCTCACAAACAAAAGGGGATTTTTTTATTTTTTTATTTTATGAAAAAGGATAATGAAAAATAATACTATTATCCTTTTTATCGGACACAATTTAATTTATCATTTGTCTAATTTGGCAGAAGAAAAAGTTTTGAATTGTGAGTTCAGGGAGTCTGTGAAATTACAGCCCTAATAAACATATTTATGTATATAAAAAGCATGAAGTGGGTCATTCATCATTAGACTTACCAATAATGAAGGATGAACTGTATGACATGAGCAGCACCATGACCTCGATTAGTCCCCTGGTGGGTGTGTACACCATCTCAACTGTGCCAACAATGAAGCTTCCTCCGACCCACGTGGCTGCAGGATAGATTAACACAATGACCGTCATTCAGCGGACAAACAAAACTATCCCGACAAATGCTTGAATGACGTTTCATCGTTCATTCACAAACTTCTTCTCATTGTGATGTTATCAAAAACTCGTAGCAAAAGAAATCAGGTTATTCCAGTTTGAGTCTATGTATGTCTGGGATTCCTGTTGGGTTTTGATGGTTATAAAAACAGATACTGGAGGACTGATCATTATGAAGATATTGGAAACACTAGGTTCATTTACAACATTTGAATACCGGTGTCAGTACCCACAGCCTTGGGAATCTCTGCTCGCTGGTCCTTGCTACTTTCATTTGCAAGCTGATTACATGTTAAGTTAATGTTAATTAAGTACAGTACACTTGAGGCCAGCTAAAATTAGTAAAACACTGCACTATTTTTGTTTTACACAGTGCTAACGTTAAAAATGTTCATTTTATACTTATGGCATACCATTATGATGACAGAGGGTAAAGGACCTGTGACACAACAGCCTGGATTATCTTTCTGTGGCCTCGAACTCTCACCTAATCCTTCAGCGTGGTGGGGGTCTTCTAAACCCTACAAAATGCACGGTGCCGTCATGGCTGAGAATAAGGGGAACAACTGTTCCTTTATGTTATGTCAAAACCTGTTAAGTCAAAGAAACGGCTCAGGTTCACATTTGCATCAGTTTGTATTTGTTGACATGGCTCTGGGCTGAACTTCATAATAGTTTTATAAGGTCATAAATCATTCATTGAATTTAAACACGGTTGTATTCACTGAGAAGGGGGCTGGAGCTCTGGAGACTCCGGGTGCTGTGCTGCCCTCGCACTTCTGTTCCATCAACATCACATTATTTTAAAAAAATAATTCAAATTCTTACATGTCCCACTTTTTGTCCTGGTCATATAAAAAATGTTCTGTATGTTCTGTTGGAATCCGTTCAGTGGTTTTGCATAATCCTGCGAGCAAACAAAAAATATATATATCGACCATTGTGCAAATTGTTTGCTTTACTTGTACCGGACCCCCACTTGTAACAGACAGGTTAAAGCTCTACAGTTGTTCAAATTTCTTCATAATACTGTACTTATAGGAAATATTTCACACCAAACACTGGCCATGTTTCCAGGTGTCCGTATTTTGCAGGTGTGGTCTGTTGCCCATCAGGCTGTAACTTTTCAAAGCTCACTTAGTTTGAATACAAATTTGGGTTTGTTGCATATAGACAGATTACTGACATTGCATGCGGTACTATATAATATAATAATAATAACATGATACCGACTTTAAGACAATGAAACATGAGTTCTACGATAGAGTGTGAACGACATGTTGAGCAATGTTATAAAACAGCCCATCAAACAGCAACTTATCTCTCTAATGTATAATATAGGTGTCCATTCACTTTTAGTGCAATACAAATCAGCTTTAAGTGGTTACAGTATATAATGTGGTGCAGGACACATTATATCACTCATTAATCACACATGTTCCTCATGAGATGCAATTATTAAACTTATTTGTAGTCCATATTTCATCAGACTCTTATGGGCTGTTGGTGCCCTCAGCCTAAAGCAGAACTTGAGTGCAGTATCTATTCAAACATACGCTCACACACTGTCTGCTATGACTTTTGGAGCAATTTGGCTTTCCGTGTCTTGCCCAAGGATACTTTGACATGCTGACTGCAGAGGTTGGGGATCGACCCGCCCATCCTCCAATCAGAGGGCAACCGCTCTATCTCCTGAGGCACGGCTGCCCGCAGCAACTGTCCCATAAAGAATTTTAAAAATATTTATACTGTTATAAATAATTAGTGTAATTCACAGTCAGACAGTTCATCCTAGTGTGTTAAGCTGGTTCTCCTCACCTGTCATGGTGAACATCCCCACCACCCAGTTGATGCTCCGGTTCCCCAGCAGGGCCATCTCCATCCCAGTGGCTGCACTTTTCCTCTGTTTCCTCCTGGACTTGAAAGAGGCCCAGATACCAGTCCCGAGGACCAGCAGGTAGAAGAACACCATCACTATCACTCCTGGGACGTTGACAGCCATGGCGGACCGGCTGACTGACCTCGTTGCCTGCTAACGGTAGAGCATGCTCACTCAAAAGAGGTCACCGCCCACTTTCACATTAAGTCATGTGTTAACACGTTTTCTGCGGTTACATAAACATCAGTGATTAGGTGTGCAAAGTGACTTTCGGTGTGTTTAAGACTCTCACAGGAGAATGACTTTGGCAGGTGTTGAAAATCAACACCTGCCAAAGTCTGGGGCACAGTTCACATTTCATAGAAACACCTGAAGCTGCCAATTCAGGCGGCTGCAGGAATTTCAAGAACTGATGGCGAGCCTTTTTAAACAGTATTATATAGCTGTGAACAGCAGAAACTTAAAAAAAAAAAAACGGATTACTTTAAAGATCACTATAGGCTACCACCTCATTATGCTACCGGAGAGAAGAACAAGAATCAGAGTCTCAGTAAAATGAAACAGTTCCTCAAGACACTAATGAAACGATTGCATGCATGATATGCCTTGGTTTAATCTGTCCAATCCTGCTCTTTTACTGCACTCTGTTTAACATGAATGATTGTTAATGAAAAACAACACACAGCAGAGCCGCTAGAAACTGTGGGGGCAATGTGGCTGTCAGAAGAATCTTTGACAGTTGGTATGATGTTATCCCACCTGGACACGGGGATAAACAGATCCTTCAGAACAACTGGGAGGAGACTGGGCGGGAATTTGACGTCAGTTGGTCGGTATTGAAGGAGAAATGGAGGTCCGTGCTGTTGACTCTGAGCTGCCCCCTGGTGAACGTGCTTAACATCCATGCCAACGTAAAGGAGGCTTGGAAGTGTGTGGGCAGTGACGATAACATCGTTTGAAACAGACAAATTCCCTTACGTACCTAAAGGGAGCGTGCCGGCAGCTCAACTCGCCTCGACTCCGCTCGCTTTGAGTATCAGGTGGCTACTTTTCCACTACGAACAGTAACCCCCTCGATGTAGTTGGCTGTTATTGCAATGTTGCAGGAAACTCTACAACAAAATAAACAAGGATAAGGAGAGATGATGTTTTTGATTCTTGGTAGGTGGCTGTTTGCCACAGCAAGGGGATGAATTTTCTCTGCGTTGAGACAACAAACTCCTGTAACTGCCAAACAGGAGTTTGGATGACGAAACCTTTTCAACAGTGAGCAATGAACCGTAGCTATGCTACTAGGTATTTAAATGGGTCGGATCAACTATAGCCGTGACGTTACTCAAACAGTGATTTTCAGTGGTTCATGTCAGGGTGTGGTGCAAAGGTGGGCAAAGCTGGTACCAGTGGAAAAGTGGCACTAGTCTACACATTGAGTTGACATGCAGGGGAGGTGACAGAAGGTCAGTATGGTAGCTGGTTGAGATGAACGCTGTTATGTTCATTCAGCTGAATTCTACCTTTGTCATCCCAGAAGGGCAATTCACGTGCAGCCATTTGTGAATGCTAAGCAACCATAAACACAAGTCCATGCATGAAACGGCAATCGCAGCAGGGAAAAGAGAACGTTTTAGGCTGTCAGTTTTGTGTCTCGGCAGAGCATATTTGAAGGAAGCACTGGAAATTCCCCAAACGAGGGTCGGGTTGTGTCTGACAAGATTTTTGGGCCTGTGGGAAGACAGTTACCTTGGGAACGTCTGAAATGCCATCGAGGTACATGTGGTGATCAAACCTTAACAATGACATGTTCTTCAGGGAACGTGTACCTAACTTATTATGGCTACATGTAGCGGTTAGCTAATAGCATAAATTACATTAATTATTGCAGCAACAGTTATGATGATGAAACTGAACACCAAAAAATGAAGTACTGCTGAGCTTCATTCATTTTTATCATGATTTTCACAGTTGCATGAAGAAATACAACACAGACACGTAGCGAGGAATATGAGGGTGTGGCGGGACAGCATTACACAACCCTGCTTGGCTTTTTCCACTCTCATCCTCCTCAGTACTTTTCCATTCTGTCATTTCTGATGGTGAGACAGCTTTTTTCTCCCAGGAAAAAAAAACAGCGTTAATAAGTCAAGTCATTCATTGAGAATTTAAAGTGATAATATCTCTGACACAGATGACTTTGTGGCTTAGACCAGCTTAAGAACAAAACTGGGAAGCTTTTAAGGACCAACCACCAGAGATTAGTATCACAAAGTGATGCCAGGAAACACTGGGAGCAACGTTTTGGGCCAAAATGCAGCCCACACAACACAATGGTTCGTTTGGAAATATAGATATGGCAAAGTTACATGTTGAGTGGCAGGCAGGCTTCAAAACCCAGAATCAGTCCAACGAGCTAACACTTTCAAATGGGCGAGGCAAAACCCGAAGTCGGAAATCAAAGTAAGACATAACCTGAGGGAAACACGAGCAGAAATGGACAGAAACCCAGCCGAAACATTCGGGACAGCACATGGACTTAAGTGCACAAGGAGGATGGAGATAATTGGACACATTAGGTTGGGGCGGAAAATGACACACAGGTGAAAAACACTCAGATTTTCACAGGGGGGAAACGTAAATCATAACAAGACGCAAGGAGGAACAGAACCTTCAAAATAACACAGAGAACACTCGAAAACAAACACAAAGCAAGGTACAAGGAACTTTACAAGAGAGTCAAAAACAGAAAAACAGGAATGATAGAAAAAAAAGACCAAAGTAAAACGAAATAAACTAGAAACAAATTAAGAAAAATTAGAAACACTGACAATAAAACACGAAACCAACAAGACTCAAACATAACTATGACAATTAGAGAGGCTGTGACCCCGAACATCAACACCATCACATACTAATGACTAAATGTGAGAAAGAGAAAGTTATGGGCTGTTATTGTCGTGCGTTGTTCATTCACTGTGTCGTTATTATTGATCATGCAAAAATGTTTGGCTGTTATGTGATTTATGTTATTGATTACTGTTAATTATTTACAATGAAAGTGGGAATATTGGGAGAAAAACAAAAATCACAATTAATTGCGCTTCCTTGTCTGTCCACTAGGAGACGCTTTCCTATTACGAGTGTTGGAAGTGCCTTTTCTCGTGCGCCACAACTACACTCGGTGCTAGTTGAACGTTGCATGGTGGAAGATGTTGCTGTCTAAGTTTAAGGACTCTTAAAGGAGAGAAATGGAATAGTTTCTGTTTTTTCACGGAGCTAAATATGAAACAGTCCACATGATGTCACCAAATTGGGACAAACTGGTCCATAATGTTTGAATGGCACCGATTGGTCTTATAGTTTTTTATGTCTTTGTAGATCCACTATGAAGTGATTTTTTCTTGTTGTTTATTTTTTTACGTACAGTTACGCTGTCTGCTTGGAAGCATTTGCTGCTCCGAAACCTGTAAATATTATTTAGCATCAGTGGTTAGCCATTCCACGCACCCCCACGCCATCACAGACGCTGGCTTTTGGTGTGCTAGTAACAAGACGGATGGTCCCTCCCTTTTTTTTAAGCCCGGAGAAAAAAAAGAAAAAAGGACAATCAAGATTCCCACATCTCAAAATTTGATTTATCAGACAACAGGACAGTTTTCCACTTTGCCTCAGTTCACCTTAAACCCAAGCCTTCACTTCAGACAGACTCCGCCTCCTTGGATGGTCTTTTTAGACCCAATCATGTTACTAAACTGCTGCCAGTTAATATCAGTTGATATCAAATGTTCCACCGCCTGTTTCCTTTTATCACTCAGTTAATTTTACAGTCTTTTGTTGCCACAGTTCCAGAAATGGGCCAATCAGTTTCAAAACCCAATGGCATTTCTCAGTTTGCGCTATTTTTCTAATTAAATATTTGGTTTCAATATTTTGCAAACCATCACGTTCTGTTTACATTTACATTTTAGAGAGTTTCCCGACTTTTCAGCAGCAGCAGACTTGTGTTTAGCAAGTGTGAACTGGCCGCCACATTTTCATTTATGCTGAAAGTG
This sequence comes from Mola mola, assembly GCA_001698575.1. Lineage (NCBI taxonomy): Eukaryota > Metazoa > Chordata > Actinopteri > Tetraodontiformes > Molidae > Mola > Mola mola. The sequence goes on along the minus strand of KV751317.1, from coordinate 3,537,757 downwards.
ACGTTCAAACAAAAACATCAAAGCATCTTCAAATGATGTCATTTGTAAAATATGGCTGGAATTTGCCCTCCGAAAATACAGGGGGCAGCATATCCCCAGAGTAACTGCCAACCGTGACTGTGTCCTTGGGCAGGATGCTGCAGGTCGACATGCTGTCAGTAGATGTCCTCGTCATAAAGTCGACGTGCTGTTTTATGCTCTATTTAGTCCTTTTATTATGCTTAATACCAAACGTTTGACATCGTGTTACAAACTGAGGAAGTCATATGAACTTTGTCTGACTTGACGTCCTTGATTTGCAGCAGTCTTTATTTTCCGACTCATTTACACGGTAAACTGTGGATTTTAATACCCCAGTTGTGTAATGACCAAGTACAGAATGAAGTGCCGACTGTAAAAATCTCTCAGTTTATGTTAAAAGTGAGATAATTAATGGAGTTCGCAAAAGCGTGAATAATTGGGAATCATTTGTTCTGTCTTTCCTGCTTTTGTGTCTGTGCCTCAGACTGGAACCGACTTCACTTGTTCCTAATTGGACCACAAATAGGAAGATATGAAAAGAGAAATAATACAACTCTGCAATGACCTATCCTTTAGGATTAAAAAACCAACTAATGCTATCGGTAGTTTTCCAGAGGAAAAACTTTGTTCTTTCACTTGTTTTCACAACTTTGCCATTTTTCTTGCATGGTGAGGTTCTATCGTTTGTCTTAAACCCATCTCTGTGGCTCAGTAGTCCCTTTGGTGGAAACTTTGATCAAATTGTACTTATTTTGACTACATAAAGAGCACTCAGTAGGGCCAGACATGAAAGAAAAGATGGAATATGGGGAATAATGTTGAAATACAATTGTGGCTCAGCTCCCCCCCCTTCAAGATCAAACAAAATGATCAGTTTTGTTATTGTGTCATGTGACGCTACACATCCCCTCTGAGCTGTAACCATGGTTACCCTTTGTTTGTCCATTAGCTGCTGTTTCAGCTGCACAAATGCAACCGCCTTTGTGCTGTTTGCAGTCCTAAATGGACTTTCAACACGTTGACTTTATTCATTAAATTTTATTTCAACATTATTCTCAATATTTCATAGTTTTTCTTAAGATTTCTGCTTTTTTCTTCAAGTTCATAATGAAAAATACTCTTTGTCCTCACCTGGCCCCAGTCTTCTTCCTCCTCTTTACTCGTTGGTCTCTGGCATCTGTTTGATGAAGAAGAAACTTCCAAAATGGACTGTTTGAGGAGCTTTTCTTGACTTTGAGAAAGACCTACAGTTCCTCCTCCCACAAACGATTTTCATCATCAGTGAAAAGCAACACAGTCTGCTTTTCATTTTCAAGTGATATTTATAGATTTTATTACTTTCCATTTCCACGTCCCCTCTAGTGAGATCATGAGCTCTGAGACCCATTTGCAGTTGGTTTCGCAGGGCCTCATGCTGTCCAAACTAGTTTTGAAAGGAAGCTGTGACCTCACCAGCTCCAGGCGTCTCATTAACCTTATAACCTCATAACTCAAGCCTCAATTTGCTCTGCGGGACCACAAGTTGTAGGGAATGTGAATATAAACCATAACAATTCATGATAGTGAATTAGAATTATTATTTTGAGGGTAACGCCTTCAAATTAAATTTCATTAAACTGAGCTTCTCCTGTAGACTCGATAATACAATGATGCAATGCAATCATGCTACATGATGGAACCTGGAATTACCCACAAAATGACACCATTCACGTGTCACTTTCTTCTGGAGACATGTCCAAAAAATGTCCAACAGGTGCAGACAGCAATGACGCAACGTTATAGCCGACGTCACATGGTGACGTCAAACAGCCGCTCCTCACGTCTGCCTTCGGGTGATGTCATATATGTATTTTGGGTTATTTTATGTTCTAATGGTGCCACTTTAAAGAGCAGCAGATGTTTACTTACAAAGACACTCTGTTCAATTTCACTAATTGACGTATCAAGCCCCGATGCCTGTAGACTCAAGTATCGCAATGCAATCGAACTGGGACGCCAGCATATCATTCCAGTCCTATCAGGTCACTTTTAGAAATACTCTTTACAACACTAGTTTTGTTATTTTTAATATTCTCCCACATCAAACACATCTGAATTTTTCATGCACAAGGAACCACACGATGAAGAAGAATGAGAACAATAATCCAAGATGTGCTTTGTGAGCTTTATTTGGAGTGACAGACCAGCATCTTGGAATACAGTGAATATTTTTGAAACAGAAATTTCTAAGATGAACTTTCAACTTGCAGAATGTGCTGGTTTATATTGTACTTAAAACTAAAAAACTGTTATTATTGTGCACACAGGAACACTACCACTAACACATCATTGGCTGGGATGCCTCCGTCTGAGAGTTGGAATTCAGTTTCTTATTCTGTTCCGCGGCGCCAACTACTGGTGTCTGCTGGCCTTTCACTCCAAACACGTCCAGCCCCTCGGGAAGCAGGTCTTTGTTAAAGAGAACAGAAACCAGGTAGGAGAACAACAAGATGGCAGCAGCAGCAGACAGCATGGAAATGGTCTTCACTGGAGCGTACTGGACATAAACACCGTCCTCCAGAGTGCATCCTGGGAAGTGTAGGACCGGTGACAACCCTAGAATGCGGTCTCCACTCAGTACTCGTATCACCGACCCCACCAACACGCCCATCACAGCCCCGTAACCGTTAGAGATGTTGCAGTAGAGGACGCAGACCAGCTGAGGGAAGACCACCACGTAGGCCAGTTCATTGGCAAGAAACCAGAACAATATGATGCTGTTCTTCAGGCTGGCGAGCGACGTACCAATCAGGCCCGCGAACACCACAGATATGCGGATCACCCACTGGTTCTCTCTGTCTGACGCCTGAGGAAGAAACAACAGAGCAGGAAGAACAGGTGAGACTGTCCTGCTTTCAGAAACATCTTTCTGCATTCTTATATTCCTCACCCTGCTGTTTCTCCACGATGCAACTTCATTCAACTCTTCAGATCACATTTTTGGAATAACAAAATGGAGTAAAGCTAATCAACTGGCAATTTTCCAGTTAAACCGCTGCATATCCAAACCATCACCAATGGCCACGAACTTTGGGTGACGGATATCAGCAGCCAAACTGAGTTTCCTCGGCCTCCGATAAGGATGAGGAGGTCAGTGGAGCCACCGCTCCTTCGCGTCAAGGAGGCAGCTAAAGAGGTTAGGGACCTCTGGGACATCTCCTTCTGAAGGTCATTCTGGGCATTACCGAACTGGGAAGAGAAACATCTTGGGGTGGCCCAGGAGAAATACCCTGCTTAGCCTGCTGCCAACACACCCCGAAATTATCCAGGGGATAAGCAGAAGATAACAGCTTAAAAGATTTTATCTTTTTTCCCCTTCATTGTTTTCCTTCCTTTATTACTAATAACCAGTAATAACGAGACATGAGTCCACCAGGCACTGGCAGTATTGTGTCATCACCAAACACCAATGAAACAGAATTGTTTTTTTTAGTTTAATAGGTTTTGCTGAGTTCATTGCATATTTTCCCCTGATGTAAGTCTGGATCTATGGACCACAATGACTTCTTGACAAATAGACCACAGCTGCTTCTGGTTCCATAGACTTCAAATACTGTTCTGGATTTATGGATTCCACATACTCTTGGACATTTTCATGAGGTCTGCACATCTGTCTGTCCAGGTCGCCAGCTTTATGTTTTCTATCATCAGTGTGTAAAACTGTTGAGAAATACACAGAGGGCACTTTTATAATCTATGGTTTTATGTTTTTATTTGTATTCGTTCTTTGTGCTCTTGGGTGAAGTATAATGAGACTAAACAGGGGAAGGCTGTGTAGTTGATAATAGGTGGTATGGAACAAATGCAGCTCATTGTCTTATTATTTGGGTGTTTTTAAGAGTTGCTGGATCATCACAGGATAAAAATTAGATTCGTTAATGTAACAGTGTTATAAAGTTAAACAGTAAAACCTAGATGCTAGGTTAGTACTATACCTGGTACTTTACACATACATAAGAGCTGCATTCCAACCAGATGGGTGTGGTGGTGCACGTTGTTTATCTATGTGCTTTGCATATTTGGCATCACATTCATGTAAATGGCCAGTGATAGTTTGTCTGTTTGGGCAGATGCGAAAGAGTTGACCTAGTGTAAATGGAGCGTGAATGAACTGTAAATTGTGCCGGAGGAAACAACAGAGTTTGTGTCCTGAGTGCCTACACCTCCTCAGTGTTATTAGTGTTAAAGAATGTTTCAGGTTTCCAGTCATGATCTCATTACATCGTAAGGTTAAGGCAACAGAATGTATTTGTGTGCATTTACAAAAAATAAAAGCACTTGTTTAGACTTGTAAAAAAGGAACATATTTTGTAAAAAAAAAAACCCAAAAAACAGGTACGTCAATAATTGCAAGACTTGAGAAAAAAATCATCTCTCCATGAAACTGCAACTGAGGCGATGTGACAAAGATGTGCATCTGGTGTACAATTTTAAATTGCATCCAATGGATGCGTCATGGATCTAAATACGACCCTGCGTGTCTGGTCAGAAAGACCAGCTGCAGCAAATCTGCTGCTGAATGTTTCCTCACTAAATCCAGATGAGTATGTGGGGGTTTTTTTTTCACATTTTCTGACCTGAGGCCTCAGGATGTTCCTGTATATGTTGTTGCTGAAGACAGAAGCAGCAGAAAGCATAACAGAGTCAGCTGATGACATCACAGCGGCGGCCACGCATCCAATACCGACGATGGAGATGAAGGCCGGGGTGAGGTGCTGCAGGGCGATGGGCAGGACGAGGGCCGCTTCCCCACGTTCATACGGAGACGGAGAACCGTAGGTGGTTTGGTTCCAGTCTGAGGAATGGATGGAAAACAAGGAGAGAAAGAAAAAAATTTTGCTACTCATACATTTAAAGTGGTCAGCATTTCATTTTATATGGTAATTATTCAACCCCGGTTTCAAAATACACTCTTTACTGTATAAAGATGGTATAGTGATGCATAACTGTAGACTGTGACATATATTGCACGCCCCTGCACCATGTATATGTCGATTTCTCCGATTTTTATCACAAACGTGACTAATGATGTGTTTCTCCCTGTCGTCCTGGACCTTCGTCGGAATCCAGCACTTAATCTTGATGGCTCCCGAGAGCTGGAGATCAGGTCAAATATGGCTGCACGTACTGCCACCCAGATCCCATGTCATCGGCTGAGAGGAGCTAAACACCATCCTCACGAGCCTGAGAGCCTGCAAAATGCTAGGCTCCTCAAACTATATGTTGTCTGACGTGGCAGATCATGATCCAGTCAGCCCTAATCTGTTGCTGATGTGGCGGCCAGATGTTGGAAGCCAACTGAGAATTGCTTAGCATCGAAACCCATCCATTTTGTATTGTCATGTTTCCACTCTCTGCTTTTATTTTGGTAGTTGTGTTTCGTTCTGTCTCCGGTGTTGTGGTTTTGTTTCACTTAATTTCAGGACTTGAAGCGGTTCAGGTGTGCAGAGCTGATTACCCGCAGCTGTTGATTCCTCATCAGTGGCTGTATTTAAGACGCAGATCCTGATCTGCTCGTCGCCAGAACGTCTTGTTCCCAGTAAGGCAAACCTGGATCGCTCCCTACGTCCTGATAACTTTGACTTCCCTGTTTCCATGTTCTTTGTGTCAGATTCTCCTAGTTCTGCTCTAGTGATTTTTTTTTTTTTTTTTTGTTGCTACTTTGATCCCGTGGTTCCTAATATTACTAGAGATTCTCTGTTCAGTATTTTGCTCAGTCTTCCTAACGTTGGTAGCGATCTTTTGTTTGTACTTTGTCTAACACCACTCCACTTCCTGGAGTTTCCAGCGCCTTTTGTTAATCGTTTGTTTTGTTGTTCCAGCCCTGCTGGAACTGGAGAGCTCAGCCACCACAGCCGTGTCCAACCCTGGTGTTCTTTGTTACTCTGTTCAGTTTTGATTCTTGTTTCTGTTAAATTTTGTTTTGTACTTTAACCCCTGAGCTTCCTGTGTCCGCTTGTGGATCCAGACTCCGCACGTCACATGCATGGTTACTGTGTCTCTACCTGCCCACACTCCAAACCTTGTTCTGCTTCGCTCTTGTGATTTGTGTTGACCCATAACAGCCCAGTGCATCCTGAAGTGTTCCCTGGGAGCAAGTCAAAAGTCCCTACCTTTGTTTTACCTAACAAGCCCTCTTGTGCAACCAAATGTACCTGCAGTAGATAAACGGTGATAAACAGTCCAGCCAAGTTTGTCAGTAGCTAATATAGCAGGACAGACTGGGCGCCTGGACACTCTGGACCTGCTGCAGACTTGACTGAGTCGTCCCTTCTTTACTTCAGATCAGAAACACCCCACATCATTATTACCTGTGGATGCAACAGCTGCCCCGAGCAGTACGGGAGGTATCCCAAACAGAAGGTAGACGAAAGCAGCAACAAAGCATGTGATCTTGGCTGTGGCTGAGGAAGAGGAGGCCAAGGTCCTCTGGTGGAAGCACTGAAAGGACAGACTCCCCAGGGCCTTGAACAGAAAGAGTTTGGCATCCACGTTCGATAAACATTACGGCAACCGTCAGAGGATAGTTGATCACACTTTGATATATACAATCTATGTTAAATGCTAATCTTTTTCTAAGAAATGTCATACTCAAAGACAAAAGATCCAAGCTTTTTTTTTTAAATCTTATTTTCGAGAGATATTTGTCAAAACTAAGGAGTTACAGAATTTGATGTGGCAGATATAGTCATTCCCTTACAAAGAGTAGGAAGTGATCGATCAGTAGCCAGGTATTTTTCAGTTCTGGTTTACCGATCCAGGGAGCGTGTAAGGTGTTGTTCATCAGCGTCTGGCTGATGTCCAGGGTGTGAGGGCTCGTCAGAACAAAGGGAACACAGAGCCACTGCGGAGACAAGTAAAATGTGAATGAAAATCACACACAAACACAGCGACACGACGGAGACGGATCCTATTGTGTCGTCGGCCACATTGGGGTAAAAAATAGAGATGCACCGATCTACTTTTTCAGTTCCGATACAATTCCAATACCAATGCCAGCTTTTGTTGTTGTTGTTGTTGTATGAGGCTGCAGTAAGTAAACCACATAGCATTTCTTATTAATATGGCAAAAGATAAACAACACATTCATTCAAAACGGATTCCAAGGCAGTTTAACGTGAGTTATTGCAAATTAACAATTCCAGTAAGTTTAAGTTCAAGTTAAGTATTAGAAAAAATGCAAGAAGTGTATAGAGATATAAAAATCTACACTATAAAAATATGTATATATTATCTTGCTTGTTAGTGTTGACTTAAGGCCTTTGCACACCAAGAGCAATGTGAATAAATGGTACGAAATTGCAAATAATCTGGGGGGAAAATTTTGACACACCTGACCATTCACATCAGGGGCAACGCAAACTTACCAATTAATTATTGAAATTCTAAATAAAACAATCACACCGTGGACAACAAAATGGATTTGACATTCAGTGATGATGACCTGGTGCTCGTTTAACTTGATAGCAAGAGAACAAAATGAGGTATATGGGATCGTCCTGTGTTGGAAACAAGGGAAGAACTGACAGGATGTCTGTTTGAAACAGCAGTGGAGCAGTTTCAGGGAGCCGACTGAGCTGGAGCAGCGGTCAGCCGCGTGTCTGTAGCTAACGTGCGTGCCAGTAAACAGCTCCAGCTGTTCGGCTCATTCATATGATTGGAGACAATCAAGCGGTCTGTGTTCATGTCGTTGTCACGTCTCATTCACGTCTCATTGTTCAATGTGGACAACTCGATATGGCTGATCAGAAGACAAAAATGGCTCTGATGCCCCTTGGTCTGTTGGTTGTGGAGGACAAAAGAAAGAAACAGAGCCAACATGTTGAACTGACGCTGGGTTGACAATGACTAGATAAACAGACGGTCCAAACATTCCTGACACCTGACGATTGGTCTGGTGCGTTTGGAGATTTGACACATTGTTTTCTCTCTATGAACACAAAAATATATCACTCTCACCAAGCCAAGGAATATGAGGACGAGCTGTATAATGTCTGTGTAGGCCACAGAGTAGAGACCTCCCAGCAGCGTGTAGGTAACCGCAACAGCAGCAGAGATCCAGATGCACACGGTGAAGGACAAATCCAGGACCACACTCATGGTTCCTCCTGCCAGACACACTCTGTCAGTGATATTTTATTACCAGTTGTCCCAGTTGCTGTTTCATTCAACAGACAGAGAAACTGTAAACCCAAAGTTGTACATGTAAGTATAAAACTTGTGTGAATGTCTACTCAACAAACCTAAACCAGTTAGCGTTGCAGGCAGCCAGAACATATCAAGACAGAGTGAAACCAGGCTCAGGCCAGCTGTTAGTACTTTTCCATACTTCTTGTGGAAAGGGTCCAGCATTGTCACACACTTCCTGTCTCTCATTGGCTTGGCAAACACCAAGCCACCTTTATAAAAAACAAAAGAACACAAGGAAATAGTTAGACTTTTTTCATATCTACCTTATTGCCGTATTGTTGTTAGATTGCATTAAATATGGTGACCAGTGCAGAAGTTAGATTTGCTGTTACAACCACAAACAGTGTGCAAAAGCAACCAGTTCTGCAGGAAATAAAATGTTTACTTCAGTCAAAGGTGAAGTACTCATTTCTCCTACAGCAGCTGTGAGGGTAAAGTGGGCAGGGTTTCTCTCATGTAGTAGTCCAGTCATTAGTTCCTAGTCAGGCTATATTTCTTGTGTGATACTTATAGTATCCTGTGATTCAAGCCTTACCTATAATAAACGATGAGCTGTATGCCAATAACATGATGACGGTTCGGGTTAGTCCCAGGGAGGGTGTGTACACCATCTCTACTGTGCCAACGATGAAGGCTCCTCCCACCCACGTAGCTACAGAACGAATCAACACACAGCAAGTCAATTAGTGAACACGTGGCAGCTTTCTGGACAGATGACAGAACACTGGGTGATAAATCATCATCATTAATTACTGGTTAACTTTCAGTGGGGTGTTCCCATGATGGTATCGTCATATGATCTACGATACCAAGAAAACTGTAACTGAATGTAAATAAAACTGGTCAGTGCAGATTTTAAGACTGAGCTTTGTTGCTTGATTCCAAAAGAGTGTTACAGCTCAGTCAAAGTCGATCGGTCGTACACCGTCCTCAATTAAAGGCAAACCTTTCTCTAATTGTTTGTCCTTTAATTGTCTAATTGTAAGAGGTCGAGACGGCTATCCCTCGCAATGCTAATGTTAGCAAGGATATGGTTGCTGTATCAAATAAGATATGTTAAATTATGGTTCAGTTTCCCTCCAGATTATCAGACTATTATTCCATTTTCTTTTCACTGGCTGATCTGTCAGGATGTGGTAACTGCACTTTGTGAAACTGTCTAAATTTCTGCAACTTGCATCCTGGGACACAGCACTATCCCAGCATCAGAGTTCCCATCCGGTGGACACAATAGATCACATATATGAACATACATAGGAGACACTGAACCCCCCTCCTAACCCCGGAGGGGAGAGGAGAGTTGGGTACCCGGATGGTTTATGCATTCTAAATGAACTGTTGTTATCATGTTTGTGTTCTGTTCAAGTGACATTTATTGCACGTCTGTCCGTCCTAGGAAGAAGGATCCCTCCTCTGTGGTTCTTCCTGAGGTTTTTCTTATTTTCCCTGTTTAGGGTTTTTTTTTTAAGTTTTTCCTCACCCGGTTCGAGGGTCTAAGGGCAGAGGATGTCACATCTGTACAGTTTGTCAAAGCCCAGTGAGATAATGTGTAAATTGTGATTTCGGGCTATACAAATAAAATTTGATTTGGTTTGATTTGGTACATGCTATAATTGTTACAACAACATATATATATATATATAAAGTTAATCTCTTCCTGAAAGGCATCGCGGCTTCCTCCTTACTGACAAGGTCTAATAACGTTAATTGTCACACCAGTTACCACTTATTTTGCTACAGCAAACTAAAAACAGTTTTGTGAGGCTTTCTGCTAGTCAATAGGTCTTATTTGCAAATTTGACACAAGCTGACGATGAGGGTAGATTTAGAGAACAGGCCTTACAGTTTGCTAAGTGAATGAGCCATAGCGGGTTGGTACACCCACAAGTGCCACAACATGTTAATTCCACTCCATAGCCACAGGAAGTCCTTCTTCCTGCGACAACGTGAGTTCAGCAGACCAGGGTTACACACCCTGGAACCCCAGTTACAGATTTCGGATCAGCTTTTTTGATACAAAAAAACCCCAAAAACACTCCAGCACATTCAAACTTGAAAAGTTTACAAGAAATAGCTCTCCACAAAATATCAGTCCCCCCTGAAAGTGATCTGGATCCAGATCCAGATTCTAGAATTTTTCGAGGATTCAGGTATTCTTGACCATTGAGAGATACCAGACGATGAGAAGTAGATGCCAAACATCACAGCAGTCTCTGTCAAATGCAACTTGTGGGTGAGACTAATGCAACCAAGCCTGGATGCACATTTGATGATTTTTAAATGATTCTTCTCCGTTGGAGAAGGTTACGAAGAGTCAAAGCACGAGAGTCAAAGATATAAAAAAAATCAGGGCAAACCACCAAACGATCCCCATCAATAGGTCTAATGTGATCCAGATCCCACGATCCTTCTGTGTTGTTCTTGTATGACCAATGATCATTAAAGCCATCATTTTGTTGTTAATTCACCTATCTTGGGACAACCTGTTAACCTCTACATACGTCATCTCAGCTCTATTTTGAAGGACTAACTATGTGCAAACTGTGGGAAAACATACATTTTTTTGGATGTCCAATAGACCAGCACTCACATTTTTGTTGCTTCTCGTTGGCATAAGCAGCTCGTATTAATCAGTTTCACTCATGAAAGACCCTTTTTCTTTATTGTCTTTACAAGGGACAAACAAATCATTACATAAAATGAACACAGTACTTTCATGATGTTTGTCTTCATCTGCAGAATACGTTCACATAAGATATGTTGTCAGGCTCAGTTCCATCCCTGTGTCGTCTCCTCACCTGTCATGGTGAAGATGCCCACCACCCAGCTGATGCTCCGGTCTCCCAGCAGGGCCATCTCCATCCCAGTGGCTGCACTTTCCTTCTGTCTCCTCCTGGACTTGAAGGAGGCCCAGATGCCGGTGCCGAGGACCAGCAGGTAGAAAATCACCATCACTATCACTCCTGGGACGTTGACAGCCATGACGGATGGCGGATTGACCTCGCTGCTTGCTGATGACTTACTGACTAAGCGATTTGCTGGGGGAGTATTTCAGAAAACAAGGTAAACATCCCAAAGGAAAAACAAATACATCCTTTAAGTTAAACATGCTGTGATGCCCTCTGGTGAGAATTACGTGTTTCAGGCGGAATTAGTCAGGAAGCAGAAACCATCATGCACTTTAAACACTGGAATTATTATTGCAAAAATATAGTTGGTGCACTTATATATTTGTCTTTGGGAATGTTGAATGACCAGTTAACCGACTAGAATGTCTAGTCAGTATTTAAATCGAGTTTGCATTGTTGACAAGGCATTCGTTGTTCTGTCTATGAAATTAAGAGATTTAATCTAATAATCTAATAATCAACCAGCAATAATTATTAAATCTTATATGGAATTGCTCCAAACAAAATACCATGTTGTGCATCCAATTGAGAAGAGACCCTGGAGGAGACACAGTTTACTGGAGGGATTGTGCTTGTTTTGTAGAGAGAGAGATTTTTTGTCTTGTTAACACAAACACAGTACATTTCAGGCCACGTTTCGACGGCAGTGGCCCTAAGTAAAAATCTACGTTCAATGTCAGCGTGAAAATGAACTGAACTGGTAAATGCTGGACTTTGTTTGCCTAAAATAACTTCTCTGAATGGATGACGACAATTTAAAGAATAAATATTTAAAAAACAGGACTTATTCAGTTCCTCTCAGTTAACCTGAAGTTAACTTTGGGCCATTTTCAGTACCTGGATGGCAAAAGCTGGTACATTTGTGAGCAACTAACATCCAGTTTAGTGCTCAACTGACGTCTGTGGGAATTCAGTAACACAATTTAATCAAACCCGATGGACAAAATTTAGTTATCGAAATTAAAGATTTTGTAGTTGAGTTGGGCGATCAAAAATTCAACCACCCTGTTGAAAGCTGCTTCGTTAACTATGAGCTTATTGTCTGTTGACCCCATGTTCATGGCACAGTTTGGACACGATGTCTAGGTCGCTTAACAGCCATGTGGGAAGACTTTGACGATTTGAAAAGCGAGATAATACACTTTTTAAAACCGTTTATGTCTTTTTATTACTGATCTAACCCAGCTGTGTGCTGCAGCATTGACTTGGGAAATCCGGTCTTTCAATTGCTCTTGTGGTTTCTAATGAAACTCTGATGTGTTCCAACATTGATGTGAGATAACATCTGAAAGGTCTCATCTCAGCATTTTTCCCAAAGATGGTTTCTGCCACTTTTATGTAGCTCTTATCACTCTGATGTCCGATGATGTGTTAATTTTTCAGATCAGTTTGCGTTTATTACTGATTTGATGATTTGAAAGCATTATGACTGATAGCTGAACGCTGCTTGAGACTGAGTCAGGCGGGTACATGGGCTCCACCACCCGATCACTACTGTGACTATGATGGGTCCTTGGAAGTCAGGTCCTCCAGAGGCTAAACCAGACTTCTTCCCAGCAATCAGGCACAACTCAATGGAACCCCCCGGCGACCCCTAACAGGATAAGACAGAGTGAAACCAGGCTCAGGCCAAAAGACATCAGGATATGATGTCTTTTGAGTAGTTTCTATTCAGTTTCTGTGTCTAACTCTGTTCTCTGGTGCCATCTGATGGTGTTAGTGGTACTGGTGTCTGCTGGGCTTTCACTCCAAACACATCCCACCTCTCCTGAAGCAGCCCTTTGTTGAAAAGAACTGAAACCAGGTAGGAACACAGCAAGATGGTAGTTAAGGCAGACAGCATGCAGATGGTCCTCACTGGAGCGTACTGGACATAGACACCGTCCTCCAGAGTGCATCCTGGGAAGTGTAGGACTGGTGGCAACCCTATTATTGGTTCTCCACTCAGGGTTCTTAACACCAATCCCACCAGCAGGCCCATCACAGCCCCGTAACCATTGGAGATGTTGAAGAAGAGGACGCAGACGAGTTGAGGGAAGATGACAACGTAGGCCACTTCAGCACTGATGAACACGAATGTAAAGATGCTGCTTTTCAGGCTGGCGAGTGACGTACCAATCAAGCCCACCACCACTACAGAGGCACGGATCACCCACTGCATCTCTCTGTCTGATGCCTGACCTTCTGTCTCCTCCTGGACTTGAAGGAGGCCCAGATGCCGGTGCCGAGGACCAGCAGGTAGAAAATCACCATCACTATCACTCCTGGGACGTTGACAGCCATGACGGATGGCGGATTGACCTCGCTGCTTGCTGATGACTTACTGACTAAGCGATTTGCTGGGGGAGTATTTCAGAAAACAAGGTAAACATCCCAAAGGAAAAACAAATACATCCTTTAAGTTAAACATGCTGTGATGCCCTCTGGTGAGAATTACGTGTTTCAGGCGGAATTAGTCAGGAAGCAGAAACCATCATGCACTTTAAACACTGGAATTATTATTGCAAAAATATAGTTGGTGCACTTATATATTTGTCTTTGGGAATGTTGAATGACCAGTTAACCGACTAGAATGTCTAGTCAGTATTTAAATCGAGTTTGCATTGTTGACAAGGCATTCGTTGTTCTGTCTATGAAATTAAGAGATTTAATCTAATAATCTAATAATCAACCAGCAATAATTATTAAATCTTATATGGAATTGCTCCAAACAAAATACCATGTTGTGCATCCAATTGAGAAGAGACCCTGGAGGAGACACAGTTTACTGGAGGGATTGTGCTTGTTTTGTAGAGAGAGAGATTTTTTGTCTTGTTAACACAAACACAGTACATTTCAGGCCACGTTTCGACGGCAGTGGCCCTAAGTAAAAATCTACGTTCAATGTCAGCGTGAAAATGAACTGAACTGGTAAATGCTGGACTTTGTTTGCCTAAAATAACTTCTCTGAATGGATGACGACAATTTAAAGAATAAATATTTAAAAAACAGGACTTATTCAGTTCCTCTCAGTTAACCTGAAGTTAACTTTGGGCCATTTTCAGTACCTGGATGGCAAAAGCTGGTACATTTGTGAGCAACTAACATCCAGTTTAGTGCTCAACTGACGTCTGTGGGAATTCAGTAACACAATTTAATCAAACCCGATGGACAAAATTTAGTTATCGAAATTAAAGATTTTGTAGTTGAGTTGGGCGATCAAAAATTCAACCACCCTGTTGAAAGCTGCTTCGTTAACTATGAGCTTATTGTCTGTTGACCCCATGTTCATGGCACAGTTTGGACACGATGTCTAGGTCGCTTAACAGCCATGTGGGAAGACTTTGACGATTTGAAAAGCGAGATAATACACTTTTTAAAACCGTTTATGTCTTTTTATTACTGATCTAACCCAGCTGTGTGCTGCAGCATTGACTTGGGAAATCCGGTCTTTCAATTGCTCTTGTGGTTTCTAATGAAACCCTGATGTGTTCCAACATTGATGTGAGATAACATCTGAAAGGTCTCATCTCAGCATTTTTCCCAAAGATGGTTTCTGCCACTTTTATGTAGCTCTTATCACTCTGATGTCCGATGATGTGTTAATTTTTCAGATCAGTTTGCGTTTATTACTGATTTGATGATTTGAAAGCATTATGACTGATAGCTGAACGCTGCTTGAGACTGAGTCAGGCGGGTACATGGGCTCCACCACCCGATCACTACTGTGACTATGATGGGTCCTTGGAAGTCAGGTCCTCCAGAGGCTAAACCAGACTTCTTCCCAGCAATCAGGCACAACTCAATGGAACAAGCTAGCAAGTGAGCATCCTTCTGCTCTGTGGTCTGATGGTGTTGATGGTAAAAAAATGTGTACCCCGCCTTCACCCGAAGATGATAAAAAAATCTATCTGCGTATCGCGATCTTTTATGGGACAATTTTATTAATCTCCAGCCCCCCCGGCGACCCCTAACAGGATAAGACAGAGTGAAACCAGGCTCAGGCCAAAAGACATCAGGATATGATGTCTTTTGAGTAGTTTCTATTCAGTTTCTGTGTCTAACTCTGTTCTCTGGTGCCATCTGATGGTGTTAGTGGTACTGGTGTCTGCTGGGCTTTCACTCCAAACACTTCCCACCTCTCCTGAAGCAGCCCTTTGTTGAAAAGAACTGAAACCAGGTAGGAACACAGCAAGATGGTAGTTAAGGCAGACAGCATGCAGATGGTCCTCACTGGAGCGTACTGGACATAGACACCGTCCTCCAGAGTGCATCCTGGGAAGTGTAGGACTGGTGCCAACCCTAGAGAGGGGTCTCCACTCAGCAGTTTCAACACCAGTCCCACCAGCAAGCCCATCACAGCCCCGTAAGCATTGGAGATGTTGAAGAAGAGGACGCATATGAGTTGAGGGAAGACGATGATGTAGGCGATTTCGGTGCCCAGGAACCAGAACAACAGGATGCTGTTCTTCAGGTTGGTGAGCAACGTGCCAATCAAGCCCACCACCACCACAGAAACACGGATCACCCACTGATTCTCTCTGTCTGATGCCTGAAGGAGAAATAGAAGAATAAATTGAATGTCTCCGTCTCTCTTGTTCATTATGCAACTTTATTCCTTGATTGAAAAACAGCAGCTGATAATTCTAGTCACTGGCAACACAGATGTCATCTAATTAAAAAGTACAGAAGCTTGCAGTAACTTAACCATGTCATTTTACCTGGTGCAGGTTTACTTCAGTGAAAAACACACTTCAAGAACAAATATTACTATGGCCATACAGGAAAGCACAGATGATCATTTAATATCAAGGAGTTCCATTACAGACACCACCGTAGCCCATCTGTGCAATACTTAGACCTTACACAGTCCAGCCGTACAGCAGGTTTCCACAAAGTCTTGTTAAAGTGATGTTATGATGTTAAAACAAGTTTGTTTTCTCACCCCAGGCCTCAAGATGTTCTTGTATATGTTGTTGCTGAAGATGGAAGCACCAGAAAGCATTGCGGAGTCAGCTGATGACATCACGGCGGCGGCCACACATCCTGTCCCGACGATGGAGATGAAGGACGGGGTGAGGTGCTGCAAGGCGATGGGCAGAACTATACCTGCCTCCCCACGTTCATACGGAGACGGAGAACCGTAGGTGGTCTGGTTCCAGTCTGAGGAATGGACACAAAGGAAAAATCTATCGCAAGTGAAGGGCCATTTCTAGGAGTCAAGGCTAATCCAGAGTGTCAAACCACAAAGAGTCACTTCTGTTCTGACTCTGACTAAGGAGCACCTTGGCTAAATTCTGGTGCAAGGGACAAAGAGTCACTTCTGTTCTGCCTTAATTTCCCTTTTCACACTTACTGAACTGCAAGCACCCTGAAAACACTGCATTTCATTCTAGAAAACCTTAGATGAAAATCAAGTTTTTATAGTTATTTTTATTGTAATTCTGGCTGTAAGTGAGAGTTAAAGTGACGAGCAGAGAAGATGGGGGGCTAAGCAGCACATTTATTGATTCCCCCACAATCATTGAGGCTAATGTGTCGAATTACATCCAAGATATTTTCAGACCATCAGTTTTCCCAAAAAACAAAATTGTTAATTTTACAAAACAGAAACTAGGTTTTAAGGATTTAATCAATGGGTGGAGCAGGACTTTAAATTTGATTGTTAACAGAAATAACAAAATGAACATCTGCAGGACAGAGTCCCCTTTACTTGCCACATGTGGCTTCATTTAAAAGTTTAAAAGAGAAATTTACAACAGTGAAATGCTTGTAGGAAACATGGGCTGGCCTTCACTCCCCTTGTGCGTCGATCAGCCCCGGGTGCCCATCACCCTGTTGCCGGGTCACCAGTTGTCCTTCCCCAGAGCATATTTGGTAGCTACTAACCACTGCAGGCTGGGAACACCCAACAAGAACTCTAGTTCGGGAGATGCTCTGACCTGGTCATCGAGCCATGTCAAAGTCACTCTGATTTTTCCTCATTCCAGCTCATTAACTTCAAGGACAAAAAGTTCACTTGATGACTGTATATCCCAGCCACCACCAGGACAATCAGTGTTATTCATTTCACTTCTGTTGTTACAGTATCAGAGTTCTTGCAAGGTTTGGATCACAAACACATCAGTATTACCTGTGGATGCAGCGGCCGCCCCAAGCAGGATAGGAGGTATCCCAAAAAGAAATAAGGCAAATGCAGCGACATAGCATGTGATCTTTGCTCTGGCTGAGGAAGAAGCAGCCAGTGTCCTCTGGTGGAAGCTCTGATATGACAGACCGCCAAGTCCCTTGCAGGTAAAAATAAGGACAGTAGAAGTACAAAATTGTATGGCTGCTGCTCTTTGGCCTGATGAAACTGTTGAAATTAAACCAGGGAGCGTGTAAGGTGTTGTTCATCAGCGTCTGGCTGATGTCCAGGGTGTGAGGACTCATCAGAACAAAGGGAACACAGGCCCACTGCAGAGACAAACACCTAAATTATACAAACAAACCTTTTGAAGGGTCTCACACAAATCCAGTACAACACGCAGACACACCAGGCTGATGAATATGAGGACGAGCTGTATCACGTCCGTGTAGGCCACCGAGTAGAGACCTCCAAGCAGAGTGTAGATGATGGCGATGGCAGCAGAGATCCAGATGCTCACAGAGAAGGACAAATCCAGGACCACACTCATGATTCCTCCTGTTAAATACATTGTGTCACAAATCATTGCATAATTATTAAAACGTTTGCTGCACAATTTATTGTAGTCGTAGTTATTTACATCTTCGCATACATTGAATTTGCCTACCAGAGGAATTATAAAATCGGCCACAACATTAATCCCACTGCCTAACATGGTATTAGTTCCTCTCTAGGATTGCTGGCTGTCTCTTGTTAGCCGGGATGTCTGGTATATTTGGCTAACTTAGTTTCAGTCACAAACTCCCCCATATGCATCAATTGTACTTATACTGCACCTATCGTGTACAGTGTGGCCCATTCCTGCGAAATAAACATTTCAGTGATGTATGGTGCCGTTTGTTTGGTTTGGGGTCAGTAAGTATTTATAAACCTAAAGAAGATGAGACTTTGCAAGCAATTGGAGGCA
>KV751317.1:3507825-3519491 GCA_001698575.1 Mola mola | reverse complement strand
GCTCTCTGTCCTTTATGCCACAGAGGGGAGATACACCTGACTCCGAAATGCAGAGATATGGAGCACCGGGCGAAACATCCTGTCCCTTATTCATGGTGTTTCAGCTGAAACACCAAGACTACCATGACTTGAATGATTGAGAATCTCCACAGACATCCTGTCCCTTATTTGGCAACCCTATCCCTCATTCCACCAAATCAGCTCTGGGGACCTGACAGGGGACATACGGGGGTATCCTCGCATACCCGGCACCACGATACTGGCAGTGGATCCTTTGGGTCCTCTTTTACGTCCATGGTTGCATCCCATTCCATGAATGCCCCGCTTGAATTAGGTCTATATGTACCGACCAACGATTTGTACCAACGTTTTGTTATGGTACCGGACAATTCCCTAGTGTTTCCCTGTGTTCTCCCCTTCCCTGTGTTTCCAGGGCTTCCCTGTCTGTCTCTCTCTGTTTTTTTGTTTCGTTTGCGTGGGTGTGGGTGTTGGCCTGGGTGTGGCTCTCCTGGCTCCCAGCTCTACACTCCTGTCTGCAATCAGCTAATCACCTCTCCCAGTCTGTTCACCTGCCTCTCATCAATTCATCAGCCTGCAGTATATCTACCCTGGCTCTTCACCCACTCATTGCCAGATCGTTGAATCCACTTCAGTGGTAGCTTACGCTTCAGGGCTCTCATTTGTCTCGAGATCTTTCCAAGTTGCTTGTGTTCTTAACTGTTGTTTCTTTCTCCAGTACCCTTGGACCACTACTCACCTGTCTGCCTGCTTGCAAGCTCTCCAACCCACTATCACCTGCTTCCTCCTGCTAGCCCTCGCCCTTCTCCCTCACTCATCTCAGCCTTCCAGTGCTCTGCCTTGGCCTGCTTCCACCTCCATTCCCCACTTTCCTAACAATAAAACCTGCTTCATTCATCTCCACGTTGGTCTGTGTCTGCGTTTGGGTCCTCATTGCGAATCACAACATGTTTATGCTCAGTGACTGCAAGGTTAGGTTCAAGAAAACACCAGTAATGTTTGGTGACAAAATCCTGTCTCCTTGCTGAATGTTATGTGTGTCTGAACCCCGAAATCTTGACACTTTAAACTACATTGTGCTTTGTTGTCTGTTCATGATAGCATTTTATCTCTTCTCAGTGCCAAAGGCTACCATGAAACAAATGAGACGGGCTATGAAAAATCGTCTTCATCGGATGAGCAGTGGATGACAACAGGCTGATATTAACATACCTAAACCATTTAGTGTCGTTGCCACCGCGATCACATCAAGAAAAAGTGAAGCCACGCTCAGTGCAGCTGTTATTGCTTTTCCGTACTTGACATGGAAAGGGTCCAGTATCGTCATACATTTTCTATCTCTCACTGGATCGACAAACACCAAGCCACCTTCAGTTTAGAAAACAGAATACAACACAGCACAAAAAGTGATCAAGCAAGGACAAAAAGTAACATACACCAAAATCAAGAATTCAATTTCTTTAGAAGTTATACGGCTAAAACCTTTCATGTATCAGTTAATCAATTGAGCTGTCAAATCAAGACGGGTTTGAAAACTAGCATTTAGCGTCCATAAATCGAAATTATTACAAGGAGAGTCAATTTCTAGATTATTAACAATTCATCAGCAGTGACAATGAATATTTAAGCGTATTCATTTGGCATATTATATGACATATTAAACTATATTTGACTATTATAATATCTATTAATATGTATATATTATAGAATATTTTAGTCCAAAAGGAGTGTGTGCCTCTACACTGCAGCCCTGCTGGAGTTGGGCCAAGTGAACTGTGACCGCACCCTAACCCTAACCACCACAGGTAGTCCATCTCGAGCAGAGCTCAGCACCAACGTGGTTTAATTGGTAACAGAAATGGAAATTATTGTGGCCTGGTTTGACTTGGCACAGCCAAAAGTGCCATTGGAAAAGGCTACACTAGGTATGAAAAGCACTTGCATGGATGAAGATGCAGGACTTTGAGGTATATTGAGTGGCCAATATGGAGAGTCAATGTATGGTGGAGGACTGAGTGAATCCCTTTTTTTTAAGTCATCACTTACAAAATACAAAATGGGCCAGTTGTATTGTAGTTCCCATTTTTCCCATTTGTCTGTTTCTGTTTGTGTTGCTGCACATGCAAACATAAGGGAACCCGTCAAATGCAAAGCCTCACCAACTATAAAAGATGAGCTGTAGGCGATCAACACCACGACAGTTCCGGTTAGTCCCACGGAGGGCGTGTACACCATCTCTACTGTGCCAACAATGAAGCCTCCTCCGATCCACGTGGCTGCAGGGCAGATCAACACATAGGAAGTCGTTTAGAGGACATGGATAATTTGGACAGAGGACAACAGTTTGGGTTAGAATTCATCATCATTAAAAAACAGATATTAACGTCTTAAAATGATACTGAGACATGGTCACATGGTTTGGGTCATTGATAGAAGTAAAGATGGACGACATGTCCATCTGTCTTCCTCTAGTTTTGGAAAAATGATGCCACATATGAGCGTTGCCATCTCGGGCCGATGGCAGTATTTCTCACCGGCAGATCTTGAGCATACTGGATGACATTGGATAAAAAAAATACAGACCATCTTTGGGCAACATTTATTTAAGGTGTTCTTTGAGTTCCACCAAGAATAAACTGCAGCCCATCACCCCAGGGCAATCAATATGCCCTGGGGAAGCCCTCCCCTTTACAGGAAGCCCTCCTGATGTCCATCTTTATCGACAATCAGTGCTTGGGGCGTTTTTAGTGCCTGTGTCTTTAAGACCACTCTCTTGAGAAGCCCGGTCTCCCCTGATTGGTCAATTCTCACAACACCAAGCAGGCTTCACCCAACAACTCGGCGGGTTTCCACACCATACATAACCCATACTTACCTAACTGCTGTTAGCATTGGCTATTAATATAGCATGCTTTTCAGTGTATTAACCAATTGTGTTTTACCCTGTAATTTCCCATTGAGCCATAGTTCCTGTCTTGCACTGAATCTAGGGTAAAGCGACCATTTGGAATCAGCTCTGCATAGCAGGAATTCAAGTGCTAGACGTAACTTCTTTATCTTTGTCAGCAAGACACGTCCAGTCAACACTCACACATGTTGCATAATACATTCCAAGGACAAGGCGTGGACAGTGGTTGGCCTGTCCATGTCCGGGTAACTGGCCAATTATACTCGGTTACGTGAAAGTCCAACCTCTGTACGGGGCAGAGCCCAGCCCAAGAAGATAAATGTACAATGTTTCTAACAATCGGGGCTCGCTCTGTCTGAGATCCTGCGAGAGCTCCGTCACGCCGAGTCCAGCGCTGCCTTACTTTATATGTGACCAGAAAATAAAGATTATATCTGAAGACTTAAGAAGACTCCAGTTTGTTCTTGGGCTTCCAACAAAAGAATCGGGTTAACGGTGCCTAAACCCTTAATCCCTTCTGCCACTGCAGACGGTGCTCTCATGGACCCAGAGTTTTACTGGCACTTCAAAGATAACAGTTTCCCTTTTCCAGCAACTGGGCAACAACTTCCTCTCTCCTGAAAATTTGCAGCATTTATTTGCCGACACAGTGTCCGTAGCCTTCTGTAGGTGTCATGGAGGGGTTAGTGCAACGTCTTCCTCTGATCTATTCGTGTTCATGGTCACTTTTTACTGCCATGTCTTTCCCTGGATCATCTGCTGCACCGTCACTATACACATACCTTTCACGTTTTTCTTGATGCCCGAGGCGGCAGCCAGTGAGATTAAAAACTGCTGACACAAACAGAACTGGGACGTCCAACTGTCCATCTTTCTTTGGACACTCTCTTGGTTCTGTTAGTATCATCTATACCTTAGTAGGTCTGGGCCATATGATGCTCTGATGCTTCACAGCAGTTATTTTGTCATTTGGCTCCCACTCTCCGTTTGTTTAGTCCAAGACAGAACAAGACACAGCTCCGTCCCAACCGAGACGAGATGAAGGCGAATCTGTGGTTTGGTCATACTTTGGATATGAAAACTCTGTGCATTGCGAATGACAGGAGAGGGGACTGAGTTAGTGGTGGTTGGTGACAGCAGCCATCTGCTGCATCAGTGAACTGCTCATGAAATCGCAGGTTTCAGCCTGTAGAGGGCAGTCACCGGTCATATTTATAACACAATATGCATAATTCAAATACTTTGCACTAACACGTCAAGATTTGGGCCTGAATCAATCAACAACACCATTAAACACCCAAATATATTGTTTTTCATCAGAAAACTGTGGCTTTAGCATTTAGTTACTCTTGAATTAATGAGATTGTCAAAAAAAAAGTTGACACGAGGTATGTGCGGGGTTTTGTGTGTATTTTTCATCGAATTTAGAGAAAACCTAGTGTATTATGATTTATATTCCAATCATGATTGATGCGTTTTTGTTAAAAAATTACCCTCACTGCACATGTGTACGGCTCATGTCCTCCCGCTCTCTCCTCCTCTAACACAGGAACTTTATGCATCGCTGAGCCCGTAGTTTGATCACAGAGAACAGTAGAAACAAAAGTAGGGCTTTCAGAACCTGGCGCAGGTCCATTCTTTAAAAGAGCGGGGTTAAAATTGCAGGGAAAAGCGCAAAAGTGGAAAGTGTAG
The DNA here is from genome assembly GCA_001698575.1 of Mola mola. Lineage (NCBI taxonomy): Eukaryota > Metazoa > Chordata > Actinopteri > Tetraodontiformes > Molidae > Mola > Mola mola. The sequence continues at coordinate 3,514,873 of KV751317.1, read as the reverse complement.
CTACATCGGCATTTGTTTACAGTACGGGCAGAAAAACAACTTCTTCTTCTGCGGTTATTTTAGGGAAGTTAGGCAAATCAAAATGGGGTTATTCTGATTAAAGCTTGGTGCATGTATACGTACGTCATGATCGGACTATTTGATTTAGTGTCAATATAAACTGTGGATTCGGAATTTCCAATCCCTCAAATTTTTAATCTGATGAAAAAATTTTGCACATGTAAACACACTCAACTCCTGTAGGCTTGGATGTAGAAACTGGACAAAACTGACAGTCTTCTAAAGCTGGGAGGTCAACTTGCAGTGGTTTCACCCGGAAGCTGCACCTTGAGCGCTGACTGTGCTCATAGATACTCGTATTCGCAGTCACACACATATGTTAATTTTGCTCAGACTGTTTCATTTTGCAGCCAGCAGAACAGCTGTCAAATAAAAATCTTTAAGAATAATCAAATTTTTTTCCTGGAGCTCATGCTGAGACAGTTTCCATCCAGTCTTGTAAGTTCTCCTCACCTGTCATGGTGAAGACGCCCACCACCCAGTTAATGCTCCGGTTCCCCAGCAGGGCCATCTCTATCCCAGTGGCTGCACACTTCTTCTGTTTCCTCCTGGACTTGAAAGAAGCCCAAATGCCGGTGCCAAGGACCAGCAGGTAGAAGAACCCCATCACTATCACTCCTGGAACGTTGACAGCCATGATTGACTGTGACTGGCTTCCCCACAGGCTGATGTATGACTGACTGGCTGAGTATTTTTGGAAGAAGAGAGATGACGTTCCAGAGGGACTGGAGAATGAAAGTACTCCACCTTAAAGACACACAGACGCCCATGTTTTTTCATGGGCGCCTGTATAGTTGCATTACTTGGCAACTATACAGGCATTTTATGCATGTATTTTATCAAGCATGCTTGATCCTTTGTGGTATTGAATAAGACTTACTGTCCCAGTAGAAGTGAAAGTTGTCCTCTGTTAGTTCTCTTCCATTTACAACATCTACTGCAGATGGTTCATGTTATGTGACGTTTTTCTTAGTTTTGAAAAGCCATTAAGGGCAAATGTCTCAGCTGTTTCTCACAGTTTAAAGGACATATATGCCTAAATTCTGCATAAAATGAGGTTTGATGAATTCCCTCGATGACATTTACTACATGTTTGACCTAAATCTTGACAGGTTTTTCACTTTTTTAGTTTTATGGCAAAAATGTCACACATTCATTAATGCCAGCACACATTTTTGGATGTCCGCACATCTAGAAGGAAGTCTCATCTTTGTGCCATTAAATCTGGACAAAATGAAGGTAAATTTGCTCTTTTCACACTGAAAATGAAAAAGTAATGTATTTTAATGTTCAAATGGCTCAGATTTGTGAAATGACCCCCTGACAGCAGCTTTGCATATGTTGAAAAAGAGGAACACTCCCCGGAAAATTGAAGATAATCACAAACATGTTTTTGCATTCAGGTTTTTCTTTCACAAAGTTAAGTGTAATTCTGTGTGTTGCACAACAGCATTAAAATCAAGAGCTGAACTCTTGCCATTGCCATAAGAGCCCCATAAAAATTCTCTCACTTGAGATCAACTGATCCTGTTACCTCAGTTTTATTATTAACAGACCTGATGAACTGTTTATCGGGCTTCCAACAGCATGTTACTCAGTAATGAAATAATTAAAAATATTATCTACTTGGCTGTACTCATGCTGTTTCCTCTCCACTCTCTGCCTCACTTCTCCCAAAGGACAAGAACAAATGACACATAATAGCTGGTGAATAATAATAATGATGATAGATTCATATTCATTCAGTCTGCTCACCTCATGTCTACTGTATGCTGGCACTTTCACTATCGTACATACTTGAGCACAATTTTTGGCTCCTTAGGGGGTGGCCCTGTTGTCCAGAAAAACAATGTGCAGCTATCGGAAGTCTGAGAGGGGCTGCAGTTCAGGACCCAAATCACACTTGGTCACACAAACTTAAGGCTCGAGTGAAGTCTTTTCCTCTTAAGGCTTGAGCCTCCACTATGACTATGAATGTATTCTTTTTGAATTTTTTAAGTGCTTTAACATTCACGAACAGTAAAATCTCTCCCTTCCACGTCATCATGCGTAAGGATGCACATCTGGTGAACAGGCGATTGTCGGCCGCAGCAACAAGGCCATGGTGAGCACACCTGCATCTGTGTTGGCTCTTGTAATGACCTTTAACTCCAACAACTGACCACGAGGTCCAAAAGAAACAAAACAAATGCTCAATTCTGAGTCTGTGGTACACAACACTTTCACAATCCAACACGCAGCATCATCAAAGAAAAATTTAAAATGTCCAGCAAATGTAGCATTATTTTAATGAATTTCAAGTCGAACTACTACATTGAAGGAGAATTCCGATTCCAAAACTCTAGAATGGAGTTTGGTCACTAAGACTGTTTAGCTCAACAAGGCTTTACAATGCAGCCGCATTGGGAAAGTCAAAATGTTGGAAATAAATCGCATTTCTTGCCACTAAATATGCTCAAAATTTTATTGTAAAGCCCAATTTCCATCAAGCAAACTGTACCATGGCAGTTCTGTCAACCTTCACTTGGGGTACCAACCAGAGCTAAACTGTACCATAGAGAGGGGGACCAGATCCACTGCAGTCTGCTGATTGGTTGGAATCGTCACTTCGCTGTGATGGATAGGCCGTCGTCCTCGTGGCGATGTGCAGCCTCTTTCAAACACAGTCTCTCTACTTTGTGTGATAAACAGCCGACAAGAAGCAACAGGAAATGCTGAATGTTACACATTTCTTTGTCAACTTTATTACAGGGATACGCTCTATTGCCTTTCTATGATGTCACGCTACTTATGTTGCTGGCACGGTCATGCTGCTGAGCCCAACAGGTAATGGTGTGGTCAAATGGTGTGGACAGTCGAAACACACACCTGTAATGAGCTCACCGACCCACCGAAGTTCGCTGTACCGAACTGATCTGATCCATACGGCTTTGTATCGTGTTCTTCCTGCTTTTCTCTACTTCCTGTCACCGACAGGGCACACCGGACACGACCAGTAACCTGCCGAACGGGCAATGTTTTCTTAAATTTTCTGATGTTTATGAAAGACCAACGTATTTGTGTACATTTATTACATACCTATTTTAACTGTTAACTATTAACAATATTATAAAGAGAGAAAGGTAAAGATAATCGGTTCTAGTGACTGAGCTCCACACTGGAGTCATTCCCCACCAAAGAACAGTACAATATAAACTTGAAACTTTTGAAATTATATAACCTAAGAATACTGGAAAGTTGAGGTTTAAAAGTACCAGAATTCTTATTTAAGTTTGTATTGCTATTTAACTAGATTCCAACAGAGGGGGCCATCTATGTTTGGATTGGACCACTGACTTAAATAAAGATGGCTGACACAGCTTTACTTCCTCGCACTGCACATAAATCATGCCAAGATATGAGTATTGTTCATATTTGCTGCCAGAGTCTAAAAACAAACTGATCAGAAAAATAAACACTCAAACATACGTACCTGACAAAAAATATCTTTATTTGATGTCTGCTTGTCTAAGATGGAGGTGGCGGGATTACATGCCTATACTGCAGCCAGCCACCAGAGGTGATCCAGATGTTTTGGCTTCACTTTTGGGAAGCAGTTATGTCGGCCATCTTTGTACGCCCCATATTGATTCTTTCAGGAGTTGTGGCGTAAAACACGTTTGAATAACCTTAAAATGTTACCTTATACCACCAAAACTTTATTTCGTAAAACTTTATTTAAAAATTACTTTTTGTGTAACTTTGCAAAAAAGCAATCCAACCAACAAATGGACAACAAAACAGCTTCCTGACCTTCCCCAGCTTCACTGTTGGAGGTCATTAAATTCAAACAGGTACACAAACATACAGACAAAAACAAAAGTTGAGAAAACAGGAAACCTCACAGCATGTTTTTATGGGATTCAGCCAAGCTGCACCAGGCGTTTAAAGAGTTCTAATTAGCACCATTAATTCATGCTGTTGAGAGCTCCACATATATGACATCGAAAACATATCTAAGAGTAAAAGAATGGCTTCGCCTCTGGCAAGTCATGTTTTGGCTGCTTTCAATCCAACAATAAAAGGACGTGTTTTTTGAGTTGGCTATGCCTGGGTAGTTCTGTTGTGCTCAAAGACACTTTTCCTTTCAGGAAAAAGCCTCAAATCTGACTCAACTCTGTTCCTGTTGAGTAGTTCTAAAAAGCAGTCAGCCATCGAAACTTGTAAGAGAAAATCCTAGCTGAGGTGAGCGTATTTTGCCCGGACATCCGTTAGAAAACATCCAGATTTACTCTCATACTAGGCCCGATTTGTGTTCTGACTTATCAGCTTGACGGCTGAGTGGTGTGGTAATGAGATGTTGAACCATGCTTCAGCTATCTCAGGTCAGGGTGAGGTGAGTGCTTTCTCAAAGGCCGTTTGCTTGCACATCTGTCAGATAAAAGCAACTTAATTATCTGTCGCCACCATCTTCTGGTACCGAAAGAGCTGCCACAATAATCACTGACAGGTTCAAGCAGGTACAATATGGCTCAGCTAACTCCACGGATGTCTTAACATGATAATGTCTTGAGGATCAACATGTCAGTGCAGGGGTTGGGAAACCTTCTTAAATTACAGGGCCGCTCACAAATAGAATCATCCGCACAAACTCTTACAACCAGACAAACCAACACCTTGTTTGTGAAAATTTGACCAACCTTTAATTTGTAAGATAGACAGAATTTTTATTTTTGTTATAATCAGCAGAATGATGAATGAAATGAATGAAGAAAGCTTTGAGTTGAATGGTTTTATGTCTGTGAAGCTGTCCACTCTAGGAGTACACCTTTGTACCTCTAGAGGTGATAGACCTTTAGCACCTTCTTAGAACCGTCTTTTAGGTTCTTTTAGTCGGGAGAGGTAAACAAGGGGTGAGTGTTTATTTTGAGTATTTATTTTCATGAGTAAACAAAACCAACCAGGTGTTGGCTCGTGCCGTTTTAACGTTTTTGGAGTCCGTTTGAGGTGAGCCCTGCGACCTTTCGTGGTCCAAGGTGGCAGTATAGGCAGACTTCCAAGACCAAGAAATCCATCAGCTCCACTGCCAGCAGGTCTAACAGTTGCTGTAGCTGTAATCAAAGATTACACAGCCCAAGACAACTAATGATGGTAACGGCAGTTGGTGATATACTGCCCCCTGTTTCTCTGGAGGTCCCTCAAAATTTTGGCTTATATATAGAAAACACTTAACACAGGTGGTAAATATAAAACAGTACATAGCCCCCATCATCACCTCGGACTCCTCTGAGAGCTTTAAAACACTTGTCGCATTCAGCCACTGAGACACCCATTTATAGTCTAGCATCTGTTGCCACCTCGTTAGGAGCTGTAACATTCACACGTTGAGGTTAGGCCATCTGCAGCACTTTAGGTTCAGTTTCATCCAAGGACACTGGGTAGGGGTCTGACCTCCTGAGCCACTTTCACCCACATGGAGCTGGGTCTTGTTTGAACTGATGTTGCCACACACATACAACCATAAAATTATCTCATACTGTCACCACGTATCATCTTTTTTTAAAAGCCGATAGCCAAAGGAATGACAGACAGTCTGTATGTGTTGGTGCTGCCTTTGGGAAGACTGAACCTCCAGCCTGACGGAAGCGGTTGAAACTCAGCGTGTGAAGGACGGTTAGAGTCTGAAACAATAGCCTTCGTCTTTGAGATGGTCCTCCCTTCGTTCAGGTGCTGAGGATCGCTGATCTTACAGCACCGCCTCACCGTTTTAAGACTGAGACAACTCAATCATGGAGAAACTGAGAACAGACTCGCTGGAAGCAAAGTGAAATATTTTCATCATATAGCATCTGTGTTTGCATCAAGAGGAGCGCCCAGTTAGTTGTCTTGCTGCACTGCTGCGACTAGCTCACTCCACTCCTCGAAAGAACTCTGCCTTGTCATTTCGATCCAGGATTTTTCTATCTTTATCTTTACGGGATAGAGGAAAGGTTAGTTAAATTTGTAAAATTTGTATGTCTGATGACATGTGGGAGGGGATTATTTTTCACTGTCATGCTTAATCTCAAAGGCCCTTCCTGTTCAGATATAAATTACATAATAAAAGCTGTGTTTAGAGGTACAATTTGTTTCATTACAATTGAAGATTCCAGGTCAGCTGTTACATGTGAGGTGATGCGTTCTGTGTTTACATGCATCAACACATTTATTCCGAACAGTGCTATGACATGTGCAGAAGTGTTTTGTCAGTCCAGACGGTGGATGTTTCAAAGAACGGGAAGTTAGTTGGGTCAGATCCACTTTGTTGAAAAGGAATTTCACCTCAGCGATCTTCCAGCAGCAGAAGGCTTATGACCGTGTCCCACAAGGTGACCTGTGGGGGGTGCTCCAGGAGTATGGGGTAGATGGCCTTTTGTTACGGGCTATTCAATCTCTGTATTGTCGGAGCCAGAGCTTGGTTCACGCTGGAGAGATTATATCTCTCGGCCGGCTTGGGAACGTCTTGGTGTCCCCCCGGAGGAGTTGGTGGAAGTGGCCGGGGAGAGGAGCGTCTGGATCTCCCTGCTCAGGCTTTTGCCCCCGCGACCCGGACCCGGCTGGATAAGCGGCAGAAAACGAAACAAAACGAAACGAAACAACATTTCGAATTATATGTATAATGTACAACATTCCGCTTTTGAATGTCAATGTATATATATATTTATATTTTCCTTGTCTTTCCTTCACGTGTCAAAGACAGAAACATCGGAGTCAAATTCTTTTTTCGTTTACACATACCTGGCAATAAAATCTGATTCTGATTCTGATTCTGATTAAAGCTACAGTGGAACATTAATTAGTGTTACTTGGAGATCTGGTGAGATAATTAGCGTTTTTATGTAGCGTAGACTAACATTAAAGCTGTGATGAAACTGACACACTGTATCTACTGAAAGATGTGGGATAGTCCAGAGTAGAACCTTGATTATACTGCGTGTACAAGACAAACCTCCTACAACTACAATGAAGA
>KV751317.1:3476479-3507803 GCA_001698575.1 Mola mola | reverse complement strand
AGACAGTTGATTGTGATTAAACCTCTCTATGAACTCATTAGAGTTAACGCTAATCATGACCCAGCAAGCTACATTCATTCTGCTTCTTCCTTTTTCTGTTGAAGCAGCATTTCATCTGTGCTGCTGACACAGGCAGACTCTTCAGGGACCGAGTCCACATTAAGGAAACTTCTATTGGAGGCCCAAAGGGGTAAACTCCACTGGAGCCCTGCCAAACCACAGGGGGCCCACATGGGATTAGTATTGGGGGTTTGAGCCAGACCACAGTAAACCCACATTATCCCACTGTGGGTCCACATGGGAATGTTTACTTGGTGCTGTGTGGTCATCTTTCATTGGAAACATATCCACTTTTCATAAAACAGTTTTGTTTTGGATACAGAAATCTGTGTAATGATCTGTCAGTTATGTACTTCATGAAACCCTTTACCTGATCTGTGGCTATAAAGCCTCTGTCTGATTGTTGATTGTATTGATAATCTTCTTCTTTTTCTCTGGGGCCATCTAGTGCTGCCAGTGGAGCTGGTGAGTGCTGGGCTTTCACTCCAAACACATCCAGCCTCTCAGGAAGCAGGTCTTTGCTGAAGACAATAGAAGCCAGGAAGGAGAACAACAAGATGGCAGCAGCAGCAGACAGCATGGAAATGGTCTTCACTGGAGCGTACTGGACATAAACACCGTCCTCCAGAGTGCATCCTGGGAAGTGTAGGACTGGCAGCAACCCAGTGACGCACCAGTCAAGCCAACCAACATCACGCGAGCCCCGATCGTCCACTGAATCTCTCTGTCTGATGCCTGAGGGACAAGTAAGTAAGAAGAATAGGTGAAAAGGTGGAGACCATCTTGCTTTCTGCCTCCGTTCACCACTCCACCCTTCACCTGCCGCCACAATGAGCTGGAGCTCACCTACTCTGTCATCTCCTGACCTTTAAACTAGTCTACTATATGCTGCACATTGGCAACTTCTAAGATTGGAGTAATTCAGCCACACATGTTGGAGACAGACACAGATTCCCAACAAGAAGAGCAGGAGCCACATGTACAAGGTCGCCTTCAAGTTGTTGCATCAGCGTTTCATTTCTGCAGTGTTAAGCCCCACCCCTCCCTCAAATCGCCAAGATTATTCAGAATTTGTTTACAGAGAGTGTTATGGTGGATTGCAGAATGAAAACAGAACTCCTTATTCGTGACAATGACTACTTATTTCACACAGGAAGTGTTTCTTGGCACATAAAAAAACACAACATGAACATGTTAACAAGGTCAAAACCTCTTAGGTCAGGACGAGAGCTGCCTCCCCACATTCATACAGAGACCGAGAACCGTAGGTGGTCTGGTTCCAGTCTGAGGCATGGGCACAAAAGAGAGAATGACGCGCAGGCTTTTAGCATCAATAGTAGTTCAAAGGCTGTTCAAAGGCAGGTTGGGGCTAAGCCTGAACTTCACCCCGTTTTATTGCATCATAAGCCCAGTTTAACATAATAATAATAATAATAATAAATCAAATTTATATAGCGCTTTTGATTGTACGCAAAGACGCTTTACATAGGGACACACAAAAAAGAAAAGTAAATACATAACAGGACAGATGCACATCAGGAGAATGGGGGAGGGGGTGATCTTGAAGAGTTGACTTTTAAATGAGCTGAGTGTGTCTGAGTTCCGGATGTTGAGTGGCAGGGAGTTCCAGAGGGTTGGGGCGGCGATGGCGAAGGCCCTGTCCCCCAAGGTGCGGTACTTGGGCTTAGTGATGGGGGTGAGAAGGTTGGCGTCAGCAGAGCGGAGGCGGCGAGTTGGGAAGTGGCGATGGAGGAGATCAGTGAGGTATGAGGGGGCGAGATTGTTCAAAGCTTTGATGCGTTGCTGTATGGGGAGCCAGTGAAGGTGACGGAGGATGGGAGTGATGTGTTCTCTGGAGCGGGAGTGGGTGAGCAGCCGGGCAGCTGAGTTCTGAACATATTGTAGTTTTTGGAGGACAGTAGAAGGGAGGCCATGAAGGATGCTATTACAGTAGTCTAGTCTGGAGGTGATGAAGTGTGGATGAGTGTTTCAGGGGCTGAAGAGGAAAGGGTGGGGCGGAGGCGAACAATGTTACGGAGGCCACACCGAACTTAAGTTTCACAGAACTTTATACGGAAATGACTAAACCTGGGTTTCAAATTCTGCTGTTTACCATGTAAATCCATCCACACCGTGGTGACAAGTACTAAATGATTTTTGAAATTGAAATGGAGGCAGTCTGACGGTCAGACTGGAGCTCTGGCTCTCCTGGAGCTTTGAAAGTCACGTACATTAGAGGCATGTTCACGACCCTTTGTGAACGTTTCTGTGTCAGTTCATAGCCCCATGCTACCATTCCACCATGCCCTGAGTCTTTGGAAGGCGGTGAACATAACATATGTTCTCACAGTTTGTCAAAACTGCCACAGAAAAATCCTAAATCGTGGCTAAGTAGCAGCGTTGCCTCTCTTGTTTTCCAGCAGGTGTACTAAGGTCCTGATCACTGAGAATGTAATGTTTATTCCAGGCTGGAAAAGCGGAGCCCGAATCTCATCCAGTTATGATTTGCTGGCGTAATCTTCCAGGATCTGACCTTTCAGAACAAGTAAATCCCTGTTGTGCCAGATTCTCATAACCAGAATCCCATTCTCAGGCCAGATTGAGCATTTCTAGATGAAAAGTCCTCATGAGGGATAAATAATAAACACACAAACGACTACAAAACGACTCTAATTTGATAAAATTATGTTTTTATTTGACATTTCTTTAACCAGACGAAGGAGTACCCAACTATATTGTTTTTTATAATCAGTAGCCCTGTGTAGCCACACAACGATGCACTATTTATTCAATGCAGACTAATAAACATGAGGGAAAACCACGGCGGCCTGTGGCCTGACTGTGAAACACACCAATAAGCAGCAGGATAAACTCAGCCAGTGTGCAGAATAAATCTCCACGGTAACGTACGTGCTGCTTCTGTGTTGCCGCTTTTGTGCCACTAACTCCCGGCTGAATTAAGAAATTATAACCAGGATATCGTGGTTTCATCCCTTGTCTTGGTTTTGTGTCGTAGCCCTCAGCTGAGGGGTTTTAAGGCGCTTCCACAGGAGAGATTTGGACGCCTCCCCCACCGGGTTTCCAGACAAGAGACCGAATTATCGAGTTCGGGGGCGTGGGGGGATAGCTCTCTACTGTGTTTTTAACTCGGACTGCAGTACCTTTCTTAAACACCAGATGTCAGCGTTAGATATTGCTCCTTTGAGGTTTGAATAGAAAAAATATGCAGTATATATTTATGTTGAATAAAACAAAAAAAAAAAAAATGGAATATAATATTTTGTAAACTGCAGAATCAGTTTCTGGTGTTCACAGACACTTCTCAAGAGGAGAATTTCAAATCTTAAAACCTCACCACCAGGTAAAATAATGTGTATTACAAACAGTGTCTCAGTCATGACCACGTTAAATAAAAGTAATTTGTTTCTTTTTTCTGTGCATTTGGACACTGCTTTTCTCTCTCTCGTCATTGTTTTACAACCACGGTAAATGTTTAGCTTCAGTTTTTGCATTGCAGCAGGAAACTGTGTTGACGTGACTACTATATGATGTTTATGTCTTGTCTTGTTCAGATTACAGATGTGTGCAGAATTGACATGTGATTGTGTCAATTTATTTTCCATGGGAAACATCAGGCTTTCTTGACAATCGTTTTAAAGTTGAATTGACCCAAAAATGTGGGGTGGGGCTTGATTTTGTAGTTCAGTTCAGTAATTGTTCGGAGAGAATTTCTCTATCTCTATTTGTTTAATCTCTAAATTTGAGTAGGTTATGGTATTTTATCCATTTTTGAGGCAGGTATATTCTGTCATGTTGTGGTGTCAGGCATGTTTTAGAGAACGTTTGTATCATTAAGAGAGGAAAAAACCCATCACTGAGTAATGCATCTCAAAAATAAGATTATTTTGTGAATTTCCATCAGTTATTAAGACAATGGGCATTAAATGTATTCAAAACTCATTAGCTGCAAATTAAAATGTTTCAGGCATTTTAGCTTTAATTTTGGTAACTATGGCCCGAGTAAAAAAACACCCCACATATCTCAAAATATTATTCATTTGTTTCGCTCTAACTGCAAATCAAAGCAAGATTTCATTTCAGATGTAATGAATATAGAATATATGAAGGTTTAACATTTCTATGATGTTCTGCTGTTCAGAGACGCACGTTCATATTCACCGACAGGTCAAACTCCACAACACAAGAGGGCGCCAGTGAGGGTTTCGGGACGTGAACAGACTTTAAAACAAGGTGCGCACGCGCAAAAGTGTGTAGTTTTGGGCGGGCTGATTCAAAGTGTAAACAAAATGGATTTGATATCAGCCCTGAAGTTTCTGAAGTTAAAAGAAACCCCAACAGGTAAAAATTCTGCGTTTCCTTCACAACATAAACTACATTTTCTATTTTATTGCTTGACCCGGATAAAGCAGAACCGCCATTTTTACTCCGCTCGACCTGAAATCAATTTACGTCTGATGTTAACGCTGCTACGACGCACGGAAGAGCTCTCCGGAACATATAACGACTCACAAACGATGCTATATAATCTACAAAGTAATAAATTCGTCCACGAATTTCATATTGAGCTCTCAAAATAACGTTACCGATCAATATAGCTATGACGTTAGAAACGGGATGTAAACAGAATCTGAGCAGCGAAAATGGCAGCGATCAATCCCAGTTCCTTCAACAGTAATATATCTGTATATATTATAATATATCTCGTTGGTCTTTAGCAGGGGAATTCACACATCAGAGCAGCTTAGGGCAACTACAGGAAAATAGCAATAGATAACAAGTAACATTTTCAGGAAATAAGAAAAATTGAGAGGAAGATGTAACCCAAAAATACAGTAACATTGCAATCCACAGTGAAGATAGCTATCAGTTATATTTAGGTAATATTTTTACTTTTTGTTTTATGATCAGAATTTTTTTTGGTGTACAACTTAAAAATATTGATTAATCTCTATTCAATACTGAAATTGATTTGCAACTACTTAGATACTTCATTAATAGTGTCATGTTTTTTTTTAATTAAAACAACAAGCCTTCTTAAATGCAATGATTTCATTATGTAACATTTCATAAAACAAATTTAAATGAATATTTTAAAGATTTTGACAGCTGAGCAAAAGCAAAAAAGAAAACAGAACATCTTAATGTTGCAGTGGGTTTTCTGGCATTTTATAGTCCAACAGTAAATTATGAAAACATACATAAACACACAAGTTTTAATTTGATGATTATAGCTTATTCAATTACAGTGAAATATTCCAATATTTTGAGGTGTGTTTTTTTTTTTTTTGGCGAAAATTATGTAAATTAAAATGCTTGAAACATTTTAGTTTAAACACACGAGTGTCTATGAGAGTGTATAATCTATTAAATGTTCACATTCTTAAATAGCAATGAAAAATCAGTATATTTTATTTTTTTTAAGATTTACTTGTGGTTTGAAAAGTTGTCCTCACCAGACAGATGATGTCGGAAGATCAAATGTAATTTTTCTAAAGAAAAATAGTGTTGGTTAATCGAAGACATCCTCCTTAAATGGAGGCGATGTGAAATTCAAATGTTTGCTCTCAGAAAATCAGAATTACTGTATCTTGTGCTATTGCATCATATCGAGTAATGTGATTTTTCAGCTTGGGTGGATGAAGTGTGGGATTTGGAGTTCACGGAGCTAAAAGCTCTGGATGGCGTCACAGAGGAGGAGCTTGCAGCCAGCAGAGACGGGGAATTCAGAACCCTGTACCAGTGTTTACTGGCCTGCGCTGCTGACCAACAGCAGCAGTCTGCAGGCCGAGATGGAGCTTCACAGGTAAACTTGGTCTGTTCTCATTCAAACAGCACTTTTAATACCTGATGCTAAATGATGGCTGATGTACTGGTCCCCTGAAAGTTGGGAAGTTGAGGAGAAAACTTGCCTGGGTGCTTTGATGTTTATGCAAAACTTCAGCCTGTTATTTACAGTTAGGTCCAGAGGTATTTGGATACTGACACAGTTTCTTTTTTCTATCATTTTGGGTCATGCACCAGCATAGTTCATTTGAAAGTATTTGGACAGTTGACAGTTTCATGTCCAAGTCTGATCTAATCCCTACTTATTTCAAGAAAAATGAAGCAGATAAAAAGCCTGGAGTTGATTTGAGGTGTTGAATTGGCATTTGGCAGCTGTTTGATTGGAACTATCAATATGAAATCCAAGGAGATATCAATGCAAGTGAAGGAGGCCATCATCAGGCTGAAAAAACAAAGTAAGTCTATCCAAGAGACAGCAAAATCTTTAGGAGAGGCAAGAATTCTTGTAAGTGCTTTCTTAAAAAGAAAATGCAGTGTTGAGCTCAACGACATCAAAATGCTTGGAAGACCACAGAAGGCCACCAAAGTGGAAGGTCACAGAATCCTTTCCGTGGTAAAGAAAAGCTTCACAACATGAAGATAAGTCAAGAATACTCTGGAGAAGGTTGGCATATCATAGTCTACAGTCAAGAGATGCTTTCATGAATGTAAATACAGAGGGGTTACAACAAGTTGCAAAACACTCGGAACATAAAAGAACAGGAAGGCCTGATTGGACTTTACCAGAAAATATGTAAAAAGCCTCCCAAGTTCTGGAAACAGATTCCTGGGACAGATGAAACCAGGATAAACTTGTATCAGAATGATGGGAAGAGAAACATCTGGAGAAGAAGAGGACCAGCCGATGATCCAAAGCACCACATCATGTGTCAGACATGGCAGAGGCAGTGTTATGGCATGGGCACATATGGCAGTCAATGGAATGCTCTCACTGTTGTTCGTTGATGATGTGACTGATGACGGATGTATCAGGACGAATTCTGAGGTGTATGGGTCTGTACGTGCTGCTCTCATTCAGCCAAATGCTAAAAAACTGATAGGCCAGCGCTTCACAGTGCAGATGGATAATGACCCTAAACATACTGCAAAAACAATGCAAGACTTTTGAAGACAAAACTGAGGTCCGAAACACCCACAAATGAGCAACAGCTGAAGGTGGCTGCAGTGGCAGCCTGGCAAAGCATCTCCAGGCAGCAAACTCAGAATTTGGTGATTTCCATCAATTACTTTAGTCAGTCATTGATTTTCATGTAAATGAAGTATTAGTTAAGTACTAAAAACAATCCTGATATTTATAATTACAGTATGTTAGTTTGGCCAGATATTTTTGAGAAAATGAAAATGACTGTAATTCCTAAATGGTAAATGTCCTATTTTTTTGAAACCTTTTTAAGTAAAGCTGAAAGTCTGCACTTCCATCACATCTTGATTGTTTTATTTCAAATCCATTGTGGTGGTGTATAAATGCGAAAATATAAAAACTGTGTCACTGTCCAAATACTTCTGGACCTACCTATGTGTTTTCCTGTCCATGGGCAGCAGTAACCACTGACTGAGTGTTGGTCCTGTCAAACCACAGAGTATCTGGGCCACTCTGGGGGAGAACGAGGTGTCAATCAAGTCTCTGGTGGCCATGCTGTCCTTCTTTGTCTTGGCTGGAAAGGCCAAAATGGCCAACGTTCAGCAGAGAGTGAGCAGTCTGCACGCCGCCTCTGTCTACCTGTTGCTCCTGGGGATCCCTGGTGAGCAAATCTGAGAAACATACCTTAGTTTATGTTTTTATTTGCCCTTGTGTCCTCAGGCTCACAAGTCTACCTGGCTTTCCCTATGTAAATATTTTTTTATATATACTTGTATATATTGTATACGTATATGTATGTATACTTTTTATATGTTGATGAAGGTCATAAAAATAAAAATGTTAGAAGACGCTAAGAGTTAAAAGTCAGATTAGGAAGGTGGATAATTTAGTTTCCTTTTAAAAGTTCCAAAGGTGTTAGCTGTTAGCAGATGTCAGAGGAGGCTGTTCCAGAGTTAAGAGCATAAAAACAGAAAGTAGTATATACCAGACTTCTTGTAAGACACAAGAGGATCTTCCAGAAAAAAAGTAAGATCTTAGGGTTCTTTGTAGGGCCATAAAATGAGAGAAAGACACTCACGTATAGGGGTGCTAGTTTATGTATAGCTTTAAAGATTAGTCAGAGGATTTTAAAAATCGATTCTAAAAGTTACAGGCAGCGGGACGATGTAAGCAGAAAGTCTCTGTGTTGGATAGGTTAAAATCCTGGCTGCTTCGTCCAAAGAAACTATAATTTCCTTATTGCCTTTTTGGAAATACCAGTAAAGAATGGACAGTTTGGCTAATTGGTTATGTTGTATGTGTGTTCTACAGGAAGCATCGCCAACAAGGTTTTCCATGAGGTTCTATTGGACACGTGTGCAGAATTGACCTCTCACTGCTGGCCGCAGGACTTTGGCAAGAAGCGCAAGAAGGATGGCCTGAAGAGTTCTCAAGCGGAGGGCAAACGCTCCAAACCACAGCGGAGAGACAGCTTCGAGGTATGGTCCCATATCGGAAACCACTTCGCTCCAATGGGCACAGGAGCTACTTTCCAGACTCATCCACTGATTTCCTTCCAGCTTCTCTCTCTATGGTTGGATGCATGATTGATTGAATTTGCATTTTGATTAAACATTATGTAGATGGTGTTATCCTCTGACATGTTTTTGTATCAGCTTTTAACCTTTAAAGATCTACATTTGCAGATAAGGGGATGTATTCATGTGTGTGTATTTATGAAAAATAATAGCTTCTAGAACACATTGATAGACTACCTATTTTAAAATGTGGAATTTTTAGCTTCAGAATATATAGTTGATTCATTTTGAGTATGTTATTTAGTGGAGATCTGGTACTTTTCATCCTAAGCCCTATTTCCTGATCTTCTATGCCCCCCCCCCCCGACCCTTAACAGGATAAACGGTAGAAAATAGATGGACAGATGGATTTTCCCACTGAGAAAAATTTATATGAATGGCTTCCAAATGGGAAAAACTCAGAGATAATTTTTTAACACGTATTGAAAGTCATAAATGCATTATTTAATTAATTAACATAATAATGATATTAATGTTAACTGCTGTCCATGTACCTAGATGAGTTTGAAAGTTAATTTTTTTAGGATAAACTCTGATAAGTTTCCTCATTGTCATTAATAAACTGAAAACAGCTATCAACCTATTGTTTAAATATTCTCAGCATTATAATTCAACCTGTTTTATTTGAACAGTTGAACTGTTTTATTTTGTCCCTGTGATGTTCCTACTTTCCCACCTAAAAGCACATGAACACAACAAAGTTGGATGAACAACTTGCCAATTCAGGAACTCTGACCTTCCGACATCTCACCTCACTTCAACCCTAAATACTGTTATCCCACCTAAACCTAATGTTTCCTATGTGTGTATGCTTACACACATGTATCATATCACTTCAACTGGATACAGTAAATATGATAATTTAAAAAAAAAATTTTATTTATTGCCTTTCATAGAACTCTGTATAGTAATTTGTTTTGTACGTATACAGCACTTTGAGTCATGCTTTTTGATATGGGGTTATAATAAATTTTGATTTAATGTGTAGATGGAAGTGGATGAAGCAGAGGAGGATGAGGTGGAGGAAGAGCTTCATTTCTCTGGCCAGGACTTGATAAAAATCCGAGACGCTTTGGTTCTCCTCGTTCAAAGCCTCCTCAGACTCCTGGAGACGTTTCCCCTCAAGGACAGACCTGAGTGTGCCAGCAACTGCACACAGGTAACTTCTGATTCCATCGTCACTTCCCCATCGTTCCACAATGCATCGTCTTCACCGGTTTCTTTTTCTCTGCAGATCTTCAGTAAGCTGCTGTACTTTGAGCCGGTCATTGGAGAGCTAACCTTTGCTGCTAAGCAGTGAGTTTCCTGACTTCTTTGTCCACCCTGTTGTATGAAATGTCCCAGACATGAATGTGCTGATGTTGATTGTTCTTTCTGCACAGGGATATCACCAAGCTGAAGAGTGTCCCTGAGATGGCTTTCTATGGCCTGCAGCTGCTCTGTTTGCCAAAACACGGAGACCAGAATGAAGTAAGATCCAAATATCCACAGAGGGCCAGTCGTGCACAGAAATACCACCTTCAGGCCACAGAGTCCAACCATTTTCTCTGGTTGCAGCAGTGTGGCTGGAGTCTATCTTGCCTCTTTCTAGTGATGCATAGAGACATCAGGTCACTGTATCATAGCAGATCGGACTGACATTAGTTATTAGCTAAGGATACAGAGACGCAAGGACTTAATGGACCCTTTTCCGGAATAAAATCACTGATATTAGGACTGACCCAGAGTCTGATAATATTCCACAACAGCCTCTCTCAGCCAGGAATATGAGGCACCCTGCCTTGGTGGAGGGTTGTGTTCTCTGAGTGCTCTTTAGTCATTTGGACTTGGCTGACTTGATATTTTGAATGTTCTTAGAGGGTGCCATGACTCAGGAAAAAGTTTGAGAAACACTGCTCAGGCCAACAGAGAAAGTTAGAGCCAGCAAAAATGACAGGACGTAATCCAAACTACAATTAACTGCATTTGCTTAATATAAGAGACATATGTGACACAAGTGTATAATCATGAAGCACTGTGGTGCTGCAGAGATGCTCTGGGCAGAAAGTCCCGTTCTCCAGTTGTAAGAAAACATGTCACCCTGATTTTTATTATTATTATTACTTTATTTTCAGTATAAATGAAAATTGTGACTCAAATTTGGTCCAATAATCATGAATCATATCACAATATTTGTCAAGATAATAACACTTTGCTTTGTTATGCAGCCGTATGACTATACTTGGAGAAGAATTCTTCACTCTTGCTTGAGTTGTTATGTACATAGGCTGTTTAAATGTATTTTACCTGGGTTTATTTAGGCCAGTTTCATTGTCATTTGCAGGAAAGCTGGTTAGGGACTCCTTAGTGGTTTTAATGAGGGAGGGGGAAGGAAACCTTGCTGCTTTCCCTGCCCAGATTAAGGAACACAAAGCTTTTATAGGCAAATAAAAAAGAAAAGTCCAACTAGGTTAAAACTTTTTAAGCAACATCTTCATGTCACTTAAAGTTAAAAAGTAAACATGAAGTAAACCAGTCATGTTGTTAATGCCACAACAGAAGAAGGTTTTTTCATCCATCACTGATGTGTGCTGTCCAGTCCCTGCAGAGGGTTTTCCACCGGCTCCTCTACGTCATCCTGATGATGAACAAAGGCAAAAGAGGGAATCCCTCTCTGCTGGTAATCAGCCAGGCCGTCCTCTCCACCCGCTACAAGGCCATTCACTTTGTATGGTAAGCAGCTGTATTTCAATCAAATGTTTAATGAATCACTTTGTGGAGAAGAAGAGTAAAATGAAGCAGAAAGACAGTTAACAAATAAAGTTGATGCCCATTTATCATCCGACTGGAGTTTTGGGACCATCTCACACACAGAATGCCTGGCTATGTCAAACTTTGTTGCACACTCCTGAAAAGCCTTTGTTTTAATTTCAAGCCCAAAGTTATACAGAATTCCATAGTGAAAGATAAGTTTAAAGAGAACCTGAGCAACAGATGGACTCATTATTTTGTTTTTACAGTCATCTTTTTTGTGAGCTGAAGGAGCTGGTGCTGCCGTTCCTGCAGATCCTTCTGCAGCATATCTGCTTCCAGGTGAATCCAGCAGCAAACACTCAGCACTGACACACTTCCTAAAAGTTAAAAACTCTGTGTAAAGTCACATCCAGACTCATTAGCAGATGAATGTTTCAGAAGGTATATAGTTTGCTGTGACAGTGCAGGGTTCCCACAATTGCTGGAAAGCCTGTAAAATGATTGACCAATATTCCAGTCATGGAAAAGGTATGGAAAATGAGAAAAAAAGTTAAATGTACCTCTGCTTCTCTCTGCCTTTTGAGTGAACGCAAACAGGTTAAAAGTTATTCGCATGTATGTCTGTTGTCACGCTGTCTTCAATGGGCAACATTGAAGCACAGCGCTCCTCTGCTTCACAGCGCTCCTCTGCACACATGTGCCCCACATGAGCCAGCCGATCAAATTTGCATGTCCCCTCAGTGCAGTCCTGCTACCCAGTGTTTCCATTTGAGATTATTTTATAGATAAGTTATAGACATAGACTGAACATCTTTTAAATCTGACCTCTGGGGGCAGAAGAGGAATGAATAAGAAGCATCTGGGTAAATGTGCAAAATGCAAGGTACAACTGTAAAGAACACTTCTGCAACATATTGTGGGGCGGGGGAATGTAGTAGTGTATGATGTGATAACTTGTCAGTCATACTGTAGCAGCTGAAAATGTCCTGGAAAAGTCCTGGAAAATAATTTCAAGAAAAGAGTGGGAACCTTGACAGTGTTTGTTTGTGTATCTGTGATGTAATGTTTCTGTGGTGGATGTATAGATGGTGGAAAAGAACGAGTTTCGAAGCCATGGAGCCCAGGCTGTGGGAATGTTGACATCTCAGATGGAAAGTGAAGACTACGCCGGCTTCATCAAGTGGCTGTCAAAATTCTCCAGAAGCTCAAAGGTAATATCTGTCAAATATTTAATGTATATAAAGAGAGGTAACATAAAACCTTCCCAAGAGTGAGTACAAAACATCTTGTTTGCCCCCAGTGGTGGGCTGCAGATAGTCGTAGATCATAAACACCTTCCCCATAAAGATTTCAAGTAGTAAAGGTCTCCTAAGGCAAGTTTCTGGCATTTTAAGTGGTTCTTGTCACACTGATTTTTGTTCAAATGTTCATTTTAACCATTAGTCTGCTTTTAAATTAAGTATTTGATGCTGAGATGGGCTGCAGACTTTGCTTCCAAATGACTCACTTCCAGGGTATTTTTGGCTTCACACTTTTGTACTGTTTCTCTGGCTCCTGTAGATGGTTCACCGGCTGTTCTCCGTAGACGTTGTGATGGTTCTGCTGGAGCAGCCAGAGCGGCGAGCAGAGGAGTGTCAGGACGCAGCGCTCGCCTGCTTCCTGCCGCACAAGTTCCTGATCCAGAATCTTCTGTTCACTCGGCGGATGGACAATTCCCCCACTGTCCAAGGCCACACCCTGGCCTGCCTGGCCCAGTGTCTGGAGTTGTCATCGTTAAACGCCACCCGGGCTGTTCATAATCTCTTCTCTTCCAGTGAGGAAACAAACCAGATGGGAGCTGACAGTAATGTAGATGTGGCAAATCTGGGCTGGCATTTCTGTAGACAGTGCCCTGTGTAGAGATGTCAACCCTTATGGAGGAAATCACACAACTCTTACTTTTTTGCTTGTTATTATTGCTTGTCGTATTATAATAACTGTCTCTTGTCTTTGTTTAGCAGGAGCTCATTCTGTGCTGGAGGATGAAACCACAGAAGGTATTCTCTTTCATTTTTTAATTAGTTTGTTGTTTGTCCATGGAGACTGATGAGTTTCTTTCAGACCTGCCACAGAAAAGCTTAAGTTGACCTGAGAATTAAGATTGTTTATGCATTAGCCTTATACATGTTGCTTTAAAGGAAAATTCTGCTTTATTACAACTTCTGGATTTGGCCATTTTGGGGGATATGATGAGATCGCAAAAAAATTAGTCAGGCCAAAAGACTTGACAGACTGATAACAAGCCTCAATGTTGGTTCAAACATTTGGAGAGACAACAAGGTAGAAATGTAAATGTCTTTTTTGAACTGTGAAATTCATCATAATTTACAGAGCCCCCCTTGCATTATCTTAGACGCACTGAGGGATTATTAAATGTGTCTTGAGTACTCTCACTCAGAACACATGCAGCAGTTCCTGAAAATCATAAAATGCTCCTGAGGATGACAAGATTGTAATGCAGATATGGCAAGGGGAGAAGTTTAACTAAAATCACACTTTTTGCAAGTACAAAAGGGTCCAGACAAGCTTCCCCTAAAATATACTTTTCTCAACAAGTCTCAATAATAATGTTTGTTTACAGAAATACTGACCTAATTACTCAAGATAATCCACACAACATCTCATGCACAGTTCCATGAAGAAACTACTTTATTATTACCAAACTACACCCTATTAACTAAGTATCCCAATGCTAAAGAAATGTTTATTTACTTATGAATGAGAGGTTGTTGTTAAGAGATGGGATCGTGTGTTTCAGGAAGTCTCAGTTCCCAGCAGACTCAGAAAACATACCGCACGCTGCCATTCAGGACAGTGGAGATCAGCAGCACTGGCGGCTCCAGCTCTGATGGTGAGACAAACTTACCTCAAATGACATTAATACACATGCTGTTGCTGTTTTCGTACATTTAAAGCCAGAGTAACCCAGAAAGACGTGAGTTATTATATTTTTGATGCAGCTAAAGAGAATCTGGCTCTTCTCCTGCGGCGGGTTGAAGACTCAAAGACAAACGTGAGGAAATCTGCGCTGCAGGTACTAGACAGGTTCATGTTTTTAAATCATGTTGTGCGTATCAGCCACTGCCTGTATTTATTTATTTTTTTTAACAGCATGCTTGCACACATGACCTTTAACCTCCATGCTTTGCTGTGCCTCCACAGGCTCTGGTGGGTCTCCTGAAACATGATGTGATCCCCATGAGCTGGGAGACCTTGGCCACACTGTGTGAGCGCTGCAGAGACCCAGCTGTGTCTGTGAAGAAAAAAGCCCTTCAGTGTGTGGGGGAGCTGCTTGCTGTGAGTCCCGACCAGAAGCTCCTACAGCTCCTACAGGCAGCAAAACTGTTTCCCGTTTTCCGATCAACATTTTTAAAAAGCTTTTCTTGTGTTCCGTTCTCGCCAGGCCAAACCAGAGTGCCGTGTGATGCAGAATGCGTGGCTGCAGGGTGTGGTGCCAGCAGTGGTGGACTCTGAGAGCTCAGTGCAGGACAAGGCCTTGGAGGCTCTGGATCAGATGCTGCTCAGCCAGGTCAAACTGTACTCTCCTAGCCGCCACATGGATTTCAGTCAGAGGCTGACCTGGGACCTTCTGAGCCTGCTCTGTCAGGAGTGCCAGAACCTCAGGTCTGACTTTCACTCCAATTTGTGTTTCATATAAATATCTAAATATATAAATGAGATATTAGCAGTCATTTCAAACTGAATATCTTAGTATAATTAATATATTGGTATTTATTAGCAAATATATTAGTTGGAAATTAATCATCTCACTGCTGCTGTTGCTTATACTATTTTTATTGTGGGTGTCCAGCCGGTATTTCAGCAGGGCCTTCACCATCTGGTCCAAACAGAACAAATTTACACCTACATTCATCACAAATCTGATCTCGCACACCGAGGCTGAGCACGCTGCCGGGGCCTGGCTGCTGCTCTCCAAAGTCGTCGCTTCGTCCCCCAAGCTGCCCTATGGCAACATCCTGGACGCCTGGGACAACATGATCAGGTGGGAGCAACACCCTTTTTTTTAAATTTACAACATGAACATTAAGGTTGGTGATTTTGTAAAATGTGTTTTTGTGCTCAGCTCAAAGGACGTAGCTGTGATGACCTGCTGTCACATCCTGAGTGTGATGGGAGACATTGCTGCACATCTGAATGACGACACAAAGGAGAGGATAGTCAGTAAGTTGTGTAGTGTTGGTGGAAGCATTCACGAGAAAAGTCAGTGTTAATCTCTCAGTTTCTCCCCCTGTCCAGGTGATCTGATGTCCTGGTTGAAGACTTTCACTCTGTCTCTGGAGGTGATCTGCGCTGCAGTGGAGACTCTTTGTCAGCTTGGCCGCAGTGAAGACATCAAACAGACTCAGGTTGGATTTCTAGTCCTTTATTTATAGCTACAGCGTGATAATCTCTCTAACTTTCTTACATGTTATGTCGTTTCTTCAGGATTTTCTCAACAACCACTGCGGTGAATTGGTGTCTGTGTGTGAGGCTTATCTAGCCGGAATCATACTGAGTGAAAATGGAACCCAAAACCTCGATGAGGAACTGATGGTGAGAGCTGGCCCTTCACTGGCTTTTTCCTTCTGACTGCACCTTCTATGCCATGCAGGTTAATGGCTTTGTGTTAGTCAGCTTTCACACCTTTTCCTGTTGCTATGTTTGGATAAACATGTTTTACTGCTTTTTAATTACATGAAGATTTGAAACAGGGACAGGCATTTTCAGTAAATTCAATATTTGAGCACTCACAGTACCTTATAGACCAGTACTTGATTACACACAAAACAGATTCTTTTACTGTTTAAAAAAAATACGGGAGCATGATGGGGAACAAATCTCAGTTCTGTGTGTTTCCAGATGGACACAACAACAATGGACTGTTCCAACCTAGTCCACATTGTCTGTCTCCAAAATATTCTGAAATCAAAGTTGGACATAATTGTAAACATATTTTCAAGTTGTTCTTAAAAGATCTACGATAATTATTGTATATTCCTGAAAATCTGGGATATTCTAGAATCACTAGTGCCGCTGCCGCAGATCCCTTGTGTCCTTTGGATCTTAAATTTCTGCACACTAGTACATTTCCATAAGATCTGGAGCTCATGGTGACACTCTGATGTGTCCTCCATCTTTGGCTGATTGTGTGTACATCAGGGATTTTTGAAAATATATCCTGGCGTGTTGACTTGAATAGTTACAATTGAACACATTGTGTGCGGAATGTATTTTGGTTATTTCTGGGCAAAATTTTACTAAGACTCAAGTTGTTTTTCCAAAAACAGCAGATTTTAGTTACTTACGTAAGACATGGACTAATTTGGGGAAGTCTGACGCTCGTCATCCGAACCTAATGTGGCTTTCTGCACCTGGATCAACTTATCGTGAATCCACTGGAACAGCAAGCTTTATACAGTGTTAGGGCTATTTTGGATGAGATTACCATTTTAATCTTGACAGAGAAAAAAAGTGGCGCATGTATGAATTTTACAGAATTTGAATTTATTTAATTAATTACATGTAATTTGAAAATGAATTTTTAGTGTGGTTGTATATAAAATGTCCCATCCCATTCCTCTTTTATTTGCCAAAGCCATAGATTCCCAGTTTTGTGTCTTTAGAGCTCTGATATAACTGAATGTGTTTTTTCCTCCAGGTAAAGCACCTCCACACTCTTGGTGTGGCGTCGCTCCACTGTCCTGCCAAGGTCACCAAGAGGACGGTGCTGCTGGTGGAATCTGTGCTCACGTCACATTCTGACAAACTAGCAGGTAAGTCTTCCTGTGTCGAGAGCTTCTCTTTATATGGAACGCACTTCTTCAACCCTTTATATGTTACTGATCATGAACGGTGAACAGGTGACAGATGAGCTGTGAAGACTGACATAAATCTAGCCGATGAATCTCCACTTCCTACCATTGTACAAAAACGAAGCCAAAATATTTGCAATGTGGCTGCTACCATCTCCCACTGTTGACGTCTAGGAGAGTCTACACAGTAGTGACCAGGAAGTGGAGCACAGTATCAAATTCCTGCCCATGCACAGGTAGACATGATTGACAAGCAACAGAGCTCATCAATCATGATGTTTAATCCTGTTTTTCATAGCATCAAATGATTAATTAAAACCAAACTGATCAGAAATTGTAGCAGTTAAATACTGTATATACCATTATTATAAGAACTACTTAAAATGTCAGAAAATGTATTTAAGGAGAACTTTGAGTTTTTAGTTTGCCCTGTGTCCTGCCTAAGATAATGGAGGAGCAGGGGACTATGACTTATACTGGATCCATCTGCCAGGGGGAGATGGCTATGCTTTGGTTTCCCTATTGGAGAGCCAGTATGACATCACTTAGAAAGAATGATGGAGCTTTAGTGATGCCTGTTCATATTATTTAGGAGCGTGCTGCTTTGTGTCACGGAGCTACTCATAGAGTGAGTCAGTGTCTTAAAAGACAAAAAAATCATGGTTGACACGGCTAACCTGTCCTTCATGTTGGTTATTGATAGAGTGCCAGGATGAGCTGCCAGCGTCACTGCCTGTGTCCCAGTTCAGAACAAATTCTCTGCTTACCAAAGTCAGAGCGCATGGAGTCATCACGTTAGGTAAACTGTCCAGTCTCATTATGTTTTGTTCATAATAAGGACCCCAGATGAAGCCTTGTAGTACCTTTAATGACTCCTCTCTGTCTGGTTCAGGTAAACTGTGTCTGCAGCACGAAGAGCTGGCCCAGAAGTACCTGCCGGTGTTTGCCCGGGAGCTGGAGGTCGGCACGGAGATCGCTGTGCGCAACAACGTGGTGGTGATCATGTGTGATCTGTGTGTTCGCTACACCAACATCGTGGATCACTACATCCCCAACATCTCAGCCTGCCTGCGAGACAATGAGGCCGTCATCAGGGAGCAGACTCTCATCATGTTGACGAACCTGCTCCAGGTGGGCACTCTTCTAGGCTACAAAAAGCTACACTTTATGCTTGTCCTAATGGCAATCAGATCAGTTATGGTAGGAGATGGTAATCAGCTTTTCCAACACTATTTTAACTAACATACTATGAAAATTGAGATGTAGTTAAAATAATC
The DNA here is from genome assembly GCA_001698575.1 of Mola mola. Lineage (NCBI taxonomy): Eukaryota > Metazoa > Chordata > Actinopteri > Tetraodontiformes > Molidae > Mola > Mola mola. The sequence continues at coordinate 3,489,358 of KV751317.1, read as the reverse complement.
TACAGAATCTACATTAGTGACTGATGGAGCAGCATCTCGGCTCACTGAGCCACAAGAGACGACAACAAACGAGTGAATTGTACATCATTAATTAAAAACCAGTGTTTTTCTTTCCCATAAGATGTACAAAGTGGTTATTATGAGACAAGGTGGGCTGGGGCTAGCAGGTTAGCATGCTAACTTCAGTACGTAGATGTGCAACACAAAACAAAGACATATCAACTCTGCTGTTTCTTCATGCAGATGACAATGTTAGTTCCTTTTGTGAAAACTCAAAGCTAAAATTGTGTTCATATCTTTTAGATTTTACCTTTTAACATATTTTAACCATGAAAAAATGTTCGCCTAATTTTATTCTCTTTATCGTTTTTTGACAGTTGAATATTCTGTACCAATCAAGCCTGTTCTCTGTGCTGCTTTCAGAACTACAATCCTTATGTTATTTTTTCCTCTAGGAGATTACCATTTTAATCTTGACAGAGAAAAAAAGTGGCGCATGTATGAATTTTACAGGCTTAGTGTGGTTGTATATAAAATGTCCCATCCCATTCCTCTTTTATTTGCCAAAGCCATAGATTCCCAGTTTTGTGTCTTTAGAGCTCTGATATAACTGAATGTGTTTTTTCCTCCAGGTAAAGCACCTCCACACTCTTGGTGTGGCGTCGCTCCACTGTCCTGCCAAGGTCACCAAGAGGACGGTGCTGCTGGTGGAATCTGTGCTCACGTCACATTCTGACAAACTAGCAGGTAAGTCTTCCTGTGTCGAGAGCTTCTCTTTATATGGAACGCACTTCTTCAACCCTTTATATGTTACTGATCATGAACGGTGAACAGGTGACAGATGAGCTGTGAAGACTGACATAAATCTAGCCGATGAATCTCCACTTCCTACCATTGTACAAAAACGAAGCCAAAATATTTGCAATGTGGCTGCTACCATCTCCCACTGTTGACGTCTAGGAGAGTCTACACAGTAGTGACCAGGAAGTGGAGCACAGTATCAAATTCCTGCCCATGCACAGGTAGACATGATTGACAAGCAACAGAGCTCATCAATCATGATGTTTAATCCTGTTTTTCATAGCATCAAATGATTAATTAAAACCAAACTGATCAGAAATTGTAGCAGTTAAATACTGTATATACCATTATTATAAGAACTACTTAAAATGTCAGAAAATGTATTTAAGGAGAACTTTGAGTTTTTAGTTTGCCCTGTGTCCTGCCTAAGATAATGGAGGAGCAGGGGACTATGACTTATACTGGATCCATCTGCCAGGGGGAGATGGCTATGCTTTGGTTTCCCTATTGGAGAGCCAGTATGACATCACTTAGAAAGAATGATGGAGCTTTAGTGATGCCTGTTCATATTATTTAGGAGCGTGCTGCTTTGTGTCACGGAGCTACTCATAGAGTGAGTCAGTGTCTTAAAAGACAAAAAAATCATGGTTGACACGGCTAACCTGTCCTTCATGTTGGTTATTGATAGAGTGCCAGGATGAGCTGCCAGCGTCACTGCCTGTGTCCCAGTTCAGAACAAATTCTCTGCTTACCAAAGTCAGAGCGCATGGAGTCATCACGTTAGGTAAACTGTCCAGTCTCATTATGTTTTGTTCATAATAAGGACCCCAGATGAAGCCTTGTAGTACCTTTAATGACTCCTCTCTGTCTGGTTCAGGTAAACTGTGTCTGCAGCACGAAGAGCTGGCCCAGAAGTACCTGCCGGTGTTTGCCCGGGAGCTGGAGGTCGGCACGGAGATCGCTGTGCGCAACAACGTGGTGGTGATCATGTGTGATCTGTGTGTTCGCTACACCAACATCGTGGATCACTACATCCCCAACATCTCAGCCTGCCTGCGAGACAATGAGGCCGTCATCAGGGAGCAGACTCTCATCATGTTGACGAACCTGCTCCAGGTGGGCACTCTTCTAGGCTACAAAAAGCTACACTTTAGGCTTGTCCTAATGGCAATCAGATCAGTTATGGTAGGAGATGGTAATCAGCTTTTCCAACACTATTTTAACTAACATACTATGAAAATTGAGATGTAGTTAAAATAATCTACAGAATCTACATTAGTGACTGATGGAGCAGCATCTCGGCTCACTGAGCCACAAGAGACGACAACAAACGAGTGAATTGTACATCATTAATTAAAAACCAGTGTTTTTCTTTCCCATAAGATGTACAAAGTGGTTATTATGAGACAGGGTGGGCTGGGGCTAGCAGGTTAGCATGCTAACTTCAGTACGTAGATGTGCAACACAAAACAAAGACATATCAACTCTGCTGTTTCTTCATGCAGATGACAATGTTAGTTCCTTTTGTGAAAACTCAAAGCTAAAATTGTGTTCATATCTTTTAGATTTTACCTTTTAACATATTTTAACCATGAAAAAATGTTCGCCTAATTTTATTCTCTTTATCGTTTTTTGACAGTTGAATATTCTGTACCAATCAAGCCTGTTCTCTGTGCTGCTTTCAGAACTACAATCCTTATGTTATTTTTTCCTCTAGGAGGGATTTGTAAAATGGAAGGGCTCCCTCTTCTTTCGCTTCATGGTGGCGCTGGTTGACCCAGTTCCAGCCATTGCCAGGTAAATTACATACCTGCACCTCACAGTTTTGAAAGCAACATCCTATTCTGTGAACATTTAGTGTCCAATTATACCAGGGCCTGGATGATGTGTTAGTTTTGGAAGTTTATTTTGGAATAAGCTGAAACCTGATCACCTCCTGTGTCCTGTCCCAGTCTGTGTGAATACTGCCTTCTCCACCTGCTGCTGAAGAAGAACCCAGAAATGTTCAGCCAGCACTTCATCGAGTGCATCTTCCACTTCAACTCCTACAGCAAACACAAGTCGTACAACAAGTTCTCTCAGAGTGAGAGGTAGGACGCTTCTGTTTATAACCTGTAAACTGGGGGTAACTTGTTTAGTGTAAGTACTGCAAGTTTTTTATGGGGTGATTTTAAAAATAGACTTTTCTCCCTAGAATCAATTTACTTTTATGTGTTTTGGTAGTACAGATGGCAATGATGCATTGTCATATCCTTTTCCAGAAAACACTGTGCATAGGTGACAAACCACAAAAGCAACAGCTGAGGGCAGAAAACACCACGCAATGATAGTAGAATTACTTGAGACTCTGATAATAAACAGTAGATAATTGTCATTTATTTAGTCAGCAAAATAAATGTCAAAAAAATCTAGCATTAACCGCATGTTCTGTGTGTATGCAGATCATTATCTCAGTGCTGACATTTGGTCGCAGATTTTTTTTAAATATAAAGGAAAGACCTACATTTTTATTGAGGCCTTTGTTGTCTAACTGTGGCTTTAGGTAAAAACTGCTTTAGTCCCATGAAGCATCATGTTGCTGCACAGTTAGCCGTTAGTTTTCTCTACATCAAGTGCCACACAGCGCCTACAACCTGGCTTCTCAGCGTTCACTGAAGTGCTGCTTTGGGAAATATGACTCACATGTCTCTACAAGTGTATAACTTAGGAAGGAAACGAAAATTCAATAATCACTACCATTGAATCACAATAAATCAATACCAGGATACAAATTGAATTGATACTCTTAGGACAAAGGCATTTCGCACCTGCCCTTCTATAAGCTGAGACACTGATGTGTGTATCCTCTCACAAAACATGCAGCATTGTTAATTGTTTTATTGTTTATTAAATTATTTTGTTTATATTTTTGCAGAGAGAGGTTTTGGTTCTCGCTGAAAGGAGCTCAACACCGTGACAAGCGTTTCCGGATCTACCGCTTCCTGCTGGAGCACTTCACCGACGCCCAGCGCTTCAATATTTCTAACAAGATCAACCTGATGGTCTTAGGTAAGTGTGTGTGTGTGTGTGTGTGTGTGTTTATGAGTGAAAATTCTCTGTTCAGTCTGAATGTTTAGTTTCTCTGGTGATGTGTTTAAGGATAAAATAACTCTAACAATTCTTTGTTATGGTACGATATTTGAATAATATATATACACTGGACAATGATGACCTGGAAAAAAAGTATTTCTAACCTCTTACCTTTTCCTATCCCAGCACTCTTTGCAGACCAGGAGCTTCCTCTAGATGCAGATGGTGCTGAAATTTTGTCAGAGACATTCAATGTGTTGAGTCTGAAAGAGATGAAGCTGCAGGCCTTATCTAATGCTGCAGGAGGTGCTAAAGGGGAAGAGCAAGAGGAGGAGGAGAAAATGGCCACCATGGCGAAGGCCGTCCTTCAGGCGGCACAGAGGAAGGTGGTGTCACAGGTGGGTGCGACGGAAGAGTAATTGCATCCCTTTACTCAGCAGAAAAATTAATGTGTTGCATGACTCGTCACTTTAGTTAATGCCCAATGCTACAGCTGAGCTTTAGTGGACATCGGACAGTTCAATGATACAGACGGAGCTCCTGTTCTTCTGCTTTGATCCACAGGTCCAGAAGAAGGCCTTCATAGAGAACACCGTCCCTCTCATCATCAGCTTGAAGCGCCTGCTTGAGCAAAAACGCTCTCCGGTCCTCAGAGACCTCATGGCCTACCTCCAGGTGAGACGCGAATCATGTCATTAAAGTAAGATTGAGAAGAGAGGGGCTTTAGCTGTCTGATTATTTGGGGGGGTTTTTTTGTTGTGTATTTCCAGTAATGGGCATTTTTTTGTATTTCTGGTAGTCATTTCAACAGGATTACATTTGCAGTGCTCCTGCCACTCCTCAAATTACCTAGGCGGGGGAGTCGGCTGGTGCTGCTTTCTGCTTGCACACAAGAAATGATTGACACTCATCAGGTGCTCTGATTGGGAAGAAATGGGTTTCTGCAAATGATCTTTATCACGGGCTTTCTTATAGTGATCATGGTATAATATATGCCAAATGACTTCCTGCCATGGACTGTTGGGGGATAACGCTGTTCAATCCCATGGGAAAGCTGTTTGAAATGACTGGATGCAGTATATCATATAAGCTCCTCCAACTCGAGATTAACACATATGGATATGGACTAACTGAAAACTTCAAAAAACATGTCCAATTTTTCCCTAGGAAAGTTTCTATTTTTACATCCCAGGGGATGTAACAACATAATAAGAAGCATTAGTGCTACCATATACCATTGCCACTGATCCTGTTTTTGTGCATTTTCTGACATACAGATTGGCCCCCACGTTGCGTTTTTTTTATAAAAAAAACAACAAAAAAAACCCCATTTAATTTCATTTATTGAGCGCATGTTATGGTGCTTTTGAAATTTGACTTTAGTAAGAGCTCTGGAGCTGTTTGTGACAGTATTTGTTGCTGCTTTGGTCCCATCAGGTGACGATGCAAGACTTCAGAAATGAGGTGAAGGAGCTTCTCTCCGCTGACGAGCAGCTGGCGGCGGAGGTGGAGTTTGCCCTGAAGACGGCAGAGAAGGAGAGAGAGATGGAGGAAGAGATGGAAAAATGCAATCTGACAGGAGACACCAGGACCCCGACGGCACAGGTCAGAACACATTGATGAAATAATTATTAGCATTAAATGATCCTTTCAAATTCAAAAGTAGGCTGCAGTCATTCCGTTGCTAATCACTAACCCTAAATGAAAAACCTGAGTTCTCCTAATAGCTCTTCATCACTATTGGACGATTGTTTGATGGGTGGATGTCATGATATTACTGGTTGGAAATGGTCAGTAGCTGATGTAACATTTCTCTGGGCTGATATTGTAAAAACAGATCTAAACTGTTTTCAAAAACATTAAGATCAGTTTGACTTTAATAACAAGTGTGCACAGTCAGTGTTTCCCGTAGTTAGTGAATACGTAACCCTACTTCTGCTCTCTCTGCAGAATTCTGTCCAGCGCTCTCCCGTCAGGTCCAAGCCCCTCCTCCCGCTCGCCTTCGCCACACCGCAGCCGCTACAGCCAAGAGGCCTGTCTGCCAGACTGATACACACCGACAGGTAGGTCGCAAACACAGCAGTCGATTCCACTAGTGTTGAATCAGGAACTCCACAGGGAGGCATTTCCCTGAGGTCACGTGTTTAATTTCGTGATTCCGCTGGTTTCTGTTTTATCTCAGTACATCCACAGTATGTGTGGATGCTTACATGTGAAGTGTCTTTTATCAGCCGTGTGCGCAGATCCAGGCAGGAGGAACACATGCAATTAAAACCGGCCACTTTGGAAAAAACAGGTATGACACACAGAGGGGTTCATAATAAAATTGTCTGAACTCCAAATGAATACTAAACTATAACCACAGTGCTGTCCTGACTTTTTGTCTCCTGTGATGTGTTTGCAGTGATGCCAAAAGGAGCTGGGAACAGCAGAGCCATCAGCACACCAAAAGGTACAAGCAGCATCTGACACTGGCAGATATTTTCAAGAGACTTTAGTCATTTTAGTTTTGTTAACCAACAATCTCAGCCCTAATTGTCCATGTGTCATCTTCCCTTTAATCCAGGCGTCAATGTCAACTTAACTTTTAACGAGGGAATCAGTGCGATCTTCAGTGACCGAGGAACAAGTAAGCTATTCTGATGTCTCACTCACTGTTTACTTGAACACTGTAATTCCTAAAAATAGGCCTTTTTCTCTGTCCTGTTTCAATTGTTGGCTGGTTTGTTCACAATGCACACAGCTTACTGTGTGAGGTAAATTGAGGGTGTATCTAAAACTAGCAAAAATACCCAAATTGAGGTGCACCCGTCCAGAGAATACTCCTAAAACAACTCCAAAACTCCCAAAAAAAAAAAAAAAAAAAAAAAAAAAGAAAAGTATTGACATAGAAGTCCAACGGGTGACATTTTGTAGCTAATCACAGGGTGCATCGTATAGACAGCCAGCTGGTTCTGCTCATCTGTCACCCATTAGCTGGCGCCACATTTTTGTACCAATTGATTTTGACCTTAAAATCATACTTAGGAACGCCTGAAACAAACACTGATACCACAGTCTGGTAGAAAGCTGAAATATGAGCTCATAAAAAAAGAAACTGACCTAGGACAGTCAGCACTTTATTGCTGGGGAGCTTGTAGAGATCTTGCAGGGAGTATAGCTCTGCTAGTACTGGTTTACATGTTTCTGGTTTTATTTAATTTTATTTTTATTTATGTTTATTTACTAATCTGTAGTTAAATATGACAATAGCAGTTTATATTTTGTTTTACCCTTTCCATATGTCAATATACTTTTTACTTTTGTGTGCTCTTTTTTTCAAATAGTCAATAGTCTTGAGTGTTGAACAGTCTTAGATCAGTGTGCACGTAAACGACAAGAGGGTCTATTCTTGTCAGAAATGCACCGCAGCTCATTCCCAACTAAAAATCAGTCCTATTGTGCATGTTTTAGCTTCAGCTCATCTGTGTCCACTGTGTCCTCACAGGTCTTGATGGGGAGACCAGTGTTCTTCACTTGCGATCAAGTGAGCAGTAAGTGCACTACTTCTATCAGTCCTTTGTCCTTAACACTTCTTCATATTCCACCGTTTTTAATAGCAGGTTATGGTGATAATGTTCTTGTATCTGTGACACGAGTGGCTGCTGGTTTGAGTCTCCTCACAGGATTTGTTGACAGTAGTAAAATGTTAAATATCACTCTTCTCATTTAGAAGGTCACTTCATTTACTTGTTAATCAAAAAGAAACTTAAAGTCGCTTAAAGTTGTTCTCTACCGATTCCTCTGCAACCACAAACTTCATGTAAAATCAGGCAATATCACTTCTCATCTCTTCACAATTAAATTTACCACATCCAGCCAATAGCTCCTTGCTGCTTCCTGTTTCCGTACTTACTGTTGAACTGGTCATCTTTTTAGGTTAAGAATGCGAATAAAAAAAAAAAGCTGGTTCTTCCTTGCGAACTGGACGTCTCCGGCGACGTATCAGTGATGTCTTCAGTGGGTGTTTTTCATTATCAGAAAGGAGAGATAAACAAGTGTTGGTTGCTGCCCACCACTTCACAAAAGCTAAAAGACGAAAGACAAAGAAGACCAAATCTATATTCAAGAAAGATGTTCAGTGGTCTGCGGAGGAAACAAAATGATTGGTTGCGATTTGGGCATCCCGGAGTTTCAGGAGAAACTTGAAATACCTGCAAAAAAAAACGCTGCATGTTGAAAAGGCAGACAAGTTGGCAAAGGCTGAGTTCGCAAGAACACCTGAGCAACTTCTATTTTAAAAATGCATTGTGCATTAAGTAACGTCCTCCAGTCTGAATGCGGGCTGCTTGGCTAGAAATCACAAAAGTTCTCCAACCTGAGAACGGAACCAGAGCCGGAACAAGAACCGTGTCGGTGTGAAAGTGCTACCTGATATGAAAACTTTAGTCTACTTGACTCAAAAGTCTTCTAAACATTAAACATTTGCACACATTCATGCACAAGTGGAAGTTTAGTATCAGCTAAGTTGGGAGGTGGAAACCATTCACACACTAATGATGCAGCAATAGAAGCAATCTGGGGTTCAGGGTCTTGCTCAAGGTGGCTTTGACATACTGGCTGAAGGGTTGAGAAGTGAACCAACGATCTGAGGAGGACCCACTCTACCAACCGAGCAGAGGCTGCCCACCTACTTTAACAGATATGATCTCTATAAATATACATTTGTACAGATGCATTTGTTGAAACGATCACATTGCAGCTGCCCATACATACTTACCTTGGTCAAACATACACGCTTACACTCTTCTTCTTCTACTTTATTTGGCAGTTGGCATTCAGCTTTTTGGTACATTACCACCACCTTCTGAAACAGAGAGCGGATCACAGATACAGGCTGAGTCTGAAATCACCCTCCTACTGCTTATATAAGGTTATAGATCACTATACAGTGAACCCACTGACCAAATAAAAAAAGAAAAACACTTTGAGTGTTTTCCTGGTGCTGGTAATGACGTCACTCCTATCACACAATTAAAACATCTGATCAATATCAGCTAGACTGTGGACCTGTAATAAGCCAGCAGCCTCTGTTAAACAGTGAAGTTTAAGGTTACATAAAACGTGTTTTCAGGAGTTTTGGGGAGGTTTATTGTGAAGAAGAGTCTTTTGAAAATGAGCCTTCCTCTGTGTTTCAGAGCTCCGGGACTGAGGCAGTGGAACGTGCAGTCCCCCTTCCGCCAGAGGAAAAAATCATCCAAAGTTTAGTTGACATGCACTTTCATTTCTCTCTTTATTACAGCTGACCTCGCTCCTTTCTTCGTCATTTCCAACTATATGTCAATTTTCTTTTTTGTCCTCAATGTGTTTAGTGTCACGATTTATTTGTTTGCTAATAAAGTTAAAAATTTCATTTTTGATACCAGATATGATGTCAAGCTTTTCGTAAAATCAACACAACGCTCGATTTGAAGAACATTAATTTTATTTGAAATGGACTGAAGATTGAAACTTACAGTTATTGTGGTAAAATAATCATCATGGCAGAGAGGATGGGTATATACTAATATCCAAATTGGGAATTTTGGGGAAGACTAGTATAATTCTATATTAATTACATGTAAACATTATTTTTCTTATAAAAGTCATGAAAAATCGCAATATCAACTTTCTCAAAATTGTATTGTTTCTGTAAAATATTATTTACCATGTCCTTTTATGTTTGTACTATATTAATACAAACATTTTTATTTGATTAACCTCAAATTTGCTTTCGTAATAAATTTATAAGTAATGGCGAAGGTCTTCCACAATTTTCTTTTTTCTGACCCTTTAGACAAAAAGTATTTATATTATATCTATGTTAAAAACTTTATGATCACTTGTCCCTACAGTACTAGTGCGTCTCAAAACAAAAAAATATTAGTTAATTAAGAAAGTGAACACGTAATAAATACTGGACACAGTACACATAAAGTAAAAATGTTTCCAGCATTTTACTATTTTGAATTTGCAAATTTTTGTCTACACCTCACATTAATAAACAAAATACATCTGTAACAATTTCTCTTTTCCTGTAATGAATATAGAATATATTAAAGTTTAACTATGAATTAAATGACGAAAAAAGTAACATTTATTTTATTGTTTAGTGTAACATACTGTTAGCTCGGTGCTAAAACGGAAGTTAGGGTTAGGACAAATCATTAACGCGCATGCTCCATTGGCCGCACAATGTAAAAATTATGTATTTCTTAAGGTTTTCTGTGTTGATTTTTATGTATGGCATCACTAGTGGTAACACAGTGATAGCTTCAATTTGAAATTTATATTTAATACTTCCCGCTTCTCGAGCGTCGGTTCCCTGCACCTTCTGGGATTTGTAGTTTAGTAACTGACCCCCAACGTTATTTAAACGTTTCAGTGACATTCGCGCAACGTGATCTCTCGCAGATCGACGTCCGCTCCTTTCTCTGTGCGGCGAAGTGAGCGGGGGACGTTGTTGGGAGGTTTCGGGAACGTATCGTCGTTGGGGAAACGCACATGGAGCTCGCAAACGGAGACTGGCCGGCGCACAGACGGCTTCAGTCCGCGGTGCCAGAGGGGCCGCGCAGTTTGTCTGAACAAGACCCAAAGCGCGCCGCCAAACAGCTCGTAGACGAGTTTCTGCGGGGGACGCAGCCACCTCCGTCCTCCGGCGGCAGCTCCACCTCTGCCCCAGCAGCAGGTAACTGAACGGCACAGCTCCCCGGGAGCAACTCTGGTTCGACCGAACGGCCTCCATAAGACACCAAACTTTTCCACAGGTGATTCCTGTACATTTACTTCCTGCTACAATCCGTATTAATCATCCACAGACGAGGAGGATTTTTTGTAGTTTTCTGTCTCCGGAAGATGATTGGATCCATTATGTTAAAGAAATATTTGACCTCAAAAAGCTCCACTGAAAGAAAGTTGTTCCACGTGTTTTGGTTTTTTTTACCTCCTTTCAAAATTCAGATTTTTATAAAGGAAGTTTAGGATCCCATTTTACATTTTTATGTGCACCAGGCAAAGTGAAAATACTAGTTTTACTAGTTATCTTCAGAATCCTTCTCCAAAATGTCGTTTAAAATCCATAATATGGAAGAGCATTAAGAAAATGTAGAAATTCCTTTTACATTAAATATTTATGTGTTATGGAATTTCTTTGTGTCCTTAATAAAGTTAATATTCATATAATTAGATATTAATTCAATATTCCAAGGTATTAAAGTGTAGAGAATATAAAAGGGCTAAAACTTGTACCCCAAAAATAATAACTGAAAGAATGAAAGAATATTAGTGAGCAAAACTGTGGAACTATTGTTTTGTGTTCAGAAGTTGTGTTTCTTTTCTAAGGAAGAAAATTGGGCAATGTGTGAAAAAAATAAATGTGTTTTAAATGTCCACCTTATAATTCAGTCGTTTTTCCTCATAATTAAGAAGTTTGGAGGTTTAATTGATCCATATGTGAGAAAACGTTATCTCAGTTTGGACTTTTATAAAATCCAAATCTGGAGTTAAAATATACACGAGGATTAGGGCTGAAAGAAAATTGGGGGCACAACATGAAAAAATATTAGAGTTCTGATGTCTTTTTAAGAATTCAAGGTTTAAAGTCATAAATCTGCATATTAAATATATTAAGTATTTTTCGTGGTGTCATCTTGATTTTAATTAAAAGCCAATTTATTTGTTTATTAGTCAGTTTATTTGATGAGGAAATAGCCTGAGGAACATTTGTTTAGATTTATTGTTTGAATCCTGGAATTTTTTTTTTTTAAGGATAATTTAATGTACCTCTTGTGAGATGACTAATAACATAAAGAATAAGCAGCATGTTGACCCCATCATAATTCCAACACAAACATGGTTCTATGGGTAAAATCTGTAGTCCTGCTGACATGGGGGAGGGGCTTGTTTGGCCTCGGTGGAGTTCTGCGCTCTCTGAGGGCCTTTTAGTTTATTATTTTCTTGATTTTTGCCAGAATAAGTACAAATGATCACGTGTTCTGTACTCGCTGTCCAAAACATCGAAGAACACAAAGAAATAATGACACTCGAGTTGATATATTTTTTAGAAATGAAATGCTGTCAGCAGTGTTCTGGTGCCAACCTGACAGATAATGCTCATGCTCCAGAACATGCTCCCGTTCCTCAGACGACCATCTTTCAGGTGTCGATTTTTATTTGCCATCATGTCGGTAACCGGGTTATGAACCGTGACCTTCACCTGCACCCCTCCCCCTCCCCGGCCTCTGCAGAGAGCGCCGCTCAGCGGACGATCATCTCCCTACTGCAGGAGATCAGGGAGGAGCAGAAGAGGCAGTGGGCGGTGCTGCGGGACCTTCAGGCCCAGCTGCGTGGTCAGAGCGGCCACGGGGACGAGGACGTGGAGTCCCTGGACATGGACCTCCCCCTGATGACCCTGGAGCAGCTAGATCGGACGGAGAGCCTCCTGGAGGATGCAGCGCTACAGAAGAGAATGGTAGTCAGAATCCACTGTAACCTACAGAGGTCACTGCTGTGAAAACTGACCTCCATGTCCACATTCGAGGTGTCCTTCCTGTCGCAGATGGGCGGAGCCACTGTGGACGACGCGGTGAGGCGTCTGATGCAAGCCGTGCTGTCATTTGCCGTGGGCTCGGAGCTGAACTGGGTGGGCCGCGGGCAGAAGAGGAGCTTCAGGAACACTCATCTTCAAGGAGTCCTGTTCCGTAAGTCTGAGCCTATACTGTCCCGTTACTATGGCCTGTTAATAATAATAATAATAACCAGAACTTTCATTAAGCTTCCACCCATTTTTACAGCATTTTTCTCATGAGAAATACAAATGTAGAACTCAGACAAATCAAATGAATCAATAAATAAAGTGCCACAAATGCAAAAATATGTGATTGACTTTAGTAGCTAGTACTGAACTGTTCTATGTTGTTTAGTTTTATACATCTATCGCAAAAATCATAATTGTGATTATTTTGGTCAATATTATGTTCACGATTAGTCAAT
>KV751317.1:3457291-3472338 GCA_001698575.1 Mola mola | reverse complement strand
AACGTGCTGTTACACATGGCGCCATGCACACATTCACAGTCACTGTGGGGCCTGTAGTGTGAACGCATGAACCCAGCTGCTGATAGGGCACATGTGGCCCATATCGACCCCATCAGGTGCCCGGTTTTCTCAAATGTTTCTTATAGAACAAGGAGTATGTACTGTCTTCTGTGGTTCTGGCCACTCCACCTGGGTTGCCTGAGCATTAATCTTAGTACTATGTACTTAGAAATCATTTTTTTCAATTATGTGGGCATTTGGCCGTGCTACTGTTACAGGGATTCTGGGAGAATAGATGGCCAGGGGACAGAAACTGTTCTCGGGTCAGTGACATCTTGGATCAAGTTGTGCCCAGAGTGAGATGAGGCTGCAGTGATGTGCACGTGGAGAAGTCCTGAAATGGAGGGCTGAGTTGTGGTGCATAAAATCTGTCCACTGAGTTGTTACAAGATCTTCAGCTCCTGGGAAGTTGAACACTTCAACAGCTGACACTGACAGATGGTGAAAAACTCTGCGTCAGTGTTTCCCGCAGCCGAAGATGATGAAGAACAGAAGAGGAGTAGGGCCACTTTGAGTTATTATGTGAAAATTAAACTTTCCTGGCCCTACTCGTCTGATGTGGTCAAAGTGTTCAAAACCGATTTGAAAAGGCGCCGTTTTCTCGATGAGGACGTGTGCTGACAATTCACTGGATATAAAGATGGACCATATGAGCGGTCCAAACATCTCGGTTTCCCCCTGGTGGCTGGCTCCAGTATAGGTCCTATTTCCCTCCTCCAGTATTTTAGTTTGATTAAGTTTTTCCAAAGATGGTGTCTGTCAGTCTTATCATGTTGATGTATGTTCAAATGTTAATTTTTTTGTTCTCATCAGTTCAGTTGTAATCAGTCATTTCATGCTATATTAATGTGGTGAAACGTTGAGATTGGCAGCTGAGGTCTGCCACGTCTGTGCTCCCTGATCACGACAGTGCAGAATCCGGCTCCAAATCACGTCAACCGGCACAAGATGGCAGCGCTCATATCCTTGATGTTTTGGTTTCGTTTATGTACAACAGGTTTTTATTTATGTTATTAATAACTAACACTTTTACCAGATGGCTACAGTGAAGTCTTCAGGATATAAAGGGTGTAAATAACGTGTCTTCAGGTCCTGACATACCGAGGATGAGCTGTCGGCAGTTACTGTCCATTTTCTTGGTTCTTTCATGTTTCAAGATTGAATTTTAATTTTAGGTGACATACAATGTCTTACTATCTTAAAGCTCCAAACTGTTTGTTCGTGCACGGTTTCTGTAGCTGCCATCATCAATAAGAGCTTTTAATGAGAGACGTGATTAGCAGCTCCAATGACCCAGATTATTGAGAATAACCTCGACGTAACATTGTTGTTGGAGGAATTGGTAATAACTTAGTCAGAGGTGCTGTCTCATCATATTATGAGAACAAATGGAGTTTGTTCCTGAGATTCTCACAGCCCGGAGCATTTATCACTCCAGCAGTCCACAAATCCACTTGTCTGTGGTGATTCAGGTCTCGGCTTTCTGTGGCCTGCCGGTGTTTCCAGTTCACAGGCTGGTGTGTCATCTTTTGTTTGCATGGTAATTAGACAAGTTGCTGCCAGGCACGTTGTCAGGCTGTATCTGTTACATCATTTTATCTCCAACACTGTTTTACTTGGATTGAAAAAGAGCTAAAGTTTTGGGGGGGTTTTTTTCTTGGTACCAGCCAAGACCCTGGTTTTTCCAATCTGCTGAGAAATCTGCTAATGTGCTGAGCGCTCCGTGTCTGGGTTGTCTGCCTCCGGGCTGAATCACAGCCTGGGAATTCACGGTGACAACAAATAATGACTAAAAGTGTGAAAAGTGTTCCCAGCAGCCAGCGCGAGAAATCACATGCAACCAAAACAGGTTTTTTAAAATCAAATTCTCCAGGATTTTCATTGGTCACAATGAAATTCTGGTGGAGTGGAACATATTCTAGTTGTAGTGAAAATGGAAATGAAACATAAGACTGTTGTATCTTGTGTAATAGCAGTGGCCATTAAAAACTGTATATGTATTAAAGGAGACTTAGGAAGGCAAAGGTTCTCATTTTCCATGACTAACACTACAAGAAATGTCTGTTTTTTTTTGAGCCTGTTGATCTACTGCAGATTTCGTGTTCGATTCCATGTAAATTACACAACTGCAACACAGAGGTCCACAAAAAACATGGTACTTGTTTCAAATATATCTCCACCTGTTCTTTGCTCGCTTGTGTCTGAAACTGAAAATGAACCATTTATGGTATGTTAATATGGATGACATGAAGGCACCCCCCTAAAAAAACACAAAAAACACCCTGCGTTAACTTTCACGTCACGCATCCCCGCTGAAGGAATGTTAGAGGATCAACCCGTACAAAAGCTTCAAGAGCAGCCACAACATCAGTGACGACATAAAGAACATAAAGAACAGCCTTAGACTTTTAAAGAGGAACTGTAATCACTGAATATTGATGGCATATTTAAATGCTAAAAGTGCAATTTTTGCATCACTTGAATAGAAAGAACATCTTTTAATTTATGTCTTAAAGGTAAATATTGGCTTGACATTAGCATTTTGCTTCTCCTAAAAGACATCAAACATTGTAATGCATCGGAAAACATCTACCGTAAAGACAATTTATTTTAGATTACATTGGCAGGAAATTATTTTTGGCTTCCTCAAAGTGCAGCAAAGGTATAATGGCAACAGTGACTGTTTATTTAATTCCTGTTATTCCCCCAGACACATCTATGACTAATTAAGGGGCCGAACACAAACCCTTTAGGTCATTCAATAGATCCCTAATTATCAGACACTTTAAGATTTCACTTAAGTTCTATTCTGGTGAGTTTTACTTTAACTAAAGTCAAGTTTTAGCAGGGGAACAAACGAAAGACAGTCCTGTATAATGCGATGGATGTCTTTGAGTTTGAAAACTTGGATGTATATCACAACATTAAAGCTTCCTAAAAGAGAAGCCGAACACCAACTGAATTGCCCCTGGTGTTGTACAAGCTGCTGTAGGGCTCATAAACTCTTCCCCTACCATGACAGCAGATGGGACATGGGCCACACTAAAAGCAAACATCAAACATCTAACCTAAAGATGGTTTCTGACATTTTAGGTAGTTCTTATTATGCTGATATATGTCCATGTGTGCTTCTGATAGGTGTTTTAGTGGGAACTCAATCAGCTCTATCGCTGCCCCATCAGCCAATCAAAACTATGCAGACTCCAAATTACCACTAACGTAAGATGGCAGCGCTCCTATTGGGGATGTTTTGGCTTCATTTTGGTGCAGTGGGAGGAAGTGGAGATGCAGCAGCTGTTTTTATTTATGTCAGAGGTGTCGACAGCAGGGACAAAACTGCAGTACAACACTTATTCTTAGCACTTCCTACTAATAATTTCAATATAAAATAATTTGTTTCTGTACAGAATTGTACAACATGAAGTGTAACACTTACAGTATTCAGAAGGACTTTAAGCCTCCATATCACATCGTCCCCTCCCCACACGAATCACTGAGAGATTTGAATAAGGGCTTGAGGGCATATATTAGCATTAAACCTGCATAATATCTTCATTTGGCCTGCAGCCACATGTAGCTGAGAGGACTGGAGCTGGCATTGGTCAAACTGCCACCAAACCATTAACAGATTGTAAAGTTTATTGTTTGACCCGGGTCTTTGTTCACGTTACTAGTAGCAGGTAATTGATGTAAAATGTGGCAGATAGTTTCTGGTTTCACGGAATGGATGATTTGATCTGTTTCGAAAGCTTCCTCTGCCATGTCTAAAAATTAGAAAAAAAATTTAGTCATGAACTTTACAAGCAGATAAACCACAGTTGGAGTGAACTAGTTGTTTTGTATAGTAGTTAAGCCCTTTTTATGACAGTGGTCCGGTCTTGGAGTGCAGGTTCTGCTAGCGGTGGCTGCAGAGAACTCCCTCTCTTGTGTGGATGTGCATGTATTTGATTTGACCTGCTGTGTGGTTGGTTTTCCAAGGAATAAAACCACTCTGCAAAGCTGAGGCTCACCCGCCCATGTAAGGGGAAATGGAATATATTTGACACACTTTTAGGAGCTAAACATAGGCTTTTTATGTGGAAGAAGCTAAATGGCTGCCACAGTATATCCATGTTAAACCATGGCTCACAGGAATTGCTTTGGAATGCGCAAGTTATCAGAGGCTTTCTGTTCCCAAACATTTTGTACTGTTCCTGAACTTTTGCACTTTTTGGTAATGTCAGCAAAAGACATCACGTCCTGGTAATGTTTGAAATAAGGTGACCTTAATCGTAGACAGCCAGTAGATCAAAGCATTTTCATAATTCTAGCAAAATTCCTTTGCAGAACCTCCCTGTCAACCTCTCTAAGATACATTTTCCAGCTGTAAATTTGTTTCCAGCTAACTGGTTTTCAATCAAGATCCTGGGATAGGGGCTATTAGCCAACGAGTCATTGAAAGGTTGCTGCCCCCACTAGACACCAGAAGTATTGGTTGGTTATCATGTTTGTAGCGGTAAATCCAATAGTTAATCTCCATTAATATGAGTCTAATCTACACCCAATGAAATGCTAATCAATCAAATGATCGTGTACTTGAACGGTGACTTTCCGATGTGTCTCCTGCTGTACTGCCATCTTCATGGTGTTAGTTGTTTTTATATGTTATACTCTTGTTGCATGTCAACAGAGTTGACTAGCTTGATGTGTACTTTTAGTTCGGCCCGTGTCCCATCTGATATCATGGAGGGGGACAAGTTTATAACCTATACCATTGCCTACCACCAGGGGGCTCCCAATATTCTTTGGCTTGACTTTCAGGGAGCTCTCGTGTCATCCAGCCCGAGTGTGTTCTCAGATATTAAAGCTTCACTTCTACAAAGTCTGGAGATATCCAAAGTTCGACTTGCTGTCCCTTTGTACTATTACTAAGCCATGATTGGACAACTGTTTAGGGGGTGGGGTTTAGCAACCAGTCGTTTGACCCTGGACAAGAATGTCAGCAAATTGGGTGTAAAACACCAGAGCAGGTGTTTTGTATGCAGACTCAATGTGATATTTTTGACACCTTGACTTCAGCTGCCCCAGGTTAAGGGTGTGGAACTGGTTTGCAAGCCTCAGATGTGGAAATGTAATTAAGTGACAGGATGGGAAATTCGGACAGAAAGACATTATACACACTCTACCAAACTTGTAATGGACGGGAAATAGTAGCTTTTCCAGAGATGCTTTCGAAGTCCGAGGTAAAATCGAATCCTGTATGATTTTGGAAAGACACACCCATAAATCCTAGCATGCCATCACTGAATGTTAGATGAGGAGGTTGGGTGCCTGTGGTTGAGATGCTTTGTGAGAACTACTTTCACCCCAGGTGCTCACTGTTCGATCAGACAGGCTAGGACATGTATCAGTGGCCTGAGGCAGCACTGAGGGTTGAGATGCAACCAGTGTTATGTGAATAAAAAAACTGGGCTGATGTTATTTACCAATTAATGATTGTTTTTTTATGTGCAGCCTGGCTGTTATGAGGCAGCTTTAAAGCCATACACATTTCCAATTTTTCTGTTAGGCCCCATGCTTCAAATGAACTGCTTTGTTAGATCCTCTTAGCAGGATCCAACAACTCCTCCCCATTCTCTAATGTTAATTTGTATTTCGGGTGGCTTCATTCAGCCTTTTTTTGTAACAAGTGAAGTCAATTTGGCCTTTCAGAATGGGGGTAAAATAAAATTTTATGGCATAGTCTTTTTGAACCCCTTCGCTCAGCCCCATGCAGGTACAGCAGCTGTCAAATGTTCCATTACACCCACTCATACTAAGAGTGAAATGAACCAGGGATAAAGAGCTCCCTAGAAGTTTCAGTAAATTACATCCACACAGCAGGTTCGTGGTCAGCCAACAGCATCATTTTTAAAGGTGCACTTTATAAAATGTAGTCAGAATTGGGAAGTAAATCCACAGATGCACAGTGGGCTGTAGTTACCTTTGGTTTTGTCATTTTTTGGTCGCTGCTATAGCAACTATTAACTTAGTTAGCTAGTCAGTGACTGCAATATTGCTGAAAAAATTTTAAATGGAGCGAGCTCAGTGTTTGGTCAGAGTCACCCATGGCTGTGGGAACTCTTTAAATACGTGACTTGAGAGTCTCACCGCCGAGCTGCAACCGCCAACTAGATTTGGAGTTGTCAAAATATCCATACAAATTGGTGACATCTGCAGCTAATCAGAGTGCAGGACACTGGGTGATAGAAACTAGACAGTATTTGAGGCTGTTTGGAAGAAGAATACAACATGGACGGAAGGACAGTCCATACTGTCTACATGCAGCCATCAAGTCTCTCAATTCCTGTGTCGCTTTTCACGTATGTTTTTGTGACCTAACATAGTTTAGAGACCAGAAGGTTTTTGTTTTGTTTTTTTCCTGGTGAAGGATTGTGTTGTGTGTGACTCCTCGTGAAGAATGAGTCAAAAACTTCCCATCCCATTAGAGAATGCAGTACAAGTCATGTATTGTGAAGTGCAGAGCGACCTGTTGACTTCAGTATTTGTGTAATCCGAACTTGGCACTCCATTGCGACCTCTACAGGCAAGGGGTCTCAGCTCAACTGGGATCTGCAGTCTGAACACAGCTGGAAGCCAAACTGGAAGTGGACATGACCTCTGAAGCTGGTGTTGACGACACGAGTTCCAGTGTGGTTAACACAAACTAAATGAATCAGAATTTAACGTAGGCGTTTCAGTTTTTAGATAGGTTCCTGTTGCTGAACTCTTAAAAACTGCTGAATTTTAAGGCAGACTGGAGATGTTGCAGTTAGTTTTTCAGACTGTGTTCATAACCATCTGCTCTCCACCTGAGCAGATGCCCTTTGTTGTTTTGGCTTCTGATTGTTTCAGAGGATGTCATTTGAGTAGGAGGTCTCTCAGTATGGCTCAGGAAACATTGACTTAATAAAATCCCAATGTGGTCTTAGCGATCGTCCCTCAAATATGTCTTCGGTTCATCTCAGTTGCATTCTACTTAGAGCTGTCCACTTGTGATTGAATCTCTGAGGACAAGTGAAGGGTGAGGGGGCTCTACAGGGCTACCTGCCCATTTCCGATGCTCTACCAACTCAACTCACATCCACTGTACTCTCATTTTGTGTTTTCCACAGGGAAAGTCTGGTACCTGGTACAATTTTAGGTACCACCTTGGTCGAGGTTCCAAGTGAGCTGGGGCAATACTTAAAAGTTAAATAAACCATTTCAGACCACTGAGTAGTCAGTGATTTCTTAACAAATCCTTGATCAAAAATGCACTACACACCATCCATATTTAAATACAATCTAGTGTAGCAACAGTTCATTAAATGTAATATTACTGGCTCATATATGCTAATAGGAGCATAACCTCTTGCGATGCGTTGAGCTGAAGTCTCGTCATCTGAACAGTCTGTTGTTTCACTGCCTTCGGCCTCATTTCCCAGTAAACTTGTCTCCTTGTTGTGTCAAACAGCCACATGCGAACGATCAAAAACTCAAACCCCTCCATAACCTCCATTGTTGTTGTGCGTGTGTCTCGCAGCTGTTTCCCACAACATCACTATCACAAGCAGCTATGTTGAGGGGTTCTATTTGTAGTGGAAAAGGATATACCAGATACCAAACGCGAGCAGAGTTGAGTAGAGTCGGGGGGAGTTGAGCAGGCACCACGTGGTGGAAAAACATGAATAGTTTGACAGAGAAACATAGCTGATCTTCAAAGGAAACAGATGTTGACAAAACAGTCTCATCTGAAGGTCCTTTCAGTCAGCTTTTAATCATACCACACATAGTGATCATCAGTAGATGAAGCTCATTTCTCATGGAATTGTTCATTTTCAGCACTTCTTGTCCATTTCGTATTTACTGTATGTGTGGCACTAATTTGTTCTCTCCTTCGATAGATAAAGCCAGAGAAGATCCTACAGACAACATGTCCAGCCGCACCTTCAGTCCACCCTGGAAGCAGGAGAGGAAAGGCAGTTTTTTCAAGGTATGAGGCCTGCCAATAACCATACCTTTGTGTGTCAAAAAAGCTGGAGATGGAGGTTAGCGTGGGGGGCAGCAAGCCTTCCAGTTACAGGCTAATCCTGGAGAATATTAAAGAGGAGGTGGAGTCGGGCTGAATGTCGCTCTGTCATTTCCCTGCCAGGCTTTCAAAAAACTGTGAAAAAAGTAATCAATCAAAAAGAGGAGAGCTTTCCAACATCGAGGGACTATAAACCTTTTAATATTAGTCACATTCACTGAACCAATAGATCATAAAGTGACCGAGGCTGCTCAGAGTGTCTGAGTATCAGGTGGAGATTGTTCAAAGGGTGTTATTGTTTATCCGCAGACTATAATGATTATAGGGCTGCCTTGAAAACAGCACCATGCCTCACAGCAGAGACACAATGAGAGCAGAGGTGGAAGCACTCGTTAGTGTAAAATGCATCTATTTGTTGCCAAAAACTGAAACTGCAATGTTTTTCTTTCCAGAGGCTTATGAATGAAGCACAGTAGGAACAATGACAATCATACAAAAATAATTAATGTCTAGTTGAAACTGCAGGACAATCTGATGGGAAGTGACACAGTCAACACTTTGTGGCAGGATGTGAGACATGACCAGCGTTAAATAATAGATTTACAGACAGTTCCCTCACTTTCTGTGTCAAAGTTGAGTGAATTTTTAGCAGCAGCTCTCACAATTATTTGATCTAATGAACATTCTTGGTCCTGTTGCAGTTTTCTCCATTGATTGTGGTTTTGTTTTTTCAGTTTGTGTGCAAAACTCAAAACGCAAATTTTTAGTCGTTGTCACCATATCTGCTTACATTCATTATCAGTAAATTGTCACTCTCCAAAATAAAACATCTATCGCCAAAACTAGTTTTTGTTTTTTCCCAGCTGAAGCTTAAACTGTTTTCTATCTTACAAAATAAACCTAAAACTGTTTAATCAGACACAAATAGGATCCAAAAATGAAAACATAAGCTTAGGACAGTCAGTTTAGGTCATCAATGTCACGGTTAGTATTTAAAATGAGTGTTTATAATGATCTCCAATGACATTGGGTTATTTACGAGCCTCAAATCTGCTGTTTCCGTCCCACTAAGAGTTGGTAAAATATTGATAGCAGGGAACTCTTCAAGTACAGTTACATCTGTGCAGTTCATATGCCTGAAGAAACAAAAGTGCATGTTGGTGTCAGGCGCTTTATTTAGAACGTGATCATGTGACTAAATGTCTAAAGTTGTGAACCTCATCTGCGGCTTCAGAAAATCGAGTGAGTCAGAATTTGTGATTTGTCTTGAAACAGTGGAAAGGTTCCGCACTCTGGTGCTGATGTGACGATACCCAACAGGGACGTTGCCCAATCAGACACATAATTGGGGAAGTGAAACAAATGACGCCAGCGGCAGCCAGCAGAGAAGCAGGATTAGTGTATGTTCCAGGAATGTAATTGCGTGCTGTCAGAACTATCAAAGGAACGATCGGGCAACAGCCACAGTTAACCTGTCACCTGACCTGCAAAAGATGCCGTCTCTGTTTAGATTCTCTTACCTACAGATGATTGTGAACACTGACAAGTTCAACTTATATATAACCAAACTAATACTAGCAACCGCAGTAACCCCAGACGTCTTATAAAAGTGGACATGTTTAAGAGAACATTGAGGGACAGCTACTGTAAGTTGCAAAATAGAATAATAAAACACCCATAAGGCAAGTTCACAGTGAAGTTTCAAATAGGAAGTGTTGGTTTATAAGGACAAAAAATATTGCAAAATAAACAGAGGCAGCACATATTTCCATATTTACAGCACAAAGAAGCTTGTTTTTGAAAAATCAAAGCATTTTAAGAGCAGGGCAGCTTTATTTTTGTCCACAGACACTCTTTATTGAGATAAAAATTGGCCCCATGATGCCTTTAACCAAAGGTGAATAGATATTGACACACAGGGAAAAATGTATTTGAGTTTTTATTTTGACCCATTTGCTAACACGGAGGGGGTTATTATGACCTATACTGCAGCCAGCCACCAGGTTCAGAGCTCTCATGTCATCCATCTTTATTTATAGTCAGAGCTTCGTCCCAGTGATGTGCGAGTTAATGTGTTGGCAAAGCGAGGAAGTGATGCCATCGCCACTGGCCAGCGGTGGTGACTGATTCGGCCAGTTGCACTTCACTGTTTGGTTTTGGGAAAAAAGCTCATCGGGTTTCAGTGCACCGTCAGGTTCAACAGCACGTAAAATCTTTCTGCGCAACATTTGAAACCTCAGCTGGTGATGTCATTTAAAGGTTTTTGTGTTTCCTGACCGGACCACATGCAGAAACTTTGTTTTCAGTGAATCGAATCTTTTTTTTGGGAAACATTTCTGGCTTAAGCTACCCTCCTGCAGATTTGAGCGCTAAATGATGAAACGTGATGTGAAGTCTGAGTTATTTATGTCTTGTACATAGAGTTTCATTCAGTGTCGGGCTTTTATTGCTTCCTCACTGCGTTCGTCTTCAGTAGCACGGGATACTGAGTCAGACGAACACACAAAAAAAACACCCAAATTGGACACAAATTGGAGATTACTGATGGTATAAACACAGCAGGGTTTGAAAACTGTGCTTTCTGTGCTTGCACTGATCTCTGACCTGCGTGAATGTGGTTCTCTGTCTCCTCTGCAGCTGATCGAATCATTAACCTCGGAAATCGGCACGCTGAAGAAGGAAATGGGGAAAAAGCCCAAACCTGCAAAAGAAGAGACCGACAGTGACACAGCTCTCGGGTGAGAGGGATGAGATTTTTGGGATTTAGTGTGCGCGTGTCTATGAGCACATACTGTATGTGTTGCAGTTCCCCAAAGCCACCAGCAGAGAGAACCCCGTCTTAAATATTGCCTTGCGTGAGGTGCCGTGTACAGTGATTGATGTCAGCAGTCTGCAGAGTGATGACAAACCAGTGGCTTCTCTGAACTCTGATCTTTTTCTGGTTAAACATGGTAAACTTCCCAAATAAAAGCAGATTTCAGTTATTATACCCTATATACATTATTATACATTATGAACAGGAGAGTTAAAAAGTGTGTGTGCATAACATCAAGTTGAATTAGGATCATGCCCAACATGCTGTCACTGAAATGTTGAGGGCACAACCTCTGTAATTCATTCCTCTACTGATCAGCTTTCTGAGAAATTCAGAAAGTCCCTTTCAAATATGGAGGAAGAGGAAATGAGGTATTTGGATTGTATGTATTTGTTCCCGTACGTTACATTTTAACATTTGTAATGGATGATAAAGAAAGAAAGAGAGCTGGGAAGAATTGTGCTTTCAATCAGTTTTAAATTGTGCTTCAGCTATAAACACTGTAAACAAGTGGATATTGACTTTATTTACTACTTTAGTGCGGCTGAACATTTCTCCTCTGCAGCAATGATGAGGCTGCGGGACCTTGTTTATCAGGAACCAGAGGCATCGGTGCTGCACAGCACTGTAATACGGTTTCAGCCTCAGCAGGACAGTTTATTTTCACATATATTCAGTGTGGATATATCTGAAAGCGTCACATCAAAGTTTCTGTGAACACGGGGCGTTGAGGGAACTGAAAATCAAGCTGCGACTAATGTTAACTCACTTTTTTGTGCATTTGAAGTCCTGCTGTGTTAAACGTTCACCAGGTTTCTAGTGAGAGCTGACGTTTCTGCACTGGACCTGGTAATTAAACCAATAAAACACTTTATTAGGCATATAAAAGCAGAAAATTTAGTCAAAAGTAATGCAATACTGTACAAAAAAGCTCTCAGAGTACTCAAATGCTTTACTTTCTAACACCTCATGCTGCTCATTTAACATCTACATACCAAAGGAAAACACAGTTTGACACAAATTATAATAATAAAACAAGCTCATAACTAAACAAGATTACTTTGCTTATAAAAAAAGAAAGCAAATAAGAGGAAAATATTTTCCTGTTTTCTTGTCTGAGAAAACAAAAATCATGAGAAAATAATTTCTTTCTCATCTTTTAGAACATTTACATGATGCTCTAGACTCTATGATCAGAACTGTGTCCATAGCAACTGTCTGAGCTTTCAACAAGGCTTTAACGCCCTTTATTGTGTCTGATGTGGTCTTCAGGCTGGGCGAAGAGGTGGGAGGTCTCTTCCTGCGGGCCTCGCCTCGCGCCGGGATCCGAGCCGTGCCGGCCGGAGCAAGAGATTCGGGTTACGACTCCCTCCGCCGGCGACTCAGCGTTCTGGACAGGCTGATGCACACGCACGCCGTATGGCTGCAGCTGGGCATCAGCCACCAGGACGCCACACGCCTGCTGCAGAGCCAGCCCACTGGGGTGAGCACCAAGCGCCGCTGTGGCTTCTTCTGACTTCCTCTTTTACTCTTCTTCTTGACTTCTTAGACAAGCAGAAACGTCAATACCTCCTCATTAAAATGCAATAACTACTAGTCTTTTATTCATTAGCAGAGGAACATCTTTAATGCACAAATGTTACCTATGATCCAAATGCTTCTTTGTGTATTTTTGTTCTCAACCTCAACATCTTTTGCCTTTGAAACATAAACTGCTGACAGGATGATCACGGCTAGAAATGTAAGACACACTAGTGATCTACGATGGCTTCCTAAAGTAATGGTTCTCAGCTTTTTGTTTAAAGAACTGCCTTCACAAATCGGTGTCCCCCAGAAAAAATGATAAAAATATGTGTTGAGACATTTCGGGCTAAACATCACTGCAACTTAATTGTCTCCCACATCACATTTTCACATCAAGAAACAGTCTGTGCCACCACATCTGATGGACTGTCAGCTGCCAGTGGCAGGTTCTAATCAGCTGTGAGAGACATGTTACCCTACTGTGGCAAGTGTCAGCTAACTCTGGCAGATATTGGCCAGTAGTGGCAGATTGGCAGAACACTTTAGTTTGGTGATTTTACATTACATCTGAATTGTCGGCCATGCTAAAGTCAGAACTGAGGTTCATGTTTCGACTACATGGTAGACGTTTGTTTCTGCTGGTTTTACTATCAAGTTAAGATTAAACCAGCAAACTAAAGATTTCAACATGACCCATCACATGGGCTGCGGTGTGGTCCGCTGTCTGAGAAAACAGATGAACATAAGCTCTCGATCGCCCCCTCTGAAAATACCGGGAACGTGTCTCCATTTGTTGAAGGTTTTTTTCCACTTGATTATGTCCACAGTGATGCCTGTGGCTCCGTTTTTTCCCCTCCTCCAGTTTCCAGTTGTGACGATAGTTTGCTTTAACTTCCTGTATTTGGTCTGAAAGTCTGAAAAGTGTTTTCACACTAGACATGTGACTAATGTTGTGCTTTGTGATTTTATGGATTAGTGTTATACCACACTGCATATGTTTCACAAAAAAGTCTGAAAGCACTGACTAAAAGAGTACAACTCACAAAACAACAGTTCTTTAGTAAATAATGAATAGGTTGTTTTCTTCCCTCACCTGTAGATATTTGTGGTGAGGAAGTCAACCAGCCTGCAGAGGAAAGTCATTTCTCTACGCATGGACAAAGACTCTGATCTTCCAGTCAAAGACTTCCCTGTCAAAGAGAGTCAATACAGTAAGTCCTTCTTCATGTGTCTTCAGGTGTTTTTTTTTTTTTCTTTTAATTTCCTGCAAATCTGCAAATGTGACATTGATGTTTCTGAATCGCCGTCCAGCAACACAAATTATTAGAAAGTAGAAGGACGTGACAAGGTTTTCACAGTCATTAAACCACATTTGTGTCCAGCCCTGGAAAGTTACTGTGGTGATTGGCAACGAAAACAAAACAGCTGGTTTGGCCACAACTGGGAAATTTACGAGCTGTGTAATTCCTGAGCCTCTTGCAGCTCAGTGTACAGTTATGCATGTCAATGCACTTGTGACAGTCAGCGTTCCCCTGTATCATTATTTCATACTTATGTGCAATATAAATACACAAATGGAGAATGCTGTGGCATTGTATAACCTCATTGAGCTAATCGGTCCCAGCAAACAGAGTCATACTGTTGTAATTGGGGGAAAAAAAATACATAAAAATTATTTATATATAGTGTGAAGTTTTAGATCCTAAAAGGCAAAATAGGGCTTGAAAATGGGTTGAAAAATATCTGAGTTTCCCTTTAAATCTTTCCCTGCCATTGACAAGTTTTCCCATAAAAGAGCACAGAAGAATGGATTTAACCACACTGTGATGAGTGCAGCCACCGAAGAAACATTGAAAAATGACTTTAACCAAATGCTTTCTTTCCCCATATTAATAGAACATAATACTCTGGGCAGAAAACTGGCGGGGAAAGTGTTAACAATTACTGTGGTAGTTCCCTCATTCTTTGCGTTTAATTTTTAGTTACCTAACAAAAAAAAAACAAGGATTTTCCTGAAGATTGGCATCTCAGTTCTCTGAATTTGCAGGTTGTTCCTCTTGTACCTGTCTGTGCTGTTGTCTCTGCCAGGGACCAGACCGGAATTTCCAAACGCTTACTGGCTGAGAGTGAATCGCCGCCCACTTTTTTTGTTTTTTAATTTTCTGATAGCTTCTAGAAGGTGGGCCAAAGAATGAACAATCAACACAATGGTCAATTCAGTGAGACTGCAGGCTTGCATCGAGATAAAGGTAGCCTGTCAAACTGTGAATGTTTCAAAGGACGTGTTCCTGACCCTTCTGCAAACTTTTCAAGAGATGACAGAGCTGCAGTCAGTCCACCGGAGTAGCTTTTAGTGGCAGCTTAACTTCAATTCCAGAACATCTTTTGCTCAGACAGCTTTTTTTTGTGAAAGAATCAAACTCCTGGAACCTACTACCTGATAACTCATCATTTTCAACCAATTTTCCAGCTTTAAAAGTGGCACCCAAATGCTGGTTAACTGAGCAACAACCCAGCTCTCACGTTTGATTGGTAAATTTAATCAATTGTGTTATCATACCAAGCTTTACTCTAATGGCCTTTTTATTACATTGTCTGAATTTCTCACTTTCGTAAATA
>KV751317.1:3443923-3457265 GCA_001698575.1 Mola mola | reverse complement strand
TATATATGTCCCTGTTAAATAAAACATAAGTAAATAAATGAAATAATAAGTACGGCTGTGTAGTAGCTCATGGATTGGTCATTTTTCTTGTTCTGCAGCAGTTTGATTTAAAACATGACTATGTAAGTGAAAAACTAGAATTCTTTATATGTACTATGATCTGTTTCCGATGAAGGTGATTGTAATTCATGTGGTGACTTGATAAAACCTAAGTGTGATGTCGATTAGCTATACGACTGAATTCCGACACCTCCACTTGCACGGTAAATATTTTAAGCACTCGGGGGTTTTTGTGAGCTCCCACAAATAACACTGATATAAATGATTGTCTGATTATATCTCATTCAAAGCTTCACGTTGCTCCACGTCTGTCTGCAAGACATTTTATCCTCTCCTGCAGTATGAGTGTGTGCTGTTTGTTTGCCTTCCCTTATCCATGATACACTCTTTTGTTCCACTTCCTATCTTTGGTCTTGGTCCCCTTTGCTTTTACAACTAAAACAAACAGCACCAGAGTTCAGTTGAGCTTTCACACCAGCCCAAACCATAGTGAACTATGCCATGAAACATGCCAGGCCTCGTTCAAGGCGGACCAAACAGCCCTGGTATGAACACTTTAGCCAGCCACTCTACACGGACTGCATTTGGTCAGAAAGGCTGATAGGGTTGTGACATTTAACATTTAGGATGATTAATGCTCTCAGACAGAGATGTGACAATTCACACAAATCACGATGCAATGCGATTCACCATACGGGTTTCGCAATTAATGATTTACTCACATTTTTTTTTTTTCCAACTAAATGAGATTTAAAACAAATTATAAAACGAAAATGCAGCTTTTATTATCTCTCAAACAAAAAGACTAACAGTAAAACAATACTAACAATAAAAAAAAATGAAAGACTTTTGAGGTAAGGAGGTTATAAACTTTACAAAGAGCAAAACTACGTAATGCACATTTCCTATAAAATGCCTGTAAAAAAAACCCAAAAAACAAAACATATATTCTGTCTCAAAGAAAAACAGAGACTAATTTGCAATTTTAACTTTAAAATTAGACATCTTATGAGGAATGACATGTTAGCAGAATGCTTTCTCAGGTAAAAATCGAGACATTCACTATGTCCCCTGCTGTTTTGGGCAAACCTGCAAATTTAAAAATCCTTTATACTTGTCAACTTTCTTGGATTTTATTTCCCTGTTATGTGCTCGCTAAAGTGCAGTGTGATTGGATGGAGTATTTGGGCTCCGATGCATTGACCAGAAGCTAAAATCCCTTATTTTCAACGGCAGAAAACAGCCATATATCATTTTCATTGAATAAACCGATGTATCTCCACACACTTGTTTACTTGAGCGGAGCTCCAAATCCGCTCCTCGGTGTGCTTTTGATAGTTTTATTGCTTACACGGAGCTGACTGGAGCTTCTCGCTGTTGTGCCAGTTTACACGCTGAATCATGTTTGCTATGCTGTTTGTGTAGGTCACTGTCTTCTTGCAATATTTTTTATGACTGATTTCTTTATTTTTTCTTTATTACTTGTTGGTTATTATCACTGGTTGTCATGTTTGCTACGGTTGTTTACAACTTCTATGTGCATATGAAGCAAGGCTACAGTATACTGTGTCAGCGCCTCCTGCTGTTTAAAATCTTTATCTTGATTAATTTAACTCAACTGACCTGAACTGTCACATATTTTCATTGGTTTTCAACTTTCACAGTGCATCTTACAACTCTCTGTAACTAGATTGATGTATTTAGAAGAAAAAATACAGTTCCTCATTAATTTCAGTACACTGTCTCAAAGCAGCTGAAGCTGTCCCAAGGAAAAAAAAAAAAAAAAAAAGTCAAACCTGGCTCAACTTTTGCTATGACTCAGTCAGCGTAACATCATCTTGCAGGGTTAGTCAATGAAATACATGACAGCATGATGCAGCCCTGTTTGTGCTGATAAAACTCTTTTCAGAAGTGCCGAGTCCCTTCTCTCTGTTTTAGTAACTGTTGTGGAAGTTTATTTTATCCTGGAACTTATTCCTGAAGCTTCATGTGTTTGTTTTTTTTTTTTTTGTCCTTTTTTTTACCCAAATGTTTTGAAAAAAGATCAATGTGATCACTTCCAAAATTCCAAACACGATTTTGTTTAATGGGACATTCTGCTTCAGCTTTAGTTTAACAAAAAAAACAAACACTCAAAAAAACACTTTTACTGTGGTCACAATTTATTTACTGGGAGAGTCACACATAATAACGCATGCGCACTCAGTTTAAAGTGTAATTATATGATGATTTTCAAGATGTGAAATTTTGAGGAGGCAGGCAATCAAATTTCTAAAATAAAAATAAATGTCAAAAATAGACCAAAATATTCCCTCCAGAAAGCAGTGAGTAGGTGCAGCTATGTAGAGAATGATCACAGTGATGGGATTTGAGAATAATAGGACGAAGATAGGTCAGGAATATTAAAGGATACTGAAAGAACATTTCCTCCTCTTCTTTTTCAAGGGAGAAAATGAAACCAACACTGCAGTTAATTCATAACCATATCCAGTGTGCAAAATTATCACGCCACATTGCATTTTTGCATCACACTGGCAGGAAATAGCAACCAAATGTCTTCTAAAAATAGACTTAGTCAAACGAAGACTTGATCGGTCTATGTGGAATGATGAACCCTTGATCCTGGAATGACCTCCTAGTGCCCACAGTGCTAACATGCCGACAGCAAGCAGATACCATGTTTACCAAATCTCTTAACCACGTTGGTGAATTGGTATTTACGGATTAGCACAAACTACCAGCTGAAGTTGTTGGGAGTATCATTGCAGCTATTTGGAAAAATTCTGAAACTAAATGTTCCAGATTTCATCCTATTTCAACACTTATGAAGACAGTTCACTGACATATTATCATCTTTAACGCCATGTTTGGTTCCTTACAAGCGATCTGGTTAAGTGCTTATGAGCTCAGTGTTTCTCTGTGTGGTCATGTCGTTCATTTTTTTCCTTCAGGGGTTCTGAGTGTCAAGCTTTGATCACAAATGTTAGTGCTAATAATCACTGCAATGGAAAACTCAACTTTGTTGCAGTCGGTGATGACTGAAATGATCTAATTCTCATCATGTGACTCATTCAGTATCTTGAATGGGAAAGTGAATCATGGCCGGTTTGACCTTGTGTTCTTCAACAGAAAAGGGTTGTTGTCAGTTGTGTCATTGTTTGCGACAAATCCTGTGTGCATAAAAGCAAATATTTATAGCTAATGTGGTGGAAGTTGACTCTGCTCAGATTCTCAGTATTTAGTAGTTCAGTGATTGTGGACATCCACATTGTAGTTCAGTAGTTCGGTTGTTGCTCTAGTTAAACTAAGGTTGGGTCGGTGGAAACCCTTCCAAACCAGTTTGGTGTTAAGCCCTGGACCGGATGGGGCTGGTGTGCTGTCTTTTGACTCGGTTGCTCCCGAGTAGAACATAATGGAAGCTGATGAGAAATGAGCGTCAACACAACCAATCAGAGCAACTGTGACACTTCCTTTGTTAGAGTTTGCACACAAACTTCAGCTTTTGTTTTTGCTGTGAATAACATATGATGAGTGCAACTGGAGGAAAGGCCATACGGAAACATTGGTAAGTGCGGTACGTGATTCGATTTAGTCCTAAGATAATTCCTTTTTTTCCTTTTTGAACAAAGTGTGATAATTTTCTTTTGAACTCCAGATTTCATGCTGTTGCTAGTTTTTGTGGCTAACAACTCTCCCGTTGTGAGCAAACATCAGCCCCATTTTCCAGTAGTAGCACAGATTGCACATCTTTCAGTTAACACGGATCCAAAACTCAAGGTTCAAATGTGTTAAAAGTACAATTACAGGCTATATAAATCTCATAGTTTTTTATTTTGTTTTTTTTTACCTTCTTACTTTTCATTTTTCAATTTTTCCAAGTTTTGACACCATGTTTGTTTACTCATACTGTTTTCTATTCTCTGTCCACACCCAGTCCGTAGTCACTTTTAGATTATAATCCCTGACTGTAAACCTTTGAACCGGAACAAAGCAAAGTTTTTATTTGTGCTTATTACCGGCATGTGCAGGTTTTCCTCCTTCAACTTAATCAGATGATCTGTTTTCCAGCAAAGTGTTTTCTTCACACAGGAGGGAGTTTTTACCATCAGAACTGTTCTTGTTGCTGTTCATTTCGCTTATTTAAATGACACTTTTATGTGATTCATAAAAGTGTAAAAATTAAAAAGACAAAGTAGAAATTGCTTCTGCTATAACCTGTTTGGCATTGTCACGATGTCACCATTCATGTGAACCAAACTGTTCCTCCTCTGACAGTTTCTTGAACTATGCTGATCATGTTTTGTCCTCCTGCAGCTTTTTCTCTGGAAGGATCAGGCCTGAGCTTTGCCGACCTTTTCCGTCTGGTGGCTTTCTGCTGCATCAGCAGGTGAGTTCAACTCACCAATATCACACCAATTAAAGTAACCGTGATAAACTATTTTTATGGCCCCTTTGTATACATAAAATGCAGCTCAAGTAAAGCCATAAACAGCCAATAGCAAGTAAGTTCAAAAGAAACAACAACCATAAAACATTTAAGCAGATAAATATTAACAAGAATAAAAGTGCAGTTCAAGAATTTTTAAAACTATCCACAGAATTTTTTTTTTTTTTTAGTATCGAAGTAAATCAGTAAACAGAAAGTACTTTTAATAATGCCTGTTTGCAGAAATTAGCAATTTTCTTTGAGATTTAGACTCATGAACCTTTTTTTATCCTTTCATATATAAAGGGGATATTTGTTGGAAATGTGCACATGCAAAGTCACAAATTTGATATATATGAAGTTTGTAACACGTTTTAATAAGAGCGAGTTGATTATGTACAATATACAAAACCTACATACTTACCTTAATCATGTACTTCAAAACACCCATGACTTGTATGTCCTCTTAAAACACTGTATATAAATGTATGATTTATTGTTAGTTTTGATGGCTGTAAGTAGGACAGTTTCACAAAACTACAACTCAGTTAAAGATGAAGCAACAACAGACCTCCACTTAATAGGGAAGCACATTTTTAGACAGATGCAAAGTTCTATTTGAAATAGAGTTCAGTAAATAAGACACAAAGACACAAATAAATCATTAGTGGGGAACATAAGAAAAACAGAATTGTCCATCTCTAATGGGATGAACGACAAGCTTTCTCCCTGCACAGTCTAACTTGTGTGTTGTCACTTTCGTCGAGCGATTGGAGAATGTTCTCCTACGTCCTTTTTGGGCCAGACATTTTCTCGTCTGCTCTAGAACCCCTTTAATGACCTCCTCCCTGTTTTCCACCGTGGATGCTCTTCTAGAGGCTAAGTTGCCTTGTATATAAAGAGGGACACTCTTTGAAAACATGATCGTGTGGAGCATTTTCTCACTAGGAAGGGTTGTGGATGTGGCTCCAGGTTGTCACCGACTGCAGTACATCTTTCAGGGCCGAAGCTTTAGGAAGCTGTGTTAAAACAGTGAGAAGTCTTGTAAAAGGAGCTGGAGAGCCGTGCTGAGGCACCTAATTCCTCTCCACTTCAGCAAGCTCAGCAAAGCCACACTGCTCTTTTCCAGCACAGTGACTCACACTTTTGGGATTAGGTTTATTGTCCCGCCCTCTTTTTCTCGTTCTTCCCTCTGCTGTTGACAAAGTGTTTTCCCCTTTCACTCGATCTCCCTTTCTCCGTCTCTCAGGGATGTGTTGCCCTTCACTCTGAAGCTTCCCGAGGCCATCGCTTCGGCCAAAACCTCTGCAGAACTTGAGGAGGTTGCTAAACTTGGAACAGGTCTGTTTCCTCTTTTCTTACTAAATATATATGTTCGGGGGAGTCTGTGGCAGGCTGAAGGTGACGTGTGAGAAAATCTGCATATCTTGAGAGTTACCTGAAAGTTTGCATACAGGTCACAGGTTTGGAGTCTCCAGAGCACAGAAACATTAAATCTGTGAGAAAAGAACATACAGTAATAGTTTATGTGCATGTGTCTCATGAATAACAATTCTTTGGTCTCTGTTTGAGGCATCAGCTGCTTCATGAGAAGCCTTGTCCCGGTTTCCCACATCTGTTGTGTGTAAAACTGTAGTTTTCCCCCCTGCTTGTAAAGTCTAAAATGACTCCCATCCCCAGGACAAAAGCCTCTTCCAGGCTCAGAAAGTGGGCATGAAATCAGCTGAGAGCTGCATCTCCGGCTGTGGAAGGCCTCGGCCTCATTACAGACACCTTCACCACAAACCATCACAGTTTTTTCTGGAAAGAGCGAACATTAACTTTTTATTTTGGGCTTCAGATTTATACTGCAGTTGGCATCAGAGTGTCAAGAATGAACTAACAACGCTCAAACTTTTACTGCAAGTGTCTGATAACATGAGGCCAAACAGTCCCAGCGGCAAAGATCCACACTGCAGTAATTAATCAAATATTGATTTAATATTGACAATAATGGGGAGATTAATTGTTAGTTGTTGTTCTGGTGGAGGTGTCCGATTTCTCTTCCACACCACCTTGACACCTGGAGTGCTGTGGCCCGACGGCCTCCTGAAGAGTTCAGGGTGACACACAAAGATTTGATGACACCCTCCCTTCATGTGGTCTCAAATGATCCACAGACATTTTCTCCTCCCTCTCTCCTGTCTCGCCCTCTCTCAGTCTCAAAAGGGTCCCTTTTCTGGTCTGGGGACACAATGGTTGTCTTTGTGTCTGTGGACGCCAGTGAATGGATCATCTGAAAAAGCTGTTCTGACGTACAAACCAACATTGATGTCTAATAATGAGAAAACAGCACTATTGACTGTGACGTGTTGACGGTGTCATGTTACCTGTTGTATAGTTTTCCACCTGTAACGACGCCTGAAGCTCCTCCAGCTGAGGCCTGATGTCTCTTCAGAGCCATCCCAACCATCATAAAGTTACAAGTTAAAGTTGATATGAACTATGATACGACACCGGAATACTACCCCACAATCACAATTTGTCATTTTTAAATATTAGGTTTTAAAACTTGATATTTGTATTTATGCCTCATGCTTCAGTATCTGTTTGATTCAGTCACTGATAAGATCTACTTACTTTGCTAAAGTCGACTCTAGAATTGCTGTGTTTTCTTCTACGTAAACACGTAGCTGATGCACAGATTTTCAATGTTAATCACTTTAAATCTGTAAACTGGGATTGTTTACGTTTCAGTTTTATACACAGTAGATCTCATTGCCGACCTTAAAGATTATACTTTTTCTCTTAACGATCAGCTCGTCCAGGCACGAAACACGACAGTCAAAACCAAATCTGCTGCCCAAATTGTCACCTAATAAGTTTGTTTGTTTGAGCAATTTGTTTGGTGTACGCCCAGTCAGTCACTCTAATTCTGAAATATTCCAAGCTCCTCATGCTGCACAGCGTTGCCTGTCAACCTACCTTTGACTTTCCTGGCACTTCACGGAACTGTGCCAAACCACATTCCTCTGTGACTCAAGTCGCAGGTGCTTGAATGCGGCTCAGCAGCACTTTGCTGAGCTTTGCTTACACGCGTGTGAACATGCAGATGTATTCAGTTTGTACCGTGTATATCAGTAATTCCCGAGAATGAGAGATGAAAATCAAATTGTGACATTCTTGTGAAAGAGTTACTTTTAAAAATGACCAAAGCTTTTAATTAAATCTTGAAAGAGATGATCGATGTTAGATTAATATTAATTTCCACATCCCATCATGTGTCGCCATGATATCTCCCTGTATGTGAAGAGGTGATAGATCCCGACGTAGTTTCACCTTGGGGATGTTTAGCCAAGCCTGGAAAACAGAAGACTCAAACAGCACAGGTCTTTGTCTTAATTAAGGTTTATTTTACAAGGTAATTATTGAAGTTTGTGTTTGGGATTTAGGGTTAATTTTCACACACAGATGCATCATTTCATTTAAATTTCATTTAAAGCTTGAAACAGAGTAAATATAAAAGCAGACGGAGTGAACGAGGAGAGCAGGTGTTGAAATGGTAAAAAACTTTGAGAGTTTGGCGGAGAGAGCAGGAAAACAAACAAACAAAAAAGTGGGACAGACCAGGGAGAAGGGGAGGCGGGACTTCTGTACTAACATCCCGCCCACACGTATTGACAACAGAACTGAGTCATAACGCCGGCTGAGTGTGAGCGAGACACAGAAGTGAGTCGAGTTTCAGTCGGTGCAGACAGAGCAGAGAAACCAGAGCCGAACGTCACCATCACAGTGAGTATTGTTGCTCATTGTTGTGAGCTGCGCCGTGTCAGGCACTGGTCTTCCTCTGGTCTTCCTGGGGTTTATTGTTCCCAGTGTGGTCCAGCCTGGACACCCGGCGCTCAGCAGAGTGATACTCCAGCTTCATGCTGTTGTTTGTCTCCTCTCTGGGTAATAGCATTAAATATTCTCTAAGGATCATTTAAAGTTTTTTGAGACTGATTGTAACTGCCAGATGTGTTTTCAGTTGCTGGCAGTGGATGAGTGTTCAGATTTAAGTTGGAGTAAGTTAATTATTTGTTAGAGTTTTTTTCCTTTTGCTGCCACTTACTGTGGTAGAGTACAGTTTGGTTTGTGTTAATACATTTTCCCACTGAAGGAATAGTCAACAGATGAAATTAAGTCCCATTCCACATGTGATCACACATAGGCTCTAATTCTTGGATTTTAACCTGATATACACAAAATAGATGTCATTTTTGGTCCCACTCATCTCCTGAACTATGTGTATGACTGTATAACTGTGAGTGAGTCTGTGTTTGACCACCTCTGGCATTTGAAATAAATACTTGGGGAATGAACATGCTCTTGATAACTTCCTCGTTTGGTGCCGACGTAACACGCTGTGGTAAACCTCAAAGTCCCACCTGGGGATTTATCAGCTGGGCCAGTCTCCTTATGCCTCCTTACGTCCTCATGAAGTGCCCACACACAGACAGTATTAGAGGAGTCGGACAGTAATTATTTAGTTATAAGGTGTGTAGTAAACTGGATCCATTAAGAGTTAATGGTGGAGACACTGTTGCACCTTAATAACACAGCTGTGCCATGTTTTATGCCTCTTTATTCCCCCTATGTTCAACAAGAGCGTTTTAGTCTGCCCCCTTTGTTTGCTCAGATTTTGTTGAGTGGATCGTTTTTCTGTGGGATTTTGTGCTTCTGTTATGGGTGAGTAGGCTGTGTATTTTCTTTTTTGTCTATTTTTATCTGATAAATGATCAGGAGTCTGTTATGAGTAGAAAAATGGGCATTTTCTCTCTGCTCTTTTTCTGGTGATTTTTTTTGCGATTACGTCTCTCGTTGGATTTCAGTAGCCTTGATATTGGAAGTTTTTCAAGGTGCTTATTAACTGTCATTAATTTAAAGGGAACATTGATTTAGTAAGTAAGTGAAAGTAATCAACTGCAAGAATCGTTTGACTGGTGTCTTTCAATTCCGCTTCTGTGTTTTTCCATGTTAAAACTACAGAGTTCCTGTCCATCAGGTGTCCAACTAAGCTGCATAGATACTATTTTACTTTATTCTAACACTGGCTAATGAACGTCTGGTCAGGGTTCGACCCAGCTTATGTCCACATACAACACAAGGGGACTCAGACATATTCAATTTGGTTCTTACCTGTTGTCTCAACTCTTAATGTAGGTTCAATCTTTCCCTCACAGGCTTCTGGACCAGGACGAAGGACTCTGCGTCCTCTTCAGCTGCACCCATCCGACCACCTGTCGCTCCCCAGAGACCCGTCTCCTCGGCTCCCTGGCTTCCAGTTCGGACCCCATCCGAGCTCGAGTGTTGCCAGTCTAACGGGGCGCTTTGCTTCATCAACCCCCTCTTTGTAAAGGTTCACCAACGCGACACTGACGGCTGCCCCCTTTCCGATCCCTGTGGCCCGAGGGAGGAGCTTGTTGACAACAGCCCTAAAACCAATAACAAGGACATTGACTGTTCTTGTGCAGACAGTCTGCAGGTCTGTAGCTCGGATCCCTGTGACAGCGGCCAGAACAGCCTGCAGAGCACAGAACTACAGGAAGATAGCAGCGGTCAGGAACCGACTGCTGCCGGCAGTTCTACCCGATCCCCTCCTCCTCGACCACCGCCCCCTCGCTTTGCGCCACGTCGTTCTTCCCCCCTTCCCCGGCACTGCAGCATGCCAGTGAAGGTCCCTTGGTTCAAACCCTCCAAGGAGAAGGTGGAGGAGAGGGACAGGGCCAGCAGCAGCTTTTCTCGTCTGGGCTCGTCGTTGAGCATCAGCCCCTCGTCGTCTCCTCCCAACAGACTCAGCAGCAGCTCCCCCATATCCATCCCTCGGCCCTCCCTGCCCATCTCGCTGCCGTCGCTGTCCTCCTCCCCGCGCCGGCCCACGGCCTCCCCATCGTCCAGCCAGGAGGATGCCCAGTGCCACTTGGCACTACAGGATCAAACTATTGAGGAGGCCCTCATGAGGGCCAAAATATTCCAGCTCAATGCCAACAGAACCCCAGCCCAGAACTCCGGCAGTCCTCCCGACCCTCCGCTGACGGGGGGAGAGGAGGAACCCATTGAGGAAAGCAGTGGCGGCAACCAGCGACTGAGTGACATGAGCATTTCAACAGATTCTTCAGACTCTCTGAATTTCTCTCAGTCGTCAAGCTTCTTCCTTCCTCCGATCCACGACCCCAGCCCCCCCACCGTGGCCGACTTCAACACTTACCTCCCCCTGTCCCTGCCGCCCTCCGGCCTGCCTTACTGCAGCATAGAGGACGACGACGATGACGACGAAGATGAGGACGAAGAAGAGGCCGACTACGGCGTCAGCCTGGAAAGTGACCAAGAGCAGGACCAGGACTTGACCATGGTGCCGCCCAGCCATCGCTCAAAGCGTCGCCCCAGCGCCGGCGCTCTGGTCCTGCTTCGCAAGGTGAGCTTTGTCTTCAACTCGCTGCGGACGCCCGAGAAGAGAGCCATCCGGCGGGTGGTGGAGCTGTCCAGGGACCGGCGCTCGTACTTCGGCTGCCTGGTGCAGGATTACCTCGGCTACATGAGTGAGGTTGCGGGCACCCAGGCCTGGCAGGGCTACGACTCCAGACTGGAGCTGCTGCAGACCCTCCGCCAGTTCATCACTCAGATGAAAAGTTACCTGGTCCAGAGCTCCGAGCTGCAGCCTCCGATCGAGAGCCTCATCCCCGAAGAGCAGATTGGTGAGTTTGCTCTCAGCCACATTAGTTCATTCACTTCACCTTGTCTTGTGCAGGATGAAGCTAACGTCAGCGTGATACTTTAACGATATTTGTCGATGATGATAATGTTAAGCGTCGGGTCACCTGGTCCTACTGACAAGCAAAGACTGCTGGATTGCATTTGGGACCTCCTCCTCACCTCGACAGGAGGGTCGGAGTCTTTTTTGTGTAGTGATTTTCTTTTTTTTTGTGGGGGGCGCGGGTGGTGAATGAATGATGTCTTTATGGAACGACTGAGTCACCATGTTGCAGGAAGCGCGTTTATTGCAGCCGCAGCGGTTTCACTTCGATATATCGGCAGCGAGCGCGCTGAAAAGCGCTTTTCACGTGTTTGCGGTTTAACACGTGCACGTGTGTTCGTGTGTATTTTTACATTCCTGCCGAAGCCGTTACAATAAGACCCGTCTTTCGTATGTTGTACGTTCCGTTTCGCACACATGAAAACGATCAGTCTTGCCTTCGGAAACTGTAATCCAACGCTCATATATTTGGGTTTTGCTCTTGCTGCCCTTCATTATTTCCATCTCACAATGCCGAGACAGCGACATGAAAGGGTGCGAGCACACACCTGCCGGAAGAGCTGCGTGAATCATTCCGGCTGCGTTGGGCCTTGGACAGAGTAACATGCAAACACAGAAGCACAATGAGGGTTTTATCTGCGGAGGAAGCCCGTTCAAAACCTGCATCTGAAGTCGCAGCTTGGGTGAAAAATGACTGTTGGTCAGAACTCATCATGTTACCACGCCGACTTACATTTTTAGCTCAGTTTTGAATTTTTAGATGTTTTTTGCTGCTGCTGATGTCAGCGTCTGCCTCGCGATGGCATTCTGATGTCATGTCAACATTTTAATTGAAGCCCTAAATCCTATTTCAGCACGTTTTAGGCTCTAAATTATTAAAATAAATCCACGAAAGACATTTTTTTTGTAGAAAATTACTCCAGTATTGTGTTCTGCTGCTGAGGCATGTAGCTCGACAAATGTTAGGCATTTTGTGCTTGTTCGTCTTTTCCAGTCTGAAAACACGTCTCCCCTCTCAGACGTTCTGAAGCCTTCAGGTCGGCTGTGGACATTTATTGGTTAACGTCTGAAGGGAGAGTAATGGAAAACAGGCTGTATTTTTCCTCTTTGTTGTGTGCACAGGCCCTCGTTTTAGAACTTTCTGAATGGCCTATTTTTTTTCAGGTTAGGACTCTGCTGCGGTTTAAGTTCTTAGAATAGTTTCACAATATTTTGTTGTGGCAGCTCTGGGGAGTGTGTTCTCGCCAAACGCCGGCCCGTCCAGATGCATTTTCAGTCTGCCAAGTCGTAGTGCCTCTTAAAGGATGCCTCCAATCAGAGCGAGAGGGTCCGAAAGCGAGCCCCTCTCGCTCGCCCTCTTTGCATCTGTTTTTCTCAGTGTTTGGGCTTCTTTCACTGGGACAGAACAGAGTTCCTTGTGTTCCACTCGGCCCACACTGCCAGGCTCTCATCCAGCCCCAGACAAGCTGGAACTTTTCCTTTCCTGTCGCTGCAGCTCAGAGCAGTGTTGTAATTTAAATTAGTTTCATATTTCATTTAAAAACAGCAACTAATTTGGGAGGACGGAGTCGATCGTGTCGCTCCGTACGAGAGCCACATGGCTCCAGGCGTGTTATTATACGCCGTGACCGTGACTCCAGATGTTGAGAAACACTGACGGCTCCACCTTCGTCAGCTTGTTTGTGTAACACGACACCGGGTTCAAGGCTATTTTTAAGTTGTATATCATTGGAACAGGAAGAAAGTAATCTGTGCGATAGTGACAGGCCACACCCCTCCTGATTACAGGCCATGTTTAACCACGTGGCTCGACACACATGTCGTCCTCTTTACATCGTGTGCGTATTCCTGCGCATGGAAGTGTTTTTATGTTGTAGGTCGCTGACTTGCAGTGACGGACTCAATGAGAACACTGAGGTCATTAAATGTTGAATTTCCCGGAACGTGCAGTCGTCACGTCGCTGGACGTGGACAGAGAGGATGTTTATTTCAGGCAGGAAGAGGCGTTTGTGTCCTTGGCTGATAAGTTTGTCTGTGCTTTCTGCCATCCATCTGTCACACACACACACGCACACAGAGGGATG
>KV751317.1:3410577-3436850 GCA_001698575.1 Mola mola | reverse complement strand
CAAGTCTTTCATGAGAGCAGCCAGGAAATTGTGCTTGTTCGTAGACGAGCGAAAGAAAAACCTGCTGGCGACGTTTGGCGCCACCCAGAGGACAAATGTGCGTATGACATGATTAAATAATAAATAGAACCTCGGGGAGGGGGTATTTACAGGACGCCTCTCTTTAAAGCTAACAAAGTCGAGCAGTTTCCATTACAAAACGCACGAGCTACAGCTGCGATGCTAATGAAGCTAACGTAGAAAAAGGTGGCTGGGTAATGCCCCGGGTTCTGTCGCCCCCTACATGCTCCGCACGCCGCAGGACGATAATCGACACAGCTGGAAGGTAACGCAGGTTAACAATGTTCTCACTCTTCAGGAGAGAACAGCAGCTAGTCGACGTCACAACGTTCACGCGTAATGTTGGCGAGTTCCATCATCAGGCAAGAAAAAGAGTCTTTGTGTGTATGCGTGTGTACGAGTGCACGTACATCTACGTGTTTGTGCGTGTCTGTTTGCGTGTGTGTTTGTGTGTGAGTGCGTGTGTGTTTGTGTGTGTGTGTGAGTGCATGTGTGTTTGCGTGTTTGTGCGTGTATGAGTGCTTGTGTGTGTGTGTGAGTGCGTGTGTGTTTGCGTGTTTGTGCGTGTGTGTTTGTGCGTGTATGAGTGCTTGTGTGTGTGTGTGAGTGCGTGTGTGTTTGCGTGTTTGTGCGTGTATGAGTGCGTGTATGTGTGTGTACGAGTGCACGTGCATCTACGTGTTTGTGCGTGTGTTTGCGTGTGTATGAGTGCGTGTCTGCGTGCGTGTGTGTTTGCGTGTGCGTGTGTATGAGTGCGTGTGTGTTTGTTTGTGCGTGTCTGTTTGCGTGTGTATGAGTGCGTGTGTGTTTGTTTGTGCGTGTCTGTTTGCGTGTGTATGAGTGCGTGTGTGTTTGTTTGTGCGTGTCTGTTTGCGTGTGTATGAGTGCGTGTGTGTTTGTTTGTGCGTGTCTGTTTGCGTGTGTATGAGTGCGTGTGTGTTTGTTTGTGCGTGTCTGTTTGCGTGTGTATGAGTGCGTGTGTGTTTGTTTGTGCGTGTCTGTTTGCGTGTGTATGAGTGCGTGTGTGTTTGTTTGTGCGTGTCTGTTTGCGTGTGTATGAGTGCGTGTGTGTTTGTTTGTGCGTGTCTGTTTGCGTGTGTATGAGTGCGTGTGTGTTTGTTTGTGCGTGTCTGTTTGCGTGTGTATGAGTGCGTGTGTGTTTGTTTGTGCGTGTCTGTTTGCGTGTGTATGAGTGCGTGTGTGTTTGTTTGTGCGTGTCTGTTTGCGTGTGTATGAGTGCGTGTGTGTTTGTTTGTGCGTGTCTGTTTGCGTGTGTATGAGTGCGTGTGTGTTTGTTTGTGCGTGTCTGTTTGCGTGTGTATGAGTGCGTGTGTGTTTGTTTGTGTGTTTGCGCGTGTGTTTGCGCGTGTATGAGTGCGTGTGTGTTTGCGTGTGTTTGCGCGTGTTTGTGTGTGTATGAGTGCGTGTGTGTTTGTGTGTGTGTTTGTGCATGTGTGTTTGAGTGCGTGTGTTTGAGTGTGTTTGCGTTTGTTTGCACGTGTTTGTTTGTGTGTGTATGATTGCGTGTGTTTGCGTGTGTATGAGTGCGTGTGTGTTTGTGTGTGTTTGCGCGTGTGTTTGTGTGTGTGTGTGTTTGCGCGTGTGTTTGTGTGTGTATGAGTGCGTGTGCGTTTGCGTGTGTTTGC
This sequence comes from Mola mola, assembly GCA_001698575.1. Classification (NCBI taxonomy): domain Eukaryota; kingdom Metazoa; phylum Chordata; class Actinopteri; order Tetraodontiformes; family Molidae; genus Mola; species Mola mola. The sequence continues at coordinate 3,435,144 of KV751317.1, read as the reverse complement.
GCGTGTTTGTGTGTGTGTGTATGAGTGCGTGTGTGTTTGTGTGTGTGTTTGCACGTGTTTGTTTATGTGTGTTTGAGTGCGTGTGTGTTTGCGTGTGTATGAGTGCGTGTGTGTTTGTGTGTGTGTTTGCACGTGTTTGTTTATGTGTGTTTGAGTGCGTGTGTGTTTGCGTGTGTTTGCGCGTGTTGTTTGTGTGTGTATGAGTGCGTGTATGTTTGCGTGTGTTTGCGCGTGTTTGTTTGTGTGTGTATGAGTGCGTGTATGTTTGCGTGTGTTTGCGCGTGTTTGTTTGTGTGTGTATGAGTGCGTGTGTGTTTGTGTGTGTGTTTGCACGTGTTTGTTTATGTGTGTTTGAGTGCGTGTGTGTTTGCATGTATGAGTGCGAGCACGTGCGCCTCAGCGGTCCCGGCAGGTGGGCAGGTTGACGAAGGTGAAGATGTTGTACTCGATGAGGCAGGAGAAGCACAGGAACACCGAGTAGAGCAGGAGACACATGAGGCCCAGGCGCTTGTCCAGAGTCCACTTGTTGAGGTGAACTCCCAGGACCTGCACAGACGGAGGGGAGGAGTCAGATACGGGACGGCAGCAGAATGATCCGATCCGGGACGCGTGATTGGAAACTCACAGTGAGGAACACGGACGCCAGCAGCAGCCCCACGGAGAAGATCAGCCCTTTGCTGTTCAGCTTGATCTGCAACACGACAAAGTGTGAGACGTCGCTGCAAGAGAACAGCTGTGGAAACGGTCATCTTACATCCCCCCGATGGGCGGGGCCTCAAACCGGCACCGAGACGCCCTACAGACGAGGCACTTCCTGCATGTGAGTCACATGGTTTCCATGGTTTTACAAAACTCTTTCTTTTAAATAAATGGTACAATAGCTTATTCATTAATGTGTTACTAGAGACAATAAAAATCAAATGCAAATGCAGTTATTGAGCAATATGAGAATTTGAACCGTCTCACAGTCACATGTGTCCCAGGACGAAGACGAGTTTTACATCTCGGGTTTAAAGCATCAGATAACGAATTAAGAGAAAACCGAAGCTGAAACTTATGTCAGTGTGATTAAAAAAAAAAAAAACTACCTGAAATGAAAAAAAACCTCTTTGGGAAACATTTGTCTCTCCAGTCCTACCTGGAATAATTTAGGAGGCGGGGTTTATGGGCTACACAGGAGTCAGCCACCAGGGGGCGATGAAGATGCCTTTTCTCTCAGGCAATTCTCTTTTGATGGGAGCGGTCTACTTACGTCGGAGCCGTAGTTGATGGCCAGGGTCTGGAGGGCCCAAGGGAGGCCGAGCCCCACCAGGATGTCGAAGACGTTGCTGCCGATGGAGTTGGACACGGCCATGTCGCCCATTCCTGAGCAGGCGGACCGAGAGACAGCAGATCAGGCGGCGGCAGCGGGAACGTGAAAGACGGGCGACTGAACTGGGGACGGACATTTCAGGAACAAACGCCGCTCAACCTTCACTGGGAATTCCTCAACGAAACTTTGAATATTCACAGCCCCAGACCCAGTCCCAGAGCGGAGAAGACAGGGACAGAATGGGATAAATTCACTTCCTAAACAGGAATCGAGTATCAACTGACTGGGGAAAATCAAAGCCTCGTCTCTCGTTTCACACGTTACGTCACTGCAAAAGCTCAGCCGACATCAACTATACCGTCAAGATGCTGCTAACGATCACAAATCTGCGGTCAGACAGTTTTTCTTTCTCCCGTCGCGCAGTAATCGTCTTCTTGATGGGCCCGTTTACGCTGCCTGGACCAATCAAACAGTCCTTTCTGGTGACGCAGGTAATCGTGGATGGTCGATGTTTGGGCAGCCGCCCACTTTCATTTCGGAGCTTCGCTCTCACATTAACAGAACATCGTTGTCGATTCGTAATATGCAAGCTTATTGAAGGAGAAACAGAAAACTTTTTTAATGGCTCTCGTGGTTCATGAGACTCTTGTTTGCGTAGCGACTGTAGGATGGAGTTTGGAGCCTCCAGTGGCAAACTGTGCTGCGCATGTTTTATTAGTAGCAATAACGCAATAACTGGTGATGTCGCGTTACTTTTTCTCTACAGGCTCTGGCGAGAACAATGGGAAAATATCTACTTTGAGACAAACCATTGAATTGTCAGAATTTGTAGACTATCCCGACCCCCGGGCTGAAGTGCGGCGACCTCCGACAGACGGAGCGTGGTTACCTTGGCGAGCCACGATCAGGCTGGCCATGCAGTCCGGGACGCTGGTGCCGGCCGCCAGGAAGGTGATGCCCATGATGACGTCCGGGATCCCGAGCGTGAAGCCGATCACGGTAACCTGGGACGGAGACGGAGCGTGTCGTCACTGAGCTGACACAAAGTTAACAAGCACAAGAAGGTTCAGGCAGCACATGGGCTCGTTAGCCAGCGTTTGTTGTGTTTGTTTGGCTTTAAATGAGCCTCTGCTGGTTATAAAGGTCCAGTGCAGAGGACCGGTTGGTCCCACGCAGCCTCGTCCTGGTCTGGACTCTGTGCGGGTCAGTCTGTCATCAGCTTTAGCCTGTCTGAGCCTTCTAAACATTCTGAACAGTGGTATCCTCTACAAACACCATCCTGATGGAGCCTCTTCACGCTGTGGAGGGTCAACCTGAGTCAGGTCCCGCTCAAGGTTCTCTTGACCTGCACCCCTAACGATTCCTTGGCTGATCAACAGCTGGATGCCACGACATTACTGGCTGAAATTGGCACCTACATGGTGATGTAATGTCATGAGACAGGTGGTTTAATCGGAAGAAAACTATTTTTTTGTCCTTTTTTTGGATCATATCGTTCAGGAGGCGACAGTGTGATGTGATCCAAATGGGTTTTTCATTTCAGCCGGACCATCACACGATAAGGAGAGTGTGAACAGTCGGTGTCGGGTCAGTCGATGCTGCTTCGCATGAAAACATTGATTTCTTTTTTTTTTTTTTCCCCAATCAGAAATAATGTAAATTTTTGGGAGCAGTCTGAGAATTCAGTAGATTTTCGGAAACCGACACCATGTGTGAGATCAGTATTTTAGTTTGAGCTCATAACATTACTGTATCGTGGCTCCGATGGGAAGAACGAGCCTGGATTTGGTGTGTTTGGACGTTTCTCGGGCGTGTTTCTGGGGCTGCATGGATCACATTAAACTGTTTCCTGTTCCCATCCAGCAGCATCAGCTGTTTCTCTCTGCTCCCGTCCTGTTTGGATTTCATCCACGTTAGTCCCGGCTGTATTTATTAACGTCTCTCACCATCCAGACCATGATGTAGGAGAAGGAGGCGATCCACAAGGTGGAGCAGGCGAAGGACAGCATGAACCAGTTGTCCCAGCGCGGCGTCAAGCAGTTGGGGACGGTGAAGTAGAGCAGCAGGCAGAGCGGCCAGGCCAGCAGCCACTTCAGCCGGTTACACAGGCCGGCTGCAGACACACAAGCAGATTAGAGACGCGTGACCACACGGAATACCACGTTCTCTCCTGGCTGGATTAACTACAGTTCTGCTCAGCTCTGACTCTTCTCCGGTTTTCCCTCAAGTCCATCCCCGACGCAGAGACGTCGGTCGCTCGGCGCTTCCACATGGTGGCTTTCACGCGGAAAACGCCTCCGCGTCTGGAGCCCTCAAACCGGCGTGAACCTGACACATACCACAGTTTGGTTTTTAAACCGGGAGCCGCCGTGTCCCAACATTAGCATGACTGTTACAGGCTCTGACCCCGGAACTGAACCTGGGAGCACCTCACTGGAGTGACTTACGAAAAAAAGATTTGTTTCGTAAAGTTTTAGACTGTTACCGTCCGCGGCGGCTCGTTTACCATCGTGGTGGTTTTTAGCCTGTTTGTGTCAGGATGATGACATCATCAACGGGAGACTTCCTAGACCTCGCCGCGTCGAACAGCTGGGACGACCTGCTGTTCTCGCCGGACACGCCTCGATCACATCATCCTATAACCACGGATTCATACACGCCCCATCCTCCTGGACTGATGGACCCGAAGGAGGATCCTCGTCCTCCTCAGGAAGAACCACAGAGGAGGAGGAGGATCTCTCCTCCCTCCTGAGCTGAGCTCCTGCAGGTACCTGGACACTGGAAGGGCACAAAGGGTCCCTCCCGCTCCTCTTCCTCCTCCTCCTCGTCGTTCTCGTTGTTCTCGTTGTCCTCGTTCTCCGTCTCGTTGCCTTCGTCTCGGTCGTCCCGGCGAGCGCCGACGCCCCTCTCGGCCCCGGACAGGCCGTTTTCCAGGCCCCGTCTACTTCCTCCCTTACCGGGAACGTCGGAGTCGCCGTTGGTGAGGGTTCGCGTGTGGATCAGACGCTGCCTCTGCACACACACACGGGCGGTGATGAGGAGGAGTTATTCCACAGCTTGTCCTCCTCCTGGCGCTGCTCCTCACCTCAGTAATGAGCATGCGCGAGGCCATGGTGAGCCGGGTTCTGGGCGAGAAGTGGCTGGTGATCATGATCCTCATGCCGGCCTCGGAGAAGGAGAGTTGGTGGGGGTACGCCGACAGCAGCTCGTCCACCATCAGCACCGACGGCTTCCTGTGGTGGTTCGCTGCGGGACGGCGGACGACCACAACGTTATCTACCCATGAAAAATGTTCTCACACGTCTGAAATTAGAGCTAGAATACGTGATACGTGAATTATTGTGCGAATAACACAAACACGATGATATGTGGTCGTTAATTGGCGCTGATGTTCCTCCGCACCAGCTCGGAGGTCTACAGTTCGACAGTCTGAGCTGCTTGCTGAGCTGGTTTTATGGGTTTTTACGGCACCTTTCTTGAGCAGCACGGCGGTAGCGTCGCAGCCGTCGTCCAGCTCGGCGTTGTTGGCCGCTCCGTTCCTCAAAGTGGACGATTTCTTCTTCTGCCTCTCCAGGAAACGAACCACGTGGGAGTTCAACCTGAAACAGACGTCCACTTCAAACGGGCAGCTGACAGTGACAGCCGGCGGCTCTCGGGCTCAGATTCACAGCTCCGACGCCTCGTTCTTCACGTTTTCTTCACAGTCTTCATCTGATCTGCTTCTGCATCTTTTGTCAAGTCGGTTTTGTGGTGTTTAACTGTTACTGACTAGTCTGAGTGAAAAACGTAAACATGATGTGCACGAATCAGTGTAACCGGTCTCGTCTGGTCTACGGCTCAATATTAGAGCAGTTTGAATATTTTTATCTTTTTAAAAAAATGAAAACGGTGCATAATTTGTGGACTCCTTTGTTTGTTATATTAGAGGCTATTTATATATATTTGTCATGTATTAAGTACTTTTGCTTGTGCCTGTCCTACTAAATGTGCTATAGAAATAAAAATGACTTAAATACATACATCGTTTTCTCATGTTTACAAAAGACAACAAAATATGTGGAGTAGATTTTAAATTTGCTTGTCTTTTGTAAACATCAGTGGTAAACTGGTGACGTTGGTTTTATACTATATTTTGTCTTCACAGTTATTAAATCGAAAGCACAGTGTTTCCCTGGTGGCATCTACTCCATGTTAGCAGACATTTAGGAACATTCTGAGTGTTAAAGCTAATCAGTCCCAGCAAATAAACTCCAAACTGGAGGAATTTTCCAGACAAAAGTTCAGGAAATGGAGCTTAAACGACTCACTTCATGATCAAAATGTAGACGAAGTACATGAGAATCAGCGTGAGAGCTTCCCACCTGCAGAGCACAAACAGGATCAGAATCTCTGAGGATGCACAGAAAACCTGATTTATCCTCAAGTGAGACTTACCAGACCACCTTTTCATCATATATGAACTGTGACATGTGAGAGGGGAGCAAAGAGCAGTGGGAGGTGAGCGTTCGGTTAACACGGCGGCTGAAATCTGAAATCTGAACCAGGTGTCAGAGAGGCAGGTTCTTACCACGATGAGGGCGGAGATGGACAAGGTGTAGTAGAGCGAGTCTCTGAGCAGAGGCCAGCAGGACAGACGGATGGTCTGCACACACACACACACACACACACACACAGTGAGCAGACAACTGTGCTCGCTGCACTTCTGACAAGATAAACCAACTCCTGTGTGTGTGTGTGTGTGTGTGTGTGTGTGTGTGTGTGTGTGTGTGTGTGTGTGTGCGTGTGTGTGTGTGTGTGTGTGTGCATTATGCAACATGTAATCTACAAAAAAATCTCAAAGTATGTTTTTCTTTTCCTGGTGGGATTACAGCTGTGACTGCAGTGGATATCATCCGACACACATGTACACACACACACACACACACACACACACACACACACACACACACTGTGCTGTGAAATAAATATAGTCACGGAGAGGGAGAGAGAGAGAGAGAGAGAGAGAGAGAGAGAGAGAGAGAGAGAAGTGTCTTTAACTTAGAAGCTCCAAAATATTCAAACATGCTCGAAGCAGGAAATTAAAAATAGACAGAATAAATTTAAAATGCTTGTTCCAAACTGTTACTGAACCAGACAGAAAAACTCTAGTGATACGTGTGTGTGTGTGTGTGTGTGTGTGTGCGTGTGTGTGCTGCTGGTTAGCGCTGGTTAACTTCAGCAAACATCTCACAGTCTTTTAAACTTCACACACTGGCCCTTTAAGTGGGTACCTGCACGGCGAATATCCCGCACACGCCGATGATGCAGAGGATGTTGAAGACGGCGGAGCCCACGATGGTGCCGACGCCGACGTCGCCCTTTGTGATGAAAACGCCTGCGCGGACACAGAAAGTGAGCCTGAGGTCACTACATCCTCATCGATACCGCACGATAAATCTGATCTCCAACTCTGCTCGATTTCTGTCTTTTTAGTCAAATATTAATGACTCCATAACCAAATAAATATACAGAGAAATGTAATATAACATTTTTCATTTGAATAAAACATATTTAAAAACAAATATAGGAATTACTGAATTTATAAAAATGTGACAACAAATTTATGTTTTGCCCTATTCTATTTTATATTTTTGTGTTAATTATTCTACGCATTCAAATTTTATTTTAATTTTCCACTGCCTGCATTAAAAATAATAATTAAGTTTTTCCTCCTCCGGTTGGAGGGTCTGAGGTCAGAGGATGTCACATCTGTACAGTTTGTCAAAGCCCAGTGAGATAATGTGTAAATTGTGATTTTGGGCTATACAAATAAAATTTGATTTGATTTGATTCAAATGCTTTTCAAGTCATTGTTGACCACTTAAAGCGCTTTTACACGACAGGTTTTGAATTCACACACACATTCACACACCGGTGGTTCACGTTAACCCCTCTGTGTGTGCGTGTGCGTGTGTGTGTATTTGTGTGTTGCTACCGATGACAGAGGTGAAGAGTTCCGGAGCTGAACTTCCTGCTGCCATGAACGTGGCTCCTGCCACGTCCTCACTCAGATGGAGACGCTGCGTGAAATAAAGGAAGAAGTTACATGACAACTGGCTTCTCCTGGACACTTTCTGATGATGACGTCATTTCCTCACCTCACAAATCTTCTCCAGCGACGGGACGAAGTAGTCGTCACAAACCAGTGCCAGCGCGTAGAACATGTAGACGGCCTGCAAACACAAAACAACACTGACTTCTCTTTTCAGAATGTTCATTAGCTTAGCTTAGCATACAGGAATACAGCAGAGAGTTCCCACATATTTTACACATTTTGAGTAATTACGTTAGGCAGGCGGCTAATTTAGCTTAGCACATGGTACCAATAGCTGCTTATTAGTATTGGTGATAACAGGTCATTATGAAGTTTTATGAAATTTTACTTAGAAACTGGGGGTGTGGTTGCACTTTATTTCCTTTCAGCTCAACCTGGCGGTAACATCAGAATCACATCGACATGTGACCAGAAATGAACATCACTGACGTTCAGGAGATTTAAAATGGCCACTAACAGTTATCAATATTTCAAAATTGTTATTGTGCTGTTATATATTCCCCTTTTGCGACATCCTCTGTATGAAAAATAACTGAATGAACATCTGCGTTAAGCCACACCCCCATATCTGGATTGGTTCCTGTTTTCTACGTGGAAGTCAGAATTCTGAATTTTTGGCGACTGAACAAAAGCAGAACTAAGAAACGTTATTTACATCAGAGGAGGGTCTTTAAAGCCGCAGTCAGGTGACGGAGGATGTGACCACAACAGATTATTATTGACCACCTCATCTGCCGATACACCAATGAGTCGACCTCGTCCAACCACAACCGCGGATACAGAATAAATAAATAGATCTGTCTAAAGAACATCATCTCCTGATTGATGTGAATTGTGTTTGATCTGGACTGGACTCACAGGGATGGAGATATGGCTAAAATCATTACTTCCCCCCAAAAAAGACACCACCTGGTGGTCAATCCCGGTGTGAGAAAACACTGAAAATCTAAACAGTTCCAGATCTCATGAAAAACGACTAGTGTGCAGAAAAATAAAGATCCACCCTCAGATAGATTTTGCACTTTTTCTCCGACGTGAAGGATCTGGAGCATCGGCGATATTAATTCCATAATATCCCTAAACTTAAATAATTACGTCACTTACAAACTCGCTCTTATCGGCATGCTGCAGGGATTACTCTGAGTGCGCAGGGGGACTGTTTGTGGAAATATGAAAGAAAGGCCAGTGTGTTCCTTTAAGGAGAGCCACGTCTGATCTGTGAACGATGAAACCAGCCTCAGAACCCGCCAGGCTTCCACAAACACGAAGGTAGCGGTGGAGAAAGGCGAGACCTGACTGAGGCGCAGAGCGATTCCGGTGTCTGAGTCCTCACATCCCACACAAGCCTGTGTTTAGCCGTCGGCGAGGCTGTGATGTCTGTAAGAAAGCAGGTGAGACTCACACAGAGGACGTGCAGGCCCACCGCGCCGTCCATGCGCTCCTGGTTGGTGAAGTAGTCCCGGGGGAACTCGTGGATCGCTGCGGAGGAGAGCAGACGTGAAGAAACTTCACCACAGGTGGAGGATGAACACAGGGACTCTTCCCATCCAAAACATGAGGAAAATACACAACCTTGGCTGAAAGAGTTTATTCATCCCCAACAAACCATATTATGTTGGAGATTGTGTCATAAATTTTCAAAAATTAATAATATTGTTTCCTAAATGTGACCCAATAAACACAACACATTGATGTGAAGGATTCAAAAGTTCAGAAACCTCAATGGGAAATTTCACGGTGTGTTTTCAAACGTTGAAAACCCAAATCTGTCCATCACACAGTCCAGAAGACGGTTCCGAATGTCCCAATGCTTGTGTTCACCGCTAACCTCCGACCCGCTCGAGGTAACTGAGCGTCCTCGGTCTCATTTCCACTTCAGAGCTTTTCAAACGTGATGTAACGTGGCGACGTTACTGCAGGCATAATATGGGAGGGTGAGGGATGCCAAACCTGTGACTTCCTGCAGTTAAATGAGGAAGTTCAGGGCCGAAAATTCATGATGCACTTTGAGAGAAAGTGGAAAATGTCAAGAATTCAAAATGGACCTTTTCAGACTGTGAATATGTACAAAAACGCCTCGTGTAGACAAACTGGCGAAACCTGATAATTCCTCCTCTTTTAGCTCAGCCTCCTTCTCTGAACCAGAACTCTGAACAGCCGAAAACAGCATCTCCTCACAATGACGGTAACCATGGTTACAGATGCGCGAGGCTCAGAATGGATGTTAGCATCACATGACACAATAACACAACTGATCACGTGGTTTGGCCGTGAAGGGGCGGAGCTCAGCCAGGACTGGGTTTCGACATGATTCTCAACATTTTGGTCTTTTTTTCTCGACATTTCAACTTTTTTCTCAAAGTGCCAAATGAAAAAAAGATGTTTGTCCTCTCAGAACTTGTTTCTCATGGCCCTGATGCTGTTCCGTAAGAATGACTGATTTTATTTAAAGGTGATGATGCGAATGATGACCTCCTGCCCACTGCGTCCATTTATTTTTCCTCTTGTCACGAGACGTACTGACATCATTGCAAACTCGCAAGTGAATTAGAACAAATAATGGATCTATTTTTACAGAAATGAAGCAAACGGCTGATGTTTTTGTCCATCCTGGACTACACTGACGTTATCTACAGCCGTGTCTCACACCTTAGACACGTCTTATTCTGGACTTATCAGAGGTGACAGGTGTTGTTTCTGCACATCTGGGATGTCTTGAAAAGCCGCCATCCATCACTGGTCACATGGTCACCTTCTAGCAGCTCTTTAATGCTCGATGTTCATCAGGGCAAACACGTCCTGCTGCACTTACCCAGGATAATTTCACCACAGATGTTCAAACGTGACAACTGTGGGTCACGAAAAATTCACGAAAAATAACACAAAATATCACCATGTAATTCTTCTTAACTTTACATTGTAAAATATAGACAATGCACATTTCTTTTTCTCTGTAAATGGGAAAACTAAAACATCCTCTGTCTGAGGTTTTCAACTCAGGGAGTCAAGGATGAGACCCTTATGGAAGCAACTCCGCTCCCCTCGCAGCTTCTGCTCAGTAGCTCCGCCCACCCATTAAGACGGCTGTTTTGACCAACATCAGACACTCTCTTATTGAAATGAATTTAGAGCCCGATCATACCAGCGCCATCTGCTGTAACATTTCGGAGTCACATCATTTTACTGATTTTCAGCCAGCTCTCGGAGCGAAGTTACATCCCTCTGAATAACGTTTCCAAAGAACAGTTTGTAACTGTGTCCTGTGCTCCAGATGGGTTAATGGATGAGAACGGACATCTTCGAATGAGGGATTTAGCTCTCACGGTTCTTAGACCATCGTGTAAATAAAGGCCGGGAGGTCTGTTTTCCCGAGAAAATATCCGGCGACGAGGCAGATGGAGAAACAAAAAAGTAAAACCAATACACAAAGTCCAAACGGTCAGACATACCTGTGCAGTCATCTGGAGGCCCCAGATGTTCGGGATTCTCGGCCCCAATTAACACCTGAACCAGAGGAGGAGGTGCTACAGGAGTTAGAATGCAATGATTCTGCGCATGCTCAGTGCGCAGCAGCTGACGCCTCACGGTCGTTCCTCGCTCGACCCGATAGAGGTGACACCCTGAATCCATCACAACATGTCAAAATACGCCACGTATTTATTCCATCATGTGCTTTTCCTGTTGCATCTGACTCTGCACATGAGTGCTGAAGCTAAAAATAGCCTCGGTCACCCCCGCGTCTGTGTGCGGCGTCCTTGTGTGACGTGGAGGCAACCCGATGTGCGGTGACATTCTGTCTCTCAACAGCCAAGAGCCTGTGAGTCAGGCGGCCTGAGCGCCGGCCCGCCCGGCGTGGCCCTGGACACAACACGGGCGCGTCTGCTCATAGGAAGTGACAGCAGCACGGAGCGTCAGGAGGGGAAGCTGGGCCCAGAACGTGACGAGACGCGGAGCTGCCACTGAATGCGAAGGTGGAACCAAAGGAGGATAAAATCGACGTGTACCTGAGAAGCAGATTACATATTTTCATTTTGGACAGTGGCTGGAATAGATGAGATAAGCAGATGTGAAGGTCCCATCGATGTTCACTGCTGCCCATCACTCGATGCCACTGAGTCATCGTAAAGCTATTAGAAAATCCACACCTACTCGTTGTCATGGTAATGAAATGTGCACGAGGCGGGTGGAGAAAATCAACACATGTTGAACACAGTGAGGCCGAGCCACAAGCTGGAAAAGACCAGTGTACCCACATTCCACCATTGGGTGGCGCAAGTCACTCTGCTGCTCCTGAATGCAACATAACTGACAGGAAATGAATGGGACGTTAGCTTCTTCCAGTCCAGAGCTGCCGTCCACGAGCCCCATAGGAAGTCAATCATGTGCCGCTGAGCAGCTTTCACGAGATCAGATCGGAGCCCCGCCTCCGAGGCTGGAACCAGATTACTAGATCCATGATTTCTCCCAGTCAAACACAATTTTCACAATAAAGGTCTCGTTAAACTGGTCGACTCAGTCGCTGCGAGGTCGGGTCCCTGAAAATCCCTCATGTACGCACAAAAAACAGAACAAAACAGAAAAAAACAAACTCGTCACCATGAATACACATCGTCTTCTGATAGATTTGCATCTTATTCGCTGTAAATTGTAAAATATTTGCTGCAAACATGAATATTTTGATGACTAAAAATGCTACCTGGTGGCCAATACTGATATCACAATAATGATGAAAATCTTATCAGCTCCAGATTTCATGGATTTCTATTAGTGTGCAAAAAGTGGAGATCCAGCTCTCAAGAGCTTTTCTGCACCAGTTCGCCGACACAACGGCGGAGTGACGGAGATATGGCTGAAAACGCGACATTTTTGTTCGTTTGTTTATACAAGAAAGAGAGAGAGAGAAAGAAAGAAAGAAAGCTACATCACCGCAAATCCTGATGTAAAAGTAAATAATTAATAAGTGATCTAAAGTGGCTGAAACCTAATCAGCTCCAGATGTCATGGATATCTACTCAAGTGAAGGTCCAGCCTGCAACAGTTTGGAGGATCTGCATCGGCGATACTGATTAATAGTGATGATTTTGGGGGATATAAAAATTTTCTGTCTCTTTGCCATCTCCAATAAAAACGGCTGACCAGTGATCACTTGGGTATTTCTTTAGTTTTCTGGTTTAAAGAAAACAAAAGCTTTTTGCTTTAATCTACAACTTTTAGTATTTTTGACATAATACATTATGGGTTAACTTTAACTGGGCAAACGGAGCGGATCAATCACGAACGAATCAGACAACATAAGCTACAGCAGCTCTTTAAGGATAATAGCTCTATCTTGTGGACATCGGTCAGAGTGCTAAAGCAACGCTTCGTGCGTAAATTTTTACTCTGCCACAAATGCAAAATCTGTGACAAAGTGCCTGAAAAGCAGGTCACCTAGCAGATCTTTCGCCTGAGAACTGAGGGGGAACACAAGTTCCCTGAGCGAATGTGGCCACTGAAGGAGCGTCAGATCTGACGTCTTAGTAAAAAGTGTCATCGTCTCTGGTGGTTTAAAAAAATCTGTCAGAGCTGATTCACCTGCTTTCAGAGGAATGTATTTGCCACTGACCCTCTGTCTCACACAGGACACATATTGTACACATATTTAAATACACACTCACAAGGTGTGTTGGTGTGACTGGTGGTGCTGGAGCGTCTATGAGCCTCACTCAAACTGGCCGTCGCTGCCATGGAGACAGGCCAACGGCTTCCTGTGGTGTGTGTGTGTGTGTGTGAGGACAAATCTGTCCCGTGCTACCACCTCAACGCTGCTCAGTTCCATGGGGAAGACAGGAAGTGTGCAATTTGGAAAGTATAATCAAGATTTGAAGGTAGCTCTGCAAATATTTAACCATATTTCACAAAACATTTCATAAACTTTCAGAAAACACAAACATTGTTGAGGTTGTTGTGTGAGGTCGTATTTTTCAAAATGTTGTTGTGTTCTGACCTTCGGGGCCACCGTAGCTGTCACGGTTACTGACTGTTAGCTCTGTTAGCAGTGGAGCTAGTTAGACTAAAGGCCACATCCTTTTCCAGCCACGTTCGTATGTCGTACGTTCAATCCTTTTCTTAAAATCGTCTGAAAACATCTATTTTCAAAATTTGTCACATCATTTTTTCTTCTTTAGTTGTACAACATATAATAGTCAACAACGAATTAACAGAAAATTGTTGAACCTACAGACAGGAAACAATCGTTCCTGTCTGAGCTTGCTGTGTGGCCTTGCCTGCCTGGATAAAAGCCTCTCCTACGTACTTAAATTGTGAGGGTCAGAACGCTCCTTCCTGCCTGTGTCAAAAACAATCACTCCTATAGGAGCATCCATCGGGATTTTCAGATTAAAGTGACCCATATGGACGCCGGAACAGCGCCGCGCTGACGTCAGCCTCTCATATCTCAATCTCCTAAATATAATTTGCAAAAGACATAAAACACAACGGTTGCATAATCTGTGGATTTAGAAAATAAAAAAGAGCATCAATATGATTAATAGAAGCCGCAGCATTAAAGTTCATTGTGGAAAGTATATAATCTGAGTCAGCTGCGCTGGGCGAGCAGGTTGAGTTCGGCCTCTGCAGGCTGGTTTATACACCTCAGAGGTTCACAAACTGTACAAAGCCTCAAACTAAATTTTCACTAATGGCACAAACAGCAGGTAAACAAAACCCGACAGGCTGTCAAATGAGGACTCTGCAACGCTGTGTTCGGTTAGCACAGGTGGCTAGCCAGACCGCTAACAGCTAACTAGCCATCCAGACATCCACATACTCCTGCTGAGGTGAGTGTTCGGATTTTCTTGTGCTACCGGTGCTCTTCATCGTGGTTCAAAAAAAATCATCGTTATCATTATCATCATCATTATCATTATTATTAAATCCTCAGTTCAGGTGAGCTTGACTGAATTCTTATTTATTTCATCTACTTGACAAAAATAAACAAATAACAAACCAGCCACAGGCACCCTCAATATTTAACAGGGACACTTTCTTTGGTGGATTAAAAATTAATAAATTAACGCATAAACAAACATCACCACAAGCAGGAACATTTATTCTTTTCTTAAATTTTGGTGGATCAGTCCTTTATCGCCCTGATGTTTTTTTCAGTGCAGATTTCACCAAGCTTGCAGGACACTTTGCTCAGGTATGAAATGTTAATAAAACTCAGTACTGCAAATAACGTGCGGTGAATCACTGCTGCACGCACACGGTCGGCTATCAAATCCCCAAGCTGTGTGAGATCAATGTGGATTGACCCGAGTGGAGACGGACGGCTCGTCACTCCAGGGGCAGAGAAACAAGAGTCGCTGCCCCCTCCCCCCGACACTTACATAATACCACCAGCATTACATAAGAACACCAGCAGAGACAAAGACAGAGAGAGAGAGAGAGAATCCCCCAAATCCGATACATCATTAAAGGGATCTGAGGAGGCCGCAGCAGAAAAGACGCAGCTTTATGCAGATGACAGATGGCTTTTTTTTCTCCATCTCAGCATCTGTTGGGATGCTGAGACACAAACACATGTGCACAAATGTGTGGAGGGAGTCGGACAGTGGCCACTCAGGAGAAACCCGCTTTTACACGGCTTTTAATCACTGACTAGCACTTCCTAACCCACTGGACATCGCGTGACGATGTGTGGATCTGTTCCGCCGTGAAACTGCAACCACTGCTGTGAACAGACTAAACTATAGACTCCCATCTGTACTCAAGGCTACGGAAGTCCTTTTGTCTCGAAAACTGAGTTTACTAAGTACTTTTCAATATATGAATTTGGACATATAACAATCGTCCAATAGTAAGACGACAATTTGAATAACATATTCAAAATTAGAGCTAGAAATTATATTTCCATTCCATAATTCAATTCTAAAAGTTACATTTTATACATCCTACATTCTAAAGTGAAATGTATTTCATACTGTATTTCAAGCCTTTTCTGTTTGAATTTTGATGATTATGGCGTATACAGTTACGGTAAAATATTACAGTACTTTGAGATATTTTATTCAATTTTTGAACTGTATGTTACATGTTTGATTAAAATTTTGATTGTTTTTTTAATTTCCATTTTTTTCATCTTAATCGTAAATATCAAAGATCACCGGTTTTACACCTGGATAACTCATTTATATTTTAAATTCTTAAATCCAACGATGGGCTACATGGTTGCATTAGCGTAATTTCACCCTTGATTAAATAAATAATTAGAATTTGACACTATAAAGGTCACAATAAGTTATTTGACCAGTCAGTTGGGAACAAACTGTAAACAAACAGAGGAGTCAGAGAGGGAACCTGCCATCTAGTGACTCCTGCTGGAACTGCAGTATGAACTCTTCACATCCTGTCAGCCAGATTCCCAGATTCCCCCCTTCCAGTTCGATGGGCGAAATGAAGTGAGGTCAATACAAAGCGGAGATTGTAGTGCCAAGTGAACTCTCACTTTCTGATGCTATAGAGCTTCAGTATGCTCAAATACAGAGTTTCCAGGAAGGAAGAGCTGGAGAAGCCATTTTTTGTCTTTTTAAAGTGTTGCCACGTGTGTGTTCACAGGTACAAAACTGCATCTAAGGCTAGCTGGTCATTTTCATTAGTATCATAACAATAAATATAAGTACAAATAAAAACAGGAAAAAAGAAATAAATGATTGTTGATTAAATCCAAAATTCATGAATTTAATTTTCCTTTTACATTCTTTAGTTATGACAAAGTGAATTTATGTGCTGTGAATTCAAAATCTCATCACTTCATTCTGGAGTCTAAGTGAAAGTTTGTAAAAAAGAATCCATTAAATATGCAACCATAAAATACTCAAAAACAGATAAAAATAACCAGAAACGGCTTCCGTTTGCTCGCTCTGCGACAAGCTGAGCAGAGAAGAGGAACTATCGAGTCTCAGATATTTAATCCATGTTTTTTGTATATGTGACCCCCATCTCTAACACACACACAGTGTTAATCCCAGAGATAGCGCTTTAATGCTCTGCGAGGTAAGAGCCTGAACAAAGTGCCACTCTGACACTGTCATTGAGGTTCAGAGTTTAACGTTAACACTCATGTATTTACCATCCAAAGTGAGCAGTCAGCACGGAGAAACACCATGTCAGTTTAAAACGCTCGACCCTGTGGCCTCACGCCTGCTAGTGTTTAACAGGACACACACACGCACACACACACACACACACACACACCCCCCCACCCGCACACACACACACACACACACACACACACACACACACACACACACACACACACACACGGCAGCATGTGGTTGTGTTTATTTTTTTTGCCACAACTGCTTAAAAAGCAAGCGGGTGGTATTAGCTAACACGTGGGACATTCGTCAGAGAAAAGTGCAGAAACGAGAGAAAGCGGTCTGTTTACGGCACTTTCCTGTAAAAAGTGTTGGATAAATACAAATAACCGTGTCATCACAGTGGATCTTTCAAATGACTTTCAGGGGAATCAGTAAAAGACAAGAAAATGTGAGGATAGGATGGGGAGGGTGAACGACGAGCGGTCAGGATGAGCTGCCCTCCGCTCGGTTCCTCTATAAACGTTTCCCCTGGAGCGTCTGCAGCAGCACAGGTGGTTCAGTGATGAGGGGCGACGGGTTCACACTAGCCCACCCTCAAGCTCCAGCAGCTGGGCGGCTCACCCGAGTGTCACTCGGCTCGTTGCTTTACTTATATCACCCCCTCACAGCTGTGTGTCTCTAACAAAACTGAAAACGAGGCTATTCTCTGGTCACCTTTAAAGCCCTTCATGGTTCAGAATTCTGCTGGCTGTCCCTGGTCCCCCACATGGTGCCTGAATAACACGGCAATGTCTTCAGTCCTTTCATGTTTCATTTAAGAGTGATCTCTTCAAGCTTTTCACATTAACGTTTAGGCATAAATGCGATATAGAGACCTGTTATAGGGCCAGGACACAAAAAGCCAAAAATTGCCCCTTGGGAACGTCCGTGAGCATTTGTTGACCCAGTCTTCTCTGTATTTCCGGCACCATCACCCCTTTTTATGACCTCAAATAAATTTTTAAGTGGTGGTAAGATGACAGCAACCCTCTCTGTAAAAAATTTCAGTACTTTACAGTTTTTATTTTGGCTCAAGTCCTGATATAGCCACCAGAGGACCACTGATATGCTTAGTTTCACTCCGTTTCTTGTATCATCCACCTTTATATTCACTCAAAGGTGAATCCCAGCAGAAAACCACATGACGTCTTTCCATGGTGCCATAAAACGGGACACATTCCCGATCAATCACCCTCCTGTAGGTTATAACAGTTTTTCACGGTGATAATCTCCAAACATGTTTCCGATCTGAATCGTTCAGTCTAGTGGAATGATGGCGAGAGCACGAAAGGACAAACAAGGCCAGACGGCTCGACAAGTCCTCATGTGTGACAGTAAGGCAGAATGAAAAAACAGAAAGAAGTACAGAGGACGTCTCTCTATGTCCATCGAACCGATATGAATGACAGAGTGGCACTTTTTGTTGGAGATGACTGAAAACTTCTTGGCCCTGTGTGTGTGTTAGTGTGTTAGTGTGTGTGATCATCGAAAGGTTACATGGTAATACTGGCATTTATTCAGTGAGACAGCGAACGTGGGCAGCAAGAAATCAGATGACGACCCATTCTGACCTGGAACTCATTATACAGGACGGAAATCAATATACAGTTTCCATGTGACACCCGTGGATGACGGGAGTGTGTGAAATATTTCCTTAGTTTGAGGTAGATCCAGAAGCAGCTGATTGGCTGACTTTGGCTCTCTAGCTGGAGCGTGAACATAAAGGAGTTCTGTAAAGTAGGTCAGTGCCAGTCGAATAAGAAACTTAAAAGTCAACAACAACATTTAAAAACCCTGTAACTAACAGGACACCAGTGCTGGGAGAACAACACAGGTGCGATGTGGTCTCTTTTTCTTTGCCGTCAGAAGGTGAAAAGCAGCTCTTTGGACCATCTGCAGGCATTGGACGGATGACTTGTCTGGGCCCACAAACAAGAGCTACAGGAGTCAAGTCAGGTAGTTAAGAAGGCACAGATCACCCACGCTGAATCTCTAGCAGGGAGGTCAACCTTCATCCTAGCTGTAAGCCTCAAGTGGGAGAGGCTCGAGCTGACATCAGAGGAATCTGCTTGTTGAATTTGAAAGCAATGTCAAAATAAACACCAAGACTCATCACATACAAGTGGATGTTAGAGGTTCGGTGGCCAAGGATGCCCACATCCAGCAGTTCAAGGTGTCCAAACGCTAAGACCTCAGTCTTGTTTTCATTTAGGATGAGGAAGTTTAACTTCATCCGGGATCTATTGTCATTTAGCAAAGGCTGGAGTGAGACCTTACTTTTTAGATTCAAGAGCAGATTTGTATATCATCCTCATCCTATTGTCATTTAGCAAAGGCTGGAGCCTTTGCTAAATGACAATAGATCCCGGATGAAGACCTTACTTTTTAGATTCAAGAGCAGATTTGTATATCATCTGCAAACAGTGGAAGGATTACGTTTCTCGAAAACATTTGTCGTTTTTAGTAGGTTGAAAGCAACAAATGTTGATCCATGAGCTTCACAAAAGGATAAAACAAATAAAACCTAAAATCACAGATTGGATAAATAACCTAGTATTTTTTTTTTTTTTTTTTTTTTGACCAGAGGTTGATGACAGAGTTAAGGTTAGGTTGAGATAGACATTAACCAAGGAGCTATTTGCTGAAGGAGGTCTGGGAACCAAAACTGTCAATTTTCTTAACTGCTACAATGCTCGTTTGGGATGTTGAACTAAAGTCTGGAACGGATGCAATCCCATTTTCGACCACAATGTGGGTTGCAAAGGCAGAGTGGCGCTGTCTGTGTGTTGGCTGAGAGGGGCAGACGAAGAAACACTCAACATAAAATTGCCAACAGACTTAAGAAATTAAAAAAAAAAAAAAGAATCAAACTTACGAGGGTTTGCATCAAAAATACCAACAGATGCAAAAGAAATTGTGCCAGCGTTTGGTAAACATCAGAACAGAACAAGAATGGAGAATAATAATATGTTTTATAGTCCCAAAAAGCTTCTCTTGCTAACACGGTAACAGCAGATGAACTATCAAAACAAAGGAGAAAACCAAGCAGAAAAGGCCCCAGGAGAGGACATTTACCGTCACTGATTTTATCAGGCGTTCAGGGAGTTATTACTTTGGCACCGGCATGGAATTCATCTGAAATGACAGTTATTAAAGATGGAAGTATAAAGCAGATCGATGCCTTTACTGAAGGCGGATCAAAAGATAATAATGCCTATTATTGCAAGATTGAAAGGAATCAATCAGGTTTAATATCAGAAGACACACACTTATTAGGCCTGAACATACACGATAAAACCGGAAATATCTTCCTGTGCTTTTGCTTGATGCAGACAAAGCTTTGAGTTCTGTGACCAGTGATGTTCACGACACGAAAAGCATCAGGCCTCTATGTATGTACCTATACTCAACCAGGGCCCTCAGAGCAGAGAAGCGTCCACTGGCTCATGGAAGCAATGGATGCTTCTCTGAGGCCAAATGTAATGACAAATTATTCTTACACATTATATCAAGACACTGAATAATTCATATCAATAAAACAAAGTAAAGTAAAAAGTAAAAATCATTTCAGTCAGCAGTAGGTTTTAAAATCACAGGACAAAAATGTTCTTCCTCTACAAACTACACGTCAGCTCGTGCACAACAGTTACCTCTTCACCATTATGTTGATGAAATTGAAATATTGGCTGAATCTTATAAATTGCCCGTTTAAAATAAAACTAGAAAAAGACATTTATACTGCAAAATCCTACACACACATGCCACACACCTTTGAAGTCCTGCTCCAGCCACTGATAAAACCACGAAAAACTAATTTATGTTTCGTAAAAGTACATTTTTGATGTTTTTCTTAGGGGAAAAGGGGAAAAAGTCCCTTGGTTTTAATTCTACACCTTCGCCTCTTCTAGGCTGTGGGGATCTATGAATGTAATACTTTAGCTCCGCCCCTCACTTGCAGCCAGACTGAGCTGGAGTTAATCTGTTCTGTCGACGTCCGACTTTTAAATTAGTCTACTATACGCTGCGTATTGGAGTAATTCAGCCATACGTGTTTGAACCAGACACGAATTCCCTGGAAGAAGAGGAGGAGCTACTTGTACGAGGTCGTCTATAAGTTGATGCATTAGAACGCTAAGATTCCTTTCTGTAATGTTAAGCTTCGCCCCCACAAATTGTCTGGATTGGTTCCTGAGGTTTCCTGCGCTGAAGACCCCAGCTGTCAGAATTAGTTTTTTGGAGACTGCCACTGGTGGATTGCAGATTGAAATCAGAACTCCTCAGCCGTGTTGTGTGTTGTAGTACATAAAAACACCACGTGGCCACGTTAACAAGATCAAAAACGTGAGTTTCATCACAAATCTTTACAGCAAAAAGTTAAATATAATGTCTAGACGTTTAAAGTATATTCTTTTTCACATTTTTCTGTGCGCTTCCCTCTAACTGATATAATGTGGAATAACACCAGTGTGATTAATGAAGTCGCATCTTATCAGTTATTAATGATGAAGTGACTATTACGTTCAACGGTTAAGGCTCCCAGGAGACAAACCTGCAACAGTGAATGCCGGATTTGGTCGTGTAATTAGATTAAATAAAGATCCGCAGACCCCTGGCTCTTGGCAGTCGTGACTCTGGAGCTGTTTTCAATCACTTCTCCAGCTTTCTGGGTACTGCTCTCCAGCACCGTGCCTCCCTGCCGAAGCTTTGCGCATGAGTTAATACCATGAAAGCAGCATCATTGGTCCTCCTGACCAATGGGAGGATTACATGTGCCCTCCTGACATTGAACACACCGCATCCTCTTCGTGCCATTATGGTGTGTGGAGCTGCTCTGCACACGGTCTAACCGGGGAACTATTGTTCGTCCAACCACACACACATACACATGCATACGGCTCACACATTAGCCCCATCATATAGAAGAGCAGAGTCCACATAAACAGATGGGCCTGGTATTAACCATCTCACGCACTCGCCGTCATGTTACTCTAATGTTCCTTTTCTTCTCCAGCCAGACATGATCCTTCACATCCTCTCTCTGCTGCACATCATGACATCACCCGGCGAGCCTCGCTGCTGAGCCGAGCATCACCAGCTGCTTCTCCGCCATTCTTCGCCTCACTGATGTAATCTGCCAAAACTACACCAGAAGCCATATGGTTCTCTGGTGAAACAGGTGAGTTTAAGTCGATGCGTGTTTCCACCAGTTGTGTTTGAAGGCAGTGCGGATTAAAGGAATTACAAGACTGTCATCAATTGCAGCATGTATAGTTATGCAGGTTTGTGTGTGTGTGTGTGTGTCTGCTGGGTTATATCATGATGTAATCCTCCAGCCAACTGCTGGATCATGACAGACATGTGCTGGCAGGTTTAGAGCAGTAAGAGATTTTAGAGTCAGCCCTGAAAGTAGCTGGAGAGGGAAAGGAGGGCAGAGACTTTGTGGTCTTATTTACTGATGCATTCCTAACATCCAAATGAAACAAAAAGGCTCCCCCAGCGATGACAGGTGGCAAATAAATGAATGTAAACATGGGCTCAGCTGATACAGATACGATGGGTCTGCTGACTCTGCTCCGTTACCACAATGAAATGGAAGGAACGGGCACTTCAGTAAACCAGCACAAAATAACTAATCAACTTGGTAAATACACTGCTGCAAGGGGACGTCCCCGAAAATCAATGATGTTCACCAAAAATCAGCTGTGTCAGGGTGACACCGTGAAATCGTATGATCTCCTGACCAATGTGTATTTTGTTTGGTTTACATTAGACACATACGGCTGAAAATGTTAATTATATCGTTTTTAACCAAAAATACCACCTGAAGCCTGAAAATGTTGAAAATCTAATCAGCTCAGAATCTCATGTTTAGCTTCTTATTAGTGGGTAAAGGTTTAATTCCAGACTCCTGCAGTCAGGGTGTCAACACGTCCTTGGGCAAGACATAGACTTCCACATTGTTGGCAATGACGCACCATCGGTGTGAAAGTGGTTTTCACTCCACACTTCCATCCGTGTAAAGTTCATTGAGGCTTGGAGGCCCTTTATAAACGTAAATCCATTTACAAGGATATATTCAGTTATTTTTTAAATGTCTGCTGACCTCATCACGCTACACAAAGCTGATCAGGAGGACGTTTGTTTTTGGTTTTCTGTTTGTCATCTTCCTGATACTGCGAAAATTTGATCTCCATCCAAAAATGTTGCTCTTCAACGAGCTCCAAGCAGGAAGCACAATACTGCTAACTAACTCAAAAACAATAACACGGATCATTAACACATTTTACAGGTTTGTTAAAATGTTCAAGATGTCGAGCTGGTGAAATTTTTGAACCTCTCGTGTTAAAACCGACAGAATGACAGAGAATTGCACTGTTGCAGCCCGACGGATGCCCCTTTTCTTCCAGGTTTCCTGCAGTGAGATCTGGCTGACAGAGCCTCTCATCTCTGCGTTCTCTCTCTTCCTGAAGCGTCTGACTCAGGTCGTCCGTCAGCCGCTGGCTCCTGCTCGTTTCCACCAGGAGAGTTTTGAAATATAAACATCCCCTGTGGTGCTGAGGAATGCAGAGCGGCATGCCGAGGCACCGGAGAGGGCCAAGCGCTGCTCCAAAGCCTGTGAAATGCCAACGGCTGGCACGGAACGCAGTTCACCGGCACTAAACCACTGACCGAGACGAGAGCGAGAGAGGGAGGTGTGCCCAGGTGTGGAGCTGGTGCGTTCACAGAGGGACGAGGAGCTGAAAAATGCATGGCACACGGTGTGTGTTCTTTTCGCCTCGTCTCCCTTTGGGAAAACACTCACACTCACACACTGGCTGGTCACACAGTTTGCTGGCTACCATGGTAGCAGGGGAGGAGGGTGTATTCCCAGCAGTAAAAAAAAAAAAAATTGCTGATTTTTACGAGCTGCAGAGTAATCCTAAAGACTATTAGCTGCTATTTGTATGGATGGACGGTAGCAAGACAACAAAGAAAATTTGAGTTTTGGGGATTTAATTAATAACTGGAGCTGGAATTGAATAAAAAAAATTAGAAATTTTGCTTTTACCATTGATAAAAGATGTTTTCTCTTATACACTTTCACTTCTTCATTTAACAGAGAATTCTCAACTATAAATCCGCATTTGGCATTTCTAATAACAAAAAAGCTTGAAAATTAGTATAAAATTCTGTGAAATGTTCTGATTTTTGACCTCTTTCTGCCCTGGAAATGATACATGAGGAGACACGGCTGCTACAAACCAATATGGCAGCCATGCTGATGCAGTTTAAAAGTTTAAAAGTACAGTTTGACTATAACTGCAATTACATACTGGAGGTTACCCGCCACCACACCCTAAAGAACGTTGCTCTACACACACCTGTATGAAGCCACCGTGTGTTTGGAGGGAGTGGCCAGCGGACTGACCACGCCATAGTTTCGTGTATGTTTACAATGATATGGCTGTTGAGGATGACAGTTCCCCGGGGATCCAGACCCCACCGGGAGCTTCTTTGTGCCGGCAGCGAGACATCTGGTGTGTCTGCAACACTCTCCTTTTGTTTAAGGGGAATTCCCCTCTGTTTTAGAGTCTGCTATAAATAATTTGGTATAATTACAGCGGGGTGTGTCCTCATTTCAACTGAATCCGCCTGACTGGACCTCCTCGTAGCTCCGAGCTGGCCGAGATTTTTCCAGAATGTAAATTCTTAGAGACAGGATGGCCTTCAGATATTACCTGCAGATGTGGTGCACATGAACAAACAAACACGAGGCCAATTGTTAACAAAGACAGGGAGATGGAGTCATGTCATACTACTGCTGCAGAGGTTCTCTTTATTTTTAACATGAATAACATTTTAACTCTGAGTTCAACTCACTTCTACTTTTCTGTTTTCTGCAGTTATTGTCATCACAATGTACTGCTTCCTGTCTCAGTAAAAGGTCTTTTAATGTAAAATGCTGGTGCATGATGTTGTGCAGGATCATTCAAAACCAAAGCTATCAGCAGAGAAACAAGAGCAGCAAGTTAAAAGGTCCGCTGGTGGATTAATGTCCT
>KV751317.1:3376217-3410525 GCA_001698575.1 Mola mola | reverse complement strand
CGGCAGCCGGCAGACTGGGGACACGATCAGGAAAGCTCCTGTTTGCAGTGCACATTTTACATCAGGTAGCCTTCATCTACTCATT
Source organism: Mola mola (assembly GCA_001698575.1). Taxonomy (NCBI): domain Eukaryota; kingdom Metazoa; phylum Chordata; class Actinopteri; order Tetraodontiformes; family Molidae; genus Mola; species Mola mola. The sequence goes on along the minus strand of KV751317.1, from coordinate 3,410,440 downwards.
CACTTCACTGTAAAGCCTTACTTATGTTACCACATGCCGCAGCTTACTGTTAGTGAACTATAAAAGGGTCTAATGGTTGAAAGAAAATATGTTTGATGGTTGATTAATAATTTATTAAGTCCAATCTTAAAGACTTGCTGGAGGACTTGCTGCTTTACTTGGAGAGTAAATGTTGACTCTTTGTTTTTTTTTTCCTCGGGTTTCTTAGAAGCTAACAAAAAAAGGCTTAACTGCAACGTGAGGTCACTAAAACACTGGACTAAAACAGAGGACGACGCAGCATCTCTCCTGTATATTTTGGCCCACCTCAGCCCACAGCAACTTCACAAAACTACACCAATTAGTCTCACTTTCCCGGCACAAGTGAGTGCCTCACATTGATCATGCAAGGCAGCGATTGTCAGTTAATCGTGCTGCATGCATAAGATTTTTGAAGATTTTTGCAGGTGATGAGAGAAGCATTAGACCCTTTGCATTGACTATGCGTTATGTTCATGTAGCGAACCTCTGTTTTTGTTATGTTGTCTGACAGGGGGAACGGAGTCGAAACACAACGATGCGACGTACTGAATTACACACATTCAACATGATGTTAAAGTTGCTGCAATTAATTTTAAATACGCAATGCTTCTTGCAGCCATTTTAGATTAAAAGCCTTCTTGTGTATCAGTGGAAAGAAACAAGGTTTTTACTTTGAAACAGTCATGTTGTGGAAAACTCATTTGCTTGAAATGTAGCAGATGCCATATGTACCCAAGTATCAGTTGGCTGAGATCTCATTTTACATTTAATTTTTATGTTACAGAGCTCAGTTTACTGGTCAAAGAAAGATTGGTTGTAATGTGTTGTGATGAAGCTGCTTCCTCTGACCGACATCCACGAGTAAGGACTCTAATCAGTAACATTTGAGTGAAGGTTCCGTTACATTACATGCTCCTACTTCAATATGAAGCAGCGCACACTGCACGCTCTAACTGCCATTCTTTCACAAGTTGTACTCCGTTGAAGTCTTTATATTCCACTTGGATGTAGCGGAGCCCCCAAGTGTGCTTGTGCTCGTGTATGAGCAACCGTACCAAGGCCAAAGTTCACCTCTTCCAACCGTACCAGGGCCAAAGAAGTGCGCCGTACTTGAGCACGGCACAGAATGCAACCACTAATCAAACGATCTGGACTTGGGCATGGTATGGATAGTCTAGTGTAAGTGCACCCTAAAACATAATCCTTTACTAATAGGAGCCCTTTCTCGGTGACTAAATATGAATAATTATGTTGTTGGTTGCAGCACTGATGGGAGATGGCTCCAACAAGGTGGTCCTCTATATTGCAATGTGGAATAGGAATGAATGAGGAAAACTCAAACAACTTGTGGAATGTACATGGCGAGGCACGAGTTACGTTATATTTTAATGCCAGAAGACCAGGGTGGTGGAAATGTTTACATTAAAATTGAGATAAATTATATTTATTACCTGAAAAGAGAAGCAGATGAAATCCCCATCTTTTAGCACATCTAATCAATCTCAAAAATGTCTTTTAGGTAAGAAAAATCTTGAGATAAGTCATTACATCACAAGAGACAAGGATCAATTAAATGCCAACTGACTTCATAGTGTTTTTACAAACAAGTTCAGTTTGGAGTTTCCTTGTTAAACGTAGCATAATTCGTCTTCATGTCCCACAAGGTTTCAGAGAGGAGGAAAAAAGTCTACAGGTTTCTGCACCTATTGGAGCTACGGAATATGAATTCATCCATCTTTGCTTAAAACATCTCACCATTTTTTCCCTCAGGTGCATTGAAAGTACAGATTAAAATTTACTTGTGGAACCTAGATTAATGCTACAGCATGTAGTAAAAAAAAAAAATAGGCTTTCTTTCTCAGCGGAAGACCTGCAGTGAGAAGAGTGACAAAAAAACAGCAAGGTCAAAGGTCACCACTCACAGGAATATGTGTCTGGACTGATCAGAGTCACAGGGGACATTCTGCTGTTCAGTAATTTCCTTCGAGGTTCAGTGGTCCGTTGTTTCTGCCTGTGCATGTGTGGACTCCAGAATGCGCCCAGGGTGTGATTTCAAATGAGGAGAAGAAAGAACGTCCCGCAGAGGTCCATGCGAGGACATTTATCTTTTTCGCCCAGTGAGACGTCTGCTTGAAACAGAGCTATAATCAATTTATATGGATTTTCCATGAAAAAGGAAAAAACCATTAGAGACGGACTCCCGGGGAGCCTGTGTGTGTGTGTATGGAAGGTGATTTATTGGTTTTCTTAATTCAACATCATCAACCCAATCCCCAATTGGGTTTAATATTAGTTTGTAATCGGTAGCAGTTCCATTTCTGTAACCTTCAACTGTGTTCAAACGTATCGTCCAATCAGCCTCTGGACATTTATCACAGCTTTCACTCATCAATCACTGACAACTAGCTACTCAACAAATTAATTAACTGTGACATGTCAATAAATGTCACCGGGTATAAAATCAGCTCAGTCAAGGTAATTTTCATTTCATGGGACTGTAGACTTCTGATGTACAGTTGAAATTTATGGACACTTCCGCCTCCCATTTCCCCGCTGATCAGTTTGGTTTATGATTACTTTGATTTAAATTCTGCATCTGATCAATGGAAACCCGTTAAAAGAAACCACAATTACGAAATATGAGATATGTATATTATGCTCTGAATTTATGTTCGGATGTTTTTTTATTCCACTTTGATGAAATAACTGACACATTGAAGTCCCACTTCAATTCAGGACCAACAAGTCTGAATTTTAATCCCAAGGACAGAAGCTAATTCAAGTCCACCAATTCTAAAATCAAGACCAAGAAAGTCCAATTCAAGTGCCAATTCTAGACCAACAACTTCTAATTCAGAACTTACATGTCCCAAGTCAAGTACAAATTAGAATTCCCAAGTTAAGAAAACTATTTAAAAACAGTTCCCAAATTAAATCTCAATTCAAGATTGACATGTTGACATTGTTCAGTAAATAGCCCAAATTAAAGTCAACATCTCCACTCGGGTTTCAATTCAAGGCCCAATTCAAGATCAACGAGTTCCACTTCACAAGCAAAAAGTCTCAAGTCAAGTTCTAATTTAAGACCAACCAACACATTTTGAGCAAAAGGCCCCAATCAAAACCAACAACTCCTGACTGAAGATAAACAAATCCCTAGAAAAGACCCGAACCAAGACCAACAAGTCTAAATTATTACTCATCGATCATTTCAAGATTCATGAGTCCAAATCAAGACCCCGATTCAATACACAAGATTTGCCATGTTGGAAGTCTAAAACAATTAATTATATACACCCGTTCACCAAATTAGTACTTTATGTAATTTAATTTATGTACAGAAAGCACAAAAAAATTTTAAAATGTGTATTTGACATTTTCAAATAAATAAAACTATCAGTTAAGACATTTAGAGACCAAAATGATCGGGGAACCTCAGGTTGTCATTCCAGAGAGGCCGACAGGTCATCAAAACTGTATTATTTGTACCTGTATTATTTTTATTGGTAAGAAGGCAGAAACACTTCAGTCATTGCTTGAGTATCAAATACATATTAATATCAATATAATAACAATACATTGTATAAAGAGAAAATGATTAGCAGCCGTGGACTTTGCTGACACAACACTTAAATCTGCAAGCATCACGAGGTGGACGAGCGGCGAATTAGGTGAGAATGTACCGCACACTCGAATTCACTCGCTGAACGTTTCCCAGACACTTTCTCACCTCTTTGTTCTGTGCTGCCTGGCCCAACAAGCAAACCAGGTTCTGCTAAAATGATAATCCAGGATCATGAGTAAGCAAGCAGACTGCTGCGAAACACACACAAACCTCCCTGATGAAACCCGACACGTCCCGTAGCAGGCCATTACATTACACTTCTTCGTTATATGACAGTTAAGCCTCCATCTCCATACGCTGTGTCGGAGGTTGGCTGCACGTGTGTGTGTGTGTGTGTGTACATGCAAACATGTGTCCATGCAGAGGATATGTAAGTGCAGTGGCAGCGTATGCATAATATCCCACCATTATGCAGAGTGTGTTTTGACAAGCCTACACACACACACACACACACACACACACACACATTAATAACTGCAGTGTTGTGAGTTCTCTGCAGGTCCAGGATGTACCACATGGCCAGTAGTGAACCTCAGACAGTGGAGAACTGGACTAAAGACTGAGAGGTGACAGTGAATCCTGGTCACGCACAGAACTCATTGATAGTTTGGTGCTGTGAAGTCAATCAGACCAAATCTGTCAGGTGTCAACCCCTAAACGTACTCCTTGAGTAATGTTGTGATTAAAGATTATGTCAAAAAGTTGCCACAGAATTTCCAGAACCATGTGATTCCAATCTCATGTTACAGCAGAAGCAGCACATCTTACTCCCAGAGTTAATCATTATGTAACTCTGATCATGTAACATAAGCATCAAGGCTCAGTTCACCAGCTTTCACAGCTTTGAAATGCTTCATATAAAGTTGGACATAAGAGCTACTAAAAGAGCCCCCCAGTGGTTGGCTGCAGTATAGGTCATAAACCCCAGCTCCTCAATTATACCAGGTGGGACTTGGACCAAACTTATAAAACTCAAAGTACACACTGTTTTCTGTTCATATATTTTCAGGGGTTCATTTCCTGATAAGTTTTCTTAAATTGAATTGAAGTTTTTAGAAGTTACAGAAAGGAAAAAGTTACAAGATAACTCAGCAGGTAAGCTCCGGCTCGCTGGCGGGGCTACAGTCGCACATTAACAAATCTCCACTACCTCAACGAGGCAAAGATGTAGAATTACATCCAAAGGATTTTAAGGCCATGGAGGGATTTCTTCTTCAAATAGTCCCCACTGTCAGTGTCAGTAATAATGATGTCAAGGAAGCTTTTTTCTTACCCCTAACGACAACTAAATAAAGCTGATGTCAAATAAATGTCATTCAGTTTAAAACAGTTTAAGCCAAGATTGATCAGTGAGCACAGTTTTCTCTAATTTTTGTTGCATTTTGACCATAAAATCAGAACTTGTTGGCTAATTTTGTTTTCACAATATTTCATAAATCCCATCAAATACTCACAACAACAACCCAACGTTATTTTTTAAATTCCAAACGCGATCAAAAGAAGCCCAACTGGGTGAAAACCACAGAATCTGACAACACTGTCAGTCTTGTGATCTGTTGCACCTCTGCTGCACTTTAGATTATCTAACACAAAAAACGCTCTCTTGATCACGTGCATCTCTCTTCCTGCCTTGGACTTTGGAATATTTCGTGCTGGTGGGATTCCTTTACAGGAAATTATGCTATATGAAGTGACACTTCCCACGCACACGCACACACACACACACACACACACACACACACACACACACACACACACACACAGCTGGCCCGCAGTCTCTAGACATGCCTATTGAGCTTTCTTGGAGTGACAGATGGACCGCGGGCAAGGAGGAGATGGCTTGGTAAATATACTCATAATCACACACGCGCACACGAGGTGTACTCTGATGCACATGTAATCGTCCCCTCATCAGCAGCCCACAAGCGTCCATCCCTACACAGAGCTGGCATCAGGTCTATGTCTGTGTTCCAGGCTGCAGCCCTCAGGCCTCCACACACGGGGATACATGACCTGCCCGCCTTTCACAACCCGTTTGCTCTCCAAGCCTGCCGAGCACCTCAGGCCACACGGCAGCAACAGCTAGCCCGGACTGGGAGACGTGATGTCTGAAAAAATCTAATCACAGAGGTTCCTCGCATGAAGAACCCAACCGAAGCTCCACAAACTTGCCTGATCTGCTCCACTTAGCGTCTCTAACATGACGGATAAATCAGAGGACTCATGATCTTCAATACACAACATGAAGAACAAGACATCATGATGGCGTCCAGAGGAGCTGATGTGAAATTTGATATAGGTAATGATTCCCATCCATAACCGTGTTTCTCTAAATAATTTCAGGAATGTCTTGATGTTTTGTGTCAGCACCTGCAGCCAAGTTAAAAGTGACGTGTGAGCTAAATGCTAACATGCATCATTTGCTCCTCCCACCAGAACAACAAACAGCAGTAATAAGTATAGAACACAGCACCATCATCATCATCTCTGTTCAACATGTTAGTACGCTAAAGCCTAATCGAACTTCATATTTTCATATGATATTACCTCTAACCTCTATCAACTTTTATCCATCTAGATAGTTTTGGTGTGAGCTGCTCAGTTTTTGAGACATCCTTCCATTTCTGTATTAGCACACAGAATGAAGCCTGCATCTATTCATGGATAAACAGCTTGCTAAATATGCTACAGCAGCTAATGTTTCATCCTGGCTGTGTGGGTTGCCAATGTTTACATCCTGCCCCATCTAGACCCTCTTGAGTAGATACAAATCCCCATCTGCCTGGTGATACGGTGTAATGTTGTGGCAACAAAGTAGTTCCATCTTGAAAACACTCACAAATTTTGAAAAAAAAAAATATGTGAACTGTCCCTTTAACTTTAAGGTTCATTTTATGTGCCTCCACTGTGCCAGAACCGTGTGTAAACAGACCGTTGGTCTACTTCTTAGGTTCATTTTGCTTCAGTATGCAGTCATGGAAAAAGAGAAAATGGTCGCATTAAGCAGATAATTAGCGGCATGTTAGAAAAACCTGCGGTACACATGCTGTGTATCCTGCCATGCAAGGCAGTGGTTTTTTCTATGTGTGCTTAAAAGAATTTACGAAGTATCTGGTGGGAGATGACAAGACGCAGCACAGAGAGAAATGACTGGGAAAGAAGTTATTTAGGCTGAGAGCCCCACAGGCTGCACCGAAAGGCCGCTACAGCGCTGCCTCATTACAAGTGACGACATGGAAGAAGAAACAAATAAAGAGGTATTCCAAGAGCCGTGCCAAGATGGGTCTTCAATGTCTGCCATCACAAGGTGTGGGGTCAGAGAAGAGCCTTTTCAAACTGTGCTTGTTAGGATCTGAGATACCCTGCAGGCTACGTTTCAGGGCTCCTGCCCCATTTGTGTGCAGTTTGTGTGTTTAAGGATAAATAGATATATAGAGATAGAGAGATATAAAGTTATGACAGTGAACTTACTGAGAGGTTAGCTGACAGTTCATTCTCAGGTGAGCACGAATGTGTTCTGCAACTCTGACAGAAAGAAGCTCATCAGAACGCTAGCAGAAACATTAGCTTAGCCTTGCAGGATTGATTGTTCACTTTCAACTGCAAGCCAGAATCCTTCTATTGGATGCAAACGTTGACTGTTTATAAAGATCAACAACATGAGAGGTGACAAAAAAGTGAAGCCAAAGCATCTCAGCCATCTTCTGATGGTTCGCTGCATCATAGGTCTTACACACCTCGTTGTCTATTATTTCAGGTAAGACCTGGCCCAAAACAAACGTTTATTTATTAGCGTTTATTTTTCTGTTTGGTTTTAATTAGTTATTTAATGCCTTATTATGCTTGAAATTAATGATTGACAGCTGAGCTCTGTTCATGATTGTCCAGGTGGGTGTATGGGTGGACTCTGCTCCCTGGACACTATTGCATAGACAGTGGCTCTAACTGACATCACCGATGCAAGATAGCCACACAAATTTTTGCTTCATGTATGTACTATGGGAGGAGGTGGTTACGCCTCATCCACGTTTATATCACAAGGACACAGCTGGACACACTTTAAACCAACCAGAACAGCAAAACTAGAGATTGACCAGGCTGATTAATCGTTCTCTGGCTTTTTCCTGCTCGAAATTTGTGTTATTATATCCTTTCATCCATTCATCGATCATCCAGCCAGAGTGGGCAATCCACCATTTTCTGACAGAGTACCCAGAGGTACCAGAGGTAAAACTTCCCTTTTTTGTAGCCTAAAGTAAATAATTTACCCCATAAACCAGTATTATCAAAGGCAAAACTTTCAAGACACCTCAAAGTCCAAACTTTGATCAGACAGGATGGTGGATGGGTTCTACTGACACATCTAATATTGAAGGCAATGACCTCAGAAGGTTCTTCTGGTTCCAAGGCTACAGAAACACAGCGACTGAGTCATTAACGAAGATTTAGGAAAGGAATCAGTGTATGATTAATGTAAATGAACCATTTTTTTCCCTGGATGGTTGCTAAGCTGTCATAAACTACTGTGAAGCAGCTACAGCTGTAAATATGGTCGGTTAAGTAATTAATATTACTTTTTATTCTCAACTGTGCAAAAACTACAGATTTTGCAATGATCAGTTATCTCAACATCTCAACCAGCCATGATAATCAATATATGGTGATTAAAAACCATATTAAAACCGTACCTGGATCGAACAGGCAAAATAATGAGAATTAAACCATACGTGACAAGAAAAAACAAACACATGACTAAAATGTGACTGAATTACTTGGTCAAAAACTAAACAAGCTAAACTCCACCATGTCATCTAATAGACTGAGGACAGCCAGAGAGCAAGAGAGCGTTAAGTCTTTCATCACACTTCGCTCGCACAGCTGGAACATAATTCAGACTGTAACCGCTATTTTTTCATGGTTCATTAAACCTTGATAGACAGAAATGGGGGCGGGTGCATCTGACAAGGCGGGTCAAGAGGCCGCCACCACCACAGACAGTCCGAGCTGCTGCTGTTCCTGAAGACTGATATTAAATCATGTGCCACAGAGAAATCAATGTTGCCATGACAAACACACACAGAAACACACAGAAACTCACAGATACACACATCGTAATGAGGCAGAGATTGTTATGCTTCATAAGAGGAGAGGAGAAAGTCTGCAATTGTGAACATGATTATCTCTAATCCAACACACTCCACCGCTATATTAGCTGCATGAGTGTGTGTGTGTGTGTGTGTGTGTGTGTGTGTGTTGGTATTTGACCTTGGAATGCCATGAAGTGCAAAATGGTGGAAAATGTGTAGTGCAATTCACATACAAACAGTTTTTCCTACAGAGAAAACAACACTCACACTGTGGAGTTTTTCCATCTCTGTTTCATTCCCATCACACTCGAGTGTGGAGGAGGCTTCTTGCTCATTTTTTCAGTAATTATTTCATCTTGTTAGGTGCTGATGTGCAACTAATGATAATTTCAAAACATCGATTAATGTGCCAATTGTTTTTGACGATTAATTGATTAATCATTTACGCGATAAACAGTTAAAAAAAAACTGAAAAATGCTCATCACATTTTTTTTCGGGGCCTAAAGATTCGTCTTCAAATTGTTTTGCTATTCAACCAACAGCTAAAAACCCAAAGACTTGATTTATTTCCAGAAATGACACAGAAAAGCAATAAATCCCGAAATCTACAAATGTTTAATAATTTAGCTTTAAAAAAGTCTGAAAGTTATTCAATTATAAAAATAGTTGATTTCGTTTCAGCTGACTAATAGATTAATCGCTGTAACTCTAGTTAGGTGGTGGCACCAGAAACCTTTGGATAACAAAGCTACATGATTTAGGTTCGTGCATTATGATAAAACAATGTTATTTTACAAGTTTTACCTGTTGTATTTTTCTGCCTTCACCCACTTCATTAAATTAAATCCACACTGCTGACGATTATCAAACATCTCATCTTAATGTTTTCTCAAAGGATCTATTGATATCAAGGTATATGTTCAAAAGTTTTGTTATATTTACATTTTTGCCCATTCCTAGCAGTTATTAAAACAGCTTTTATTGAGGAAATATTGTGAAATATACTGTATATATATATATCATTCATCCCAATATTGCTTTAAAAAAAAATGGATATTAATTCCAGCCCTTATTAAATATCAACGATGATGAACCGTTATCGGATTGTCTGCAGCCCATCTCAGGATGGTCATCACTTACGTGAGTGTGAGACCAGCTCGGTTGAGGGAGGCACACGGACCCCAGCTGGGCGGAGCCAACAGCACAAGGAGCAGCGTTATTTTTGGGGACGTTACCGTCACATGTTCGACCTCTGTTGTTCCGCACTTGAGAGCGAAGCTGTTGAGCCAAAGCCACTAAAATATGACCTTTTTCTGTCAAACTGTTCCTATTAAAGCACAACTGCAACAGATAAAGATGCATCTTGAGCCCATCCCAGCAAATATCCTGTTCCCTTATTCCTCTAGAGTAAACTCCTCAGTCTTCTCAGTCACCACAACTAAATCCTCCATTTTAGACTTGTTCCTCTGGCAGGAAGGTGAAACAAATTTGTCTTGTTTGCCCTGTAACTCATCCTGAAAGAAGAGCAGCACTCATTTGATTTTGGAGTGTAATCTTGCAGGCGGTTAAACAAATAAAATAAATCCAATTAACCACTCTGTCTGAAATTGTCACTTGTTTGCAGAACAATAAGGCTCCGACGCTCCGCCTGAGATTAAATGTCTGCGGAGACGGCCGTGTGCATGCACATTAACCCTCATCGCATCCCTTCAGCGTGCACAGCACAACCATTCTGGGCGCAGTTTCTCTCCTGGCTGTGGCACACAAGCAGAACGCTCTGACTTGAAACTGAAACCATGATCGTATGTGTAAAAAGAAGAAGCACACGCAAAGAAAAGACGAGCGCTTCGGGGAGACGAGAAAACTAAACAGACGATGGTGCAGCGACAGAGAGGCAAAGGGAGGCAGCATGTTGTGAAGGTCCCTTTTTAGAATAATCCCTATTACGGCAATTAGTGCTTGAGGAGATAAAGAAGCATAATTAAACAGAAATGGGCTATAAACTACATGCTGTCTAAATGTAAACTGTAATCCAACGTATGCGTCCCTAAAACTCCAGCGGGACGAGTGTGCGTGGGGGGGGGGCGGTGTGTTTATAATGAGGTCAAGAGAGCACTTGGCAGGACGTCAGCCTTGTGAAACCCCAGGATTCCACACAGAAAACACTCCACACCGCTGGGAAAACCAACACAGGCAGAGCCGCGACGAGGGAGGGTTCAGGGAAACTTGTCTATGTGATACTTGGCCCACGATAATATTGCAAGAACATCATATGACAATGCCTCGGAATATTTGTAACTTTATTCCAATGCATTCCAATTAATTGTCGTGCATCAGAGGATCCAAAAATGTAATAATCATGTCTGAACTTGGCATTAGCCCGTCAATCGTGATGTTTCATCCCACTTTTATAGCATCAAATAACTAATCGGACTAGAAAAATTACCGCCTGACCATTATATGAGATATCGCCTTCACAAGAATGTCCCGGACGTACACACAGCCCGAAAACACACACCCTCTTATTAGTTAACACGTACATCACCAACCAATCAATCATCAATGATAAGAACAACCTAGAATACTAGAAAACATCGTTTGCAAAAATGTACGTGATGTATACTTTACGCTTTTATTTTTGGCCCAAGTCTTTTATGCTAACATGAGGGGGAGGGGTTTGAGCTATATTGCAGCATGCCACCAGGGGGCGATCCAAATTCTGTGACTCTAAGTTTGGGGTGCAAACGCCCACAGTAAGATTCAGTAGACACGTCTCAATCGCTGACCCCAGCTGGTGTCTGGGCCAAGTCTTACCTGGTTCAGTGCAGTTTTTGTCAGGCTCGGCGTAGATCGCGGACTCGTTGTCGAAAGCTTCCTGCAGAAGGTGACGACTCTCCCACCTCGCCCCCTCCTCAACCACGGAGCTGGAAACGTGATATCCTGAGAGGGAAAAGAGGCAGAGAGAGAGCACGTCCATAAAGAACAGACCATCAGAGCAGCAGTTCTATCCCAGGGCATGTGCATCTCGCTGCACTCAACAAACCTGGTTTTACGTAACAAAATCATTTCACAGAGGCCCTTTATATACTTTTTGTTGTAAATTCCACAGATGAACATTAAGCAGTGACTATTTACTCCTAAAATAGCCGTGCTGGGCTCGTACTTTGATGCCGGAGCTCTTAGTCCCGCACGCAATTGACATTCCTGAGTACCTTCCATCTCCCTGCGGAACAAAGGCCGATGAGACAAGCATCTTGTGCCACGGTGCTCCTGCGAGAGCATTAGTGCAGCAGCATGCTGAGCACCACCAGGCCAATCATTTCTGCTCACTCATCTGGCTCACAGTATCCTCAAGCGCCCCATCTCTGACCCATCTCCTCTCCCACCATGCATCAGGCCCCGACCTAGGTGCAGAGCACGCCAGGGCCTCTATAAATAGCCCTGTGCTCGGCTATATTTATGGAAAAACGCTCATGTTTGCAACGTTTGGCGAAGGGCTGTGTGGCGGGGAGAGGAGCGATGAGCGTAGCTGCTGATGTGAGCTCAGAGGAAATGTGGAGTTCATAATGTCAGCAACGAGCCTGAAGCCAACAAGAGGTGCACTGCATTAAAGGACATTAATTATTGCCTCAGTAATGCCAACAGTCTTCATTGATTGATGATTGTGTGAAATCCGTTGCAGCTGCAACAGCAGCTGCATTTTCTTTAAATTTCTTCATTTATAAAAAATTTCCACAACAAGACAAGGAAGGAAATAAATTGAACCAATCATGCTGCAGGCATAATGATCCTTAAAAATCCTGCAAATGTGGCCTCAGATCTTAATCACATCTCTTTTAGATAATTATTATGATTATTCTGATAATCATGGTTAAATAAGCTGTTAGATCCTGATCGGTGGGCGGCGATACAAGACTCCCTGAACATCCAGGGCGACGCAGGACACACAACGCGTGCATCTCAATTCATTATTTGACATTTCCTCGATCCTCACTTGAACCCGAAGATGTTCTGACATGTTTACCCTTTTAATTCTGTGATCTCTGAGGAGCCTTGAGCGAGGACAGAGAGGGGCGACCTTCTAAACCGAAGGCTTGATTGATTGGATTAATATGAATTCAGTATAAAAATATGCAGATGTAAATAAAACAAACAGCCTAGTTCAGTATGTTTACTTCATGTGCCTTTGACCAGATACAGTATAAATACACACTGTACCTCCACCAAGAAGGTGATGTTCCTACCTGCTTTATTTTCTTTTTTCATTTGTTAAAAGACAAAGCAGAAAGTTAGGGACAGATTTTTATGACCTTATCAGATCAAGTAAGAAGTGGCCAAAGAAACAGTTGATTAGATTTTGAGATCCAGATCACCGCCTGGATCCTGGAATGTTTTAAAAGGATTTCTTCATCACTTCTAGATAGCAGGATTTTCAACATTTTTACTAAAAAAAAATAATTTCTAGAACTCGAGCAATATGAAATATTTGGAGCCAATACCGATGTCAATATCAGGGAGTAAAAAAGTTCTGATATCCAATATTAGCCGACATACACAAATTGTTCACAATGATCCCTCAAATGCAGTTTTCAAATATGTGTTGCAAAAATAAACAACAGAGGCAGAATATTTTACAGGTTAACAAGAACTTCTCCTGATTTAAATGACAGTAGCGCACTGAAATCTTCACTGGAAATGTAATATTAATCACCACGTCTGTTTCTTCAGTGTGTTCAAACAATTGTTTGTTTGTTTTTTTATGTTGGCCGACATAAGCCAATACCCATATATCTGTGACAGGCCAATATCGGCCATACCGATATATCAGTCGGGTGCTAGTATTTTCACAATAATGTTCAGAATGTTTCCAGAACACCATCATAAGTTCTGCGATGCACAATGTTTGATCCGGATCGCTTTGATACCGCTGCCGTGATGATTCAGAAGGGTCAAAAATTAGCTTCTGTGAGATACTGAAAGATGCTACAGATATAAAAATCAACAGGGAGCATGTGGTGTAGGATAGGAAGATTTTTTTCCTTTGACTCAATGAAGGTCTGCGCTCTCTCTCTATTATTATTGGAAGTCTCTTGGTATTTTATCCTTAACCAAAAATGGACAAATTTTTTGATCACTTTGAAATTTGAACCATATTTATTCCTTCTTGCCAGCTGTGATTTGTGCCTCTTGCACTTCTGACCCCTGTTAAGAGGTACATTGACATGAATCCTAATATTTTGATTAAAATCCCTTTAAAGGCCCAAATACAGTAAACATGCTCCATATGCACACTTGGCCCTCCGTCCTGACAGAACTAATCATCTGTGGAGCGTTTTTTTACTTGAAGTCCACAACAAAAAGAAAGAAGCTCTGATATACGGAAGCAATGAGCAAATCACAAACTGCCGGAAAACTGTAAAGACTACCAGCCACACAGTTAAATCCCACAACGACAAACAACAACAACTGTTGCATGAACTATCCATCAAGCTGAAAAAAGCATGTGGAAGTCAACGGCTTGACGTATTTATCACTTCTGCTCATTACGCCACAGTTCCGATTAAATGTGTCGACACGTGTTAACCCCAGAAGGAATGAAATCACATCCCATGTAAACAGATGAAAATGTGAGCGTGGAACCACAGCAGCTGACACCTGTGGACAGTGGAAGACGCCAGGAGTCGCATCCCAGCATGCACCTTGTCCTCCATCGCCTCAGGAGAGAAAAGCTCCACTGTGAGCCTTTAACCTGTGTCCTTTTTTGTCTTTCTTTCTGTACTTTTTGTGTATTCATTATTAATGGCCCCTGTGGGACATTACTCATTGGACTGTCTTGTGGCAGATCCGCAGCTGAGCTTGTGAACAGGGACAGTGTCTCCACATAGGCATGTACTGTAGCTGTTAAAATATTTAAAAAACACGATGATTTTTCAACGCTCTGGGTCTTCACCTGCTCTGCTACGTGCGGAAATCTCAAAACCTGGACCAAATGAAGCCCAAACTGCATGAGTGGACACAATCAGAGGTGAATTTCATCCATATTATCAGCCGCAAAAGCATCTCGTATGAAAACAGGGACCCTCGCAGGGTGCAGCCCTGTAGGGAGGAAACTGCCAAGCTGCATCACTGCCAAGCTTCTATAAAGCTGTGACGCCTTTTGACCTCTGACTGTATGCTGTGCCCCTGAGCTAACGCTCTGCGTGTGTTATTAGAAAGCACTGAACAAGTTTACAGCTTGAAAAACACTCTTAACACACTCCCCGGGACGCTTCTCCATCTCCTGTTATGTGGTGGCTGCAGTATGGCGAGGTGGCTGCAGTATGGCGAGGCAGAATGCATCACCACTACCCACGTTACTATGGGGACGTGACGTAAGAGATAAGACACGGGGAGGCACATGACATAACCCTGAGTAACTCATGCACACGCGCCACATGACTGCCTCAACGACAAGTAAGTACATGTAAACAACAAAAAGTGGCAGAAAAAGGAAAAGATCATATTGGCATCTGCCTGTGAAGAGCTGAACAATGTATTAATGAAAATAACTAATATCTTTTGTCTAATGGAAACAGAATCAGATATTTTGGTTGTGCTGTATGACCTTTACCTTTTGTCTGCTTCAAGATTTAAGACCGATACGCAATTTCGGGGCCAATAACGATACTAGAGTGTCAACAAAGTCCCGATATCTATAAATTGGCCCATATACGCAAACATTTGCAGTAATCACTAAAATGGGGTTATAAAACTTTTGCAACTGATGTAATGGAAACAGAATAACTGATTAAAAATGAACTTTTATGGAATTAAATTACACTTAAACGGTAGCTTTGGCCAGGTTCTAGTTAATATTTTTATTTTATGTTTATACTAGAATATGTTTACGTACTTTCATTAATATTTGGACCTGTGCTGTTGAATAACAGAGGTAAAATTAAATCGTACCTGCACGCAAACACATGTAAAGGTGCTGCAAAAATGCAGAATATTATCTCTTTCATAACTTTGGTCAAGTTTGACGTTAAATCTGGTATTATCTGAGATCTTCAGGAGATTCCCACCTATCTAATGAGCCTGACTAAGCCTTAATAAGAATTATGTTATCTTTACAGAATACACAGAATAATTACAATTTGTGCTTTATGTCTTCTCGTCTGCCTCAGTGACATGTGTCTTCAGACTCTGACCAAGACCAAACTGTTCATTTACTCCACTTGACCACGTTGCCAATATTTTTACAGAATTTATCATCTTTGCCTCATAAAGCCAGAAAATATCCACAAACTTTCAACTCCATGTAGTGGAGTGCAATGGGTGTAATGTTAAATAATTTTTTTTTTAAAAATCATTCTTGTCACACCAGAAAGCTAAAAATGTGGTTTTCTGTTCTGTCCTGTTACACATAACATTGTACATCACAACATGTGTCACATGCAGTGAAATATGTAGTTATCTTTATCTTTATCTTAGGTTGCACAGATTTTAGAGAAATGACGCATTTGAAGAAGCTCAAGTAAGTGACATCATAAAGCAAAATTAACCCAGAGTCACTAACGTTCCATTTCTATTGCCGAGTTTGAAGGGTTATGGTCCAAGGATGACGAGCGTTGGCTTTAGTCCTGATGCTATTGAAAACCTGCCTTAAGACACAATTTTTGGCTTTTCCGTGACAATTTAACCCCACAAAAATTTACCTCCAGCTGCATTACTTGTGTGACAATCAAAAAGATAACATGTGTCGTTGGATTTCCCCCCAGATTTCCGACAGTATGGAGTCAGCCAAGATTTACTGCACCTGCAGGAATCACCCAGCTCAGAAATCTGGACCAGTGTGAGTCTGAACAGAAAGAATACATCAGGGGGGAGTCTTAAGGGAGTCTTACTTTAGGTAAAATTATTAGAAAGCACTCCATACATTTTCACTGTTATGCAGATGACACACAACTATACTTATTAATGAAGCCAGATGAAACCCATCAATTAGCTAATCTACAGTCATGTCTTAAGGACATTAAAAACTGGATGTCTCATAACTTTTTAATGTTAAACTCTGACAAAACTGAAGTCATTGTGCTGGGCCCTAAACACATTAGAGACTCATTATCCAGCAACATAGTTAATCTGGATGGCACTGCCTTGGCCTCCAGCACCACTGTCAGAAACCTAGGTGTTATCATTGACCAGGAGCTGTCTTTTAACTCACATGTTAAACAGATTTCAAGGACTGCCTTCTTTCACCTCCGTAACATTGCTAAAATCCGGCACATCCTGTCTCAACAAGATGCAGAAAAACTAGTTCACGAATTTGTTACTTCTGGCTGGGTTGGGTTACTGTAATTCTTTATTTTCAGGTTGCCCTAACAAAATTTTAAAAACTCTTCAGTTAATCCAAAAAGCAGCAACGCGTGTACTGACTAGAACTAATATCAGAGACCATATTTCCCCCATACTGGCTTCTCTGCACTGGCTCCCAGTTAAATTCAGAATAGAATTTAAAATCCTTGTTCTCACCTACAAAGCTATTCATGGTCAGTCACCATCTTATCTTGAACAGCTCATAGTACCCTATCGCCCATCCAGAACCTTACGCTCCCAGGATGCAGGGTTATTCGTGATCCCAAGAATTTCCAAAAGTAGAATGGGAGGCAGAGCTTTCAGCTATCAAGCTCCTCTCCTGTGGAACTATCTTCCAGTCTTGGTACGGGAGGCAGACACACTCTCTGATTTTAAGAGTAGGCTTAAAACCTTCCTTTTTGATAAAGCTTATAGTTAAGGCTGGCCTATCTAGCCCTTAGTTATGCTGCTATAGGCTTAGGTTGCTGGGGGAACACTCCATGATTCACTGAGCTTTCTTCTCTCCCCCCTCTGACTCCGACTCCTTCTCTGCTCCTGTAAATGTCCATATCCTTACACTAACTTTACTTCTTCCCCAGAGTCGTTGTGCTTTACCATCCTGCAGGTTTTTCTAGGTCGCGGTGGGAGGTGCTGCTGTGGTCCTGCCTGATGCCCCCTGGCCACATTAGGAAAGGAGATCCTGTGACTTGGATCCTAGGCTGGATTTCCAAGTGCAAATCGGGATCCACAGATCACAATGGCTTCTGGATCAATAGACTACACCTGCTTCTGGATCACTACACTTCACATATCCCTGGATTTACAGATTCTACATACTCAACACTCAGCTCTTGTTACATGGAGTACAATGACTCCTGGACCAACAGAGTCCACCTGCGTCTGGATCACTAGACTTTCCATACATCCAGATTTATAGAATCCACAGACTCTGAGACTCATGGATGTTGTATACATTCTAAGTTAACTGTTATTATCATGTTTTTGTGTTCTGTTCAAGTGACATTTATTGCACGTCTGTCCGTCCTAGGAAGAAGGATCCTCCTCTGTGGTTCTTCCTGAGGTTTTTCTTATTTTCCCTGTTTAGGGTTTTTTAAGTTTTTCCTCACCCGGTTCGAGGGTCTAAGGGCAGAGGATGTCACATCTGTACAGTTTGTCAAAGCCCAGTGAGATAATGTGTAAATTGTGATTTCAGGCTATACAAATAAAATTTGATTTGGTTTGATTTGATTTAACCACGAGGAGAGCTGGACGGAACCTCAAAAATACTCCACCACCGATGATATATTTCCATCCCTCCCTCCCTCTCACATATTGGCCGAGGTCCTGTGTCTATAGGTCTGAGCCGACCCCATAACGTCACATTTCTCGGCCGCCCATCGCTCTTCACTGTCATGTTTAATTACATACTTTGTCTTCATTAGCATCCTTTGCCAGGCGCATGTGTGTGACACGTATGTTTCTATATGTAGAATGTGTAGTATGTATATTATTTGTGGATTGTGTATGTTTTGTGCAGGGACATCACTAGTCTATTGATGTGGTCCGTGTGTGTGTGTGTGTGTGTGTGTGTGTGTGTGTGTGTGTGTGCGTGCTACAACCTTGTCCCTGGAGAGAAAGGAATCAGGCCATGAGCACGTGTCTATACTGCACTATATACCATGATACACTTCACTACCCCTACACGTGATACCGACATCCTCGGCTCCTCAAAGGATGTACAATATCTGGGTTACTGTTTCTTAATGCACCATCCATACATTATACAAACACATATGTTAATATTCATACATGAACACATTACTCATTGCATTAGCATTTTATTTCTGGCACCTTTGTTCATCAAAGGAATTATTTCTGTTGTGTTTGGAGTGACTTTTCAGGTCACTGCACCAAATTAGCAACAAAGTCATCTGTGGCTGTGCAGTGAGTGCAGTTGCTCGTCTGTAATGATGTAGCCGATCACACGGAGCACATTAAACTTCTTTGGGGTTCAGTTGACACAAATACGTTTACCACCTCATGGACGTACGCAGCAGTGAAGTTTCAGTTCCAATATCTTTCTGTCCAGACTCATAATACAGCGTATGTAGGAGGGAAGTAACACCAACAAAAATATGAGAGAGTTCAGGTCGGCTGAGATCTTAAATTAATAACTTGACCCTTTTTAAAGTACAAAGGGCGCTGACGCTTTAAACTGTGGCCTCACTTTACATGTAACAGCAAGCAGGTTGTAAACAACAGTGGCAAACTTAGCAATGTCGAGTGATGATGATCGACAAGACAAAACCATGAATATGGAAAAAAGGCAGACCGACTTATGCAAATAGCACGGCGAACATAATACAGCACATAAACTGGCACCACAGCAAGAAGCTCCAGTCGGTTTCATGTGATCACTCGGACGAGTGGTTCTGCATCCTGTTTTAGGAAAACGAGTGCAAGAGATTACAAGGTGCATCGTGTATTCATGGCAAAAATAGGATTTTTCTTTTCTGTTGCTGAAAATGAAGCAACACATTGGAGCCTCAATAGTCCATCCCATCACGGCTCCACTTTGGCCAGATTGTCAAGAAAGCAGTTTATGGGAAACAAAACCCAAAGTAGTTGAGAAGAATAAAGGGTTTTTAATTTGTAGTTTTGAGACAGGAGGGGACATAGTAAAGATCTCAGGTTCTGCCACAAAATGTATTTTGCTCATATTTCTTATGAAAAATGATTTAATCCAAGTTAAAATCAGAGTCTTTGTTTGAGTTTATTGGTGGAAGACCTCATCCCTAAGTTTATCATGAAAAAAAGGAATACTTTAGCTTTCATGGTTTGTAAACCATGGAAACAATGAGTCCAGTGAGAAGTCAGTTTTCAGTAGGTTAATAGGTCACTGTGACCTTGACCTCTGATCACAAGAATCTAATCAGCTCATCCTTAAGTCCAAGTGAATATTTGGGCCAAATTCGACGAATTTCCAACCAGGAATTTGGAGGACATCAGAGATAGAGTATTAGTCCATTGATCCACTTTCTATTGATTATTGAAACTTGATGTAACATGATGTATTTTTAGTTTTAATTTACATTTGTTACTGATAATCAAGGAGTTTGGTCTAGCCTTGCTCTGCTTGTTAAGAGTTATGAGATGACATCTGTAGTGAATTGTTGCTGTGTGAATGAAACAGACTTGACTCCCCACTCTGGCGGGGGAGTCCTTCCCGCAGCCGATGTTCCGACGAGTGTTACACAATACAGTTTGAGCTCGACAGTAAGTTGACAGCTCCCAACTGGTGAAGATTATGTGAGCAATGAAGGTGTCTCGAAAACAGACAAAGAAAACTCTTTCACCTTGCTCGTTCTGCTCTGATAGTCAGGAATACTCTACATGTTTAAATATCACCATATCCAACAGGCAAATATCATCCGTCTGCAACAGCAAATCCAACAAGCAATCTGTGGAAGTAACTGACCAGCAAGCGGACATTCATGTCATGTCCAGAAACAACTTATAGGAGAGCCCAGTATTCCTCAACTAAGCCCATTTTCTCTTTGTCTTTTAGGCTCTAAAGTTTCACAGAGATCAGTGGCTGAGACAGTAGCTGTGTTGGGTAAGGCAAAACGTCAGGGAGACAGTCCTTTTCTTGACGAAGGGGAACTGTTTTCCAAAGTTTTCCGTCGTTTATTTGGTAATCTGCTAAATAATTAGGGGTGTAATGATCCATTGACCTATGTAGATTGAAGCATCCATTGACCAAGAATCTATATTGCTGTATTATACCTTTATTTTGAAACTGTAATTGCTAACCTGTTTTACAGTTTCTGCCCAGCAGTGCGATTCTAAGATATTTTGTTCTGTAGAATGAAAAATATTCTTTCACATTTGTTAGAGCGTCTGATACAATTCGGCAATACAACCGTCAATACATAACGAAAAAAATGACTCTTTGTATGATGACATGTAACTGATTGCATTAACTGGTTAAATATTCTCATCTGATATCCATCCTGAATTGAATCATAGTGGCAGATTGTGTGATATTGGAAAATATAAGATTGTTGTCCAAAGAATCAATATTGAATCATATCGTATTGTAATGCAACTAGTGATTTGAACCAGAATAAATAATTAGACATTACATTCAAATAAAACTAGATGGGTTGTTTTGACTGCCGTAAACACTGAAAAACAATGGCCCATTGGCAATTGACTGGTCATGACTGGGGTTTAGCGGTGACGAAGTATTACATTATTTCCGATGTTTTGACTTGCCAAAACGGTTGCAGTGTACAGCCTCAATGAGGAAAGGTAAGATGTATTTTGTGAAATTTTAGAAGCTAAAACACTTGGAAATAGTGTTTACTGTAGGTTACAGTAAACAAAATACAGAAAAGATCTCCTTTAACATCAGCATAACCTGCATCCACTCATTGCTGGTGAGTGCTCTCTCAGCGAGCTCATCACCTATCAGGGGCTCCTACTAAGTAGCCACACGCAGCTCCGCCCACACCTGGTGCAATGACACCAGTATGACCGAAAAAGCAAAAGTTTAGGAGGTGAACCAGAAGAGATTATGATCCGCCGCCAGCCACCACATCGGGCTCTGATTGTCCACCTCACCAGCATGTTTAGTGAGTGTGAACTGTGACCTTGTTAGGTGACGAGCACTCACGAACACAGGAGACCCCTGCAGGAATCTGTGAGAGCCACAACATCATTTACAGCTTATATCAGAGATGATACCCTAAAATCACAAACTGCAGGACGTCTGCAGTCCCACGAGGTGATCTGGTTTGGAAGAGGCACGACCACACTGCGCACATGAATGTAATCAAAGTATATTCCTCTACAGCTCCTCCTGTCAGCTCCTGTGCCTTTCCGCACAGAATTTACTCTCCCAGACCGTCCAGCAGTCAACGCGCTGCAGTAAATCCTGACTGTCACACTGCCAACTCAAATTCAGGAGCACAATATCCGCACACGCTCGGCCACATCCACTCAGTATCTCACCTCTCAGACACACACACACACACACACACAAAGCCTTCCGTCTGATCGCCCGTCAATAAATCAATATGAATGTGAGGGTGATTGGTCCCTTGTGTTTTAAGGAAATGTGTCTGATGTTAAAAGTTCAAAGATTCTCCAGGGGGAAAACACAGCACGCTGTTTAATATCATGATTAATTATGGTGAGTAATAATTCTAAAGGTAAAGTTACACATATAGTGGAAACTGATTAAGGTCTTGTCTATGCAGGTATTTTGAAAACGTAGCTTTTTCTGTAGGTTCTGGCTTTTTGTGCAAATGCAAAATTTTTGGTGCCAACTCTTCTGGAAAAATCCTATCCAGGGTGAAGATTTCCCAAAAACTCCTCTAACTCAAACACCATTAACTGTAGACACGGGCAACATGAAAGCTCCCCAAACGTGAAGCATCTTGATCTCCTCCTGGTGGCTGGCTGCAGTATAGCTCTCAAACCTCTCCCCCACTTCATGTTAGCAGAAAAGGACGCGGGCCAAACTAAAAACTCAAAGTACACGTTTAAAGTTTTCCCTAAAGATGGTTTCTGTCAATTTCAGCACTTATCACGCAAATGTATATTCAAGAGTTCATTTTTCACAACTAAGATTAGGACAGTTCATATGGATTGGACTATTTTTGAAGAAAAAATGCCTGCATATGTATGAACAAGGCCGATGAGGGAGACTAAATTAAAAGGCAGCATATCAAACGTTTTCATGCCCGGTGGCAGACAGTGCAGAATGAAATTTGAGGTTTCAGAACTCCAAGTTCAGGCTCTGCTGAAGATTTCATAAAAGCAGTAAATTGTTTGTAACCTTGACCAGACCAGCTCCAGGTTTTGATGTTCGTAAAAGAAATCCGTTCAGTAGGGACATTTTGCTTAAATTAGAAGATATATAACAGAAGGATCGTATTCAAAAAGCTATTCATATACGGTATATTTATTTCTATATATAATTCTATATTCAATCATGCATTTCGGCGGTGCAGTGGTTAGCACTGTCGCCTCACAGCAAGAAGGTCCTGGGTTCGATTCCGGGTCAGGGCATTTCTGTGCAGAGTTTGCATGTTCTCCCTGTGTCTGCGTGGGTTCTCTCCGCGTACTCCGGCTTCCTCCCACAGTCCAAAAACATGCAAACTGGGGGTTAGTAGGTTAATTGGTCACTCTAAAATTGCCCGTAGGTGTGAATGTGAGTGTGGATGGTTGTTTGTCTCTATATGTCAGCCCTGCAATGAACTGGCGACTTGTCCAGGATGACCCCTCCTTTGCCCGAAGATGCTGAGATAGGCTCCAGCGCCCACCCCCCCCGCGACCCCTAACAGGATAAGCGGTAGAAAATGAATGAATCATGTATTTCGATACAAATTATGACATCATAAAAGATCAATACATGCTATGACCATCAAAGTGTTTCTTTAAATGCTACTTAAAAAACTTGATAGCTCATTAATGGGCTCATTAGCTGCCGATCCTGCTGTCAACGTGTAAGGTCGCTGCCTTCGCAGACATCTCTGGTCCCTCTTTTATCTGAGATGATCCCAGCAGGGGCTCATGAGACAGTTCATACAGGGGGCACTGGGTGTGGTCTGATTCCTCGCTTCTAATGGAAATTTATCTGAGCGAGCCATACCTTCACCAAGGACCAATAGTTCCCTGAATTTAGAATTCCTCCATTATCCCCTATTATCCAGATATGACCTAAAATTCTTCCTTGGCCCGTTTCCCGTTCAGAATTTTGGTTGAAAAGTTTTTGTGTAATCCGGCTGACAATCAAACATAAACCAACAACCAACAAGTTGACCTCCTTGTTGGAGGACAAAATTTGCCGTAGCCTCAGAGTCTGAAAATTTAGGCACTGTCTTAGAGTTGCACTCTTTCAAATGACCAGAAGGGGGCAACTGTTCAAACTAACACCCATTAAAATAAAATTGTGAATGTCCCAATGATATATACTGTAGATTTATTTACAAATCACATGTGGAACTCAAGTTAATGTCACACATGAACCGACGGAGCTGATGGTGGAGCTGTCCACCTCTAATGACATCATGCAAGAAGGATGTTCTGGCCGATTCCTGAGGGCAGAGGAAGAGATTTTCACTTTCTCTCCGGTACTTTCTGCATGAGTTCTCTCTCTGTACGTTCTGGTGTAGATACTGGACAAAAACACCCACAAACACACATTTCAGTACCAATAATCTTTCATGCACAGAAACAACTCCAGACAGAATAGTTATGTAATAGGGGTGTTTTGCCAAAATTTTCCAAACATGGATTTGGGGGGGGGTGTATCCCGAAGGCAATGTGAGGTGAACAAAGCAGAAATATGATGAACATAATTAACAGCCAGTCTCATAATAACATGCTCCGTGTGTTTCTGTGTGTGGATTGAGGCACCTGTATTAAATAAAAACTCCTGGTGATGGAATATTGCTGTGATGCAATAAGTACTTACAAGTACCTCAAAATTGTAGTATCCGACTTGAGTAGATGTCACATGTGACTGCTGGTTGGTCGAAGATTTTTACCGTAAAAGTATTCAGGATTAAAGTTATCTGTCTCCTTGGCGACTAAACATCAGTATTGTGTTAGACTACATATGAAATTTATTTGACTAAATCATAACATACGAGCTGATCTGGAGCACATTAGCACTGGCCAGTGATCATAACAATTTATTAACCCTGTCATGATCATTTTAAGCTTTAAATCAAGTTCTTGAATAAAAATAATGATTCTGCACATCAGGGAAATGCTTTTTATGACATAAAGTGACTAAATCAATCTGTGTTACAGTAATTCTTTTTGAATCGGAGCTCCAGTATTATTCCGATAAAACATCTAACACATAGGGTTTTATCATTTTTTTAATTGTTTTAAGACAGTATTGTAATATTATAACTTAAGAAAAAAATCTATGTATATATCATATTATTAGAATAATAACAATAGTTAAGTAAAGTAATTGCTAGATTAATCAACAAATCCCAAAAATTGTCATTAGATTAATTGCTAAAAAAAATAATCCACAGGTGCAACCCTAATTCAGTGTGTTCATTGTATCACTATAATCTGGCTAAAGATAGTTTTCAGTAATTAATCCAATTAAAAATCAGATTTAAACAGTGTTAAACTAATTGGCTAAAAACCACTCGAGCTGATAACTCACCACAATACAGTAAATTCAATAAAAACTTCTGAACAAGTGTAAATTAACCGGTAGGCTTTTAGCCTATAGAAGCCTATAGGATGTACGGACATTGGCTCGTGTGCCACCAAACCGAACCGGTCAATCAACAGGAAACACTGAGTGTGTATAATGCCAATTTTTGTCCCGTTTCTGTGTTTACAAATAGAAATGAGAAATTAAAATGCCTTTATTGTCATTGCACACGATATACAACGAAATTTGTGAAGCTTCTTGTCAAGGTGCATCAACAGAAGCACAGTCCAACAACTCCAACAGTTAACCCCCTGACTGCCAATAATTCTAATTTAAAGGGAACAACTGGATGGTTAATTTAGCCCATTGGGTCTTTACGCTGCATGATTTTAACACTAGGAACACCACGGACGCCAACCAGTGTCTGTTTTTACTTTGCCCTGCACAGGTACAGTTTCACCATTGTCAGGTAGTTTACCTGACAGCCAAATATAAAGAGGTTCGTTCGACTCCTCGGATGGCCGAGACATTTTTATGAGCTTCTAAAAGCCTCAGTCCATCTCCTGGAATTACTGTCCATTCTATAAGACTTAATATACACTCCATTTGGAAACAAAAAATCCAAATCAGCCAGGCTTGAATAGAAATGCTTCTGGCAGCCAGACAGACCTATTAAACACTGAGCTCCGTGAATGAAGAGCCCGCTGCAGATAAGGCCATCGTTTGACTGGTTATCTCTCAGAGCGAGGAGATTAAAATCCTCCGAATATTTGTCTTTTCAATACAAGCGCCTCCCTAATCTCTACCATAATAAGCTGCTCTCCGACGGGCGTGCACACACGCACATAGAAACACAGACGCGCAGACTGTTAAATTTCATTCACAGTCATCTGAGAGTATTATTAATCTTATTGGAGTAATTAAATGCCTGGTGGCTTCCTCTGGCCCCGCTAAGTGCAGGTGAGCAGCGCCGTGATTGTGCCTGCATTGGTCACAGGAACCAAAGGGCCCTGCAGGCTAATGGCTGCAGATGAGCTCAATCACAACTGCGTCACCATCAGCCAAAAACAGCTACTCAGAGAATTCAAAGATAAGAGTACTGGTATCGCTGCTGATATTGAACGTTTTAAAAGATATGCACAGTAACAGCCCTGCAGTTGGTTCGACATTAACCCTGTGAAAATGGAAGCTCGCCGGGGGGGACATTATGTGCATGATTGTCTTGATGTAAAATCAAAGCAGCTGGAGCTACAGTGTTCATTCCTTTTGCACCAAACAACTAACAGTTTGGCATTCCACTCCACCCTGTTGTCAAGGTGGAATGAAAACACTACGTTTGATTACGTGATGTGCAAAGTTTGTCAATGTACTAAAAAAAAAAAAAAAAAGGACCATATCTATAACAACGTCCAAAATTTGATTCAGAATTTTGTCTTTTCTTTTCATCAAGTATTATAGCTTGATACGTGTTTCCACCAAGCAGTACGGTTCAGTTCAGTTCTGTATGGTACAGTTGGAAACAGTATGCTCACTTACCATTTCCTAGTGGGCGGGGAAGACTGAGCGTGCCAGCTACGTAAGTAGCATGACATCATAGAAACATAGTGTATCTCTCTGATAAATTCCAAGAAGAAAGTCTGAGAAAAGGCTGCACATCATGGATGAAAGGACCTGACCTTAGGACCTTAGGAATGGCCTAAGGGAAGTGGCGATTCTGTCGACCAATCAGCATACTGCAGTGGGTCTAGCCCCCCTTTATGATACAAGATAACTCTAGCTCGTGCCCCAACTGAAGATTGACAAACCTGGCAAAGGACGGTTCACTATCCAGGGGTACTATTCACAGCTTTTGACAATCGAAATGCAACAAAATGCATATCACACCTAATTGAACTGAACTGAACTGCCTGTTGGAAACTGGGCTTTAGTGACATGTAGCACAGATTTTACAGATACGAAGCATTTGAAGATACTCAAATAAATTACATCGCAATGACTAGGAAGTCGCTTGAGAACCACTGTCACAGCAGTTTCAAGGGTTATTATTAATGGTAAATTTAATTCTACCGATAAGAACGAGGAGTCTTGAAGTGCTCGGGGAATAATTAAATGTGAACATTTATAATTCCATTTCAAGTGGACAAACACTATCTGAGGAAGACAATGAAGGCACAAAGAGCAGCTAATAATCGGACAATGTGCTGAGATTGTTTTCTCGACTATCAAAAACGTATTGGTCATGGCGTGTGGTGGAATGACATCCCAGCAGAATTGATTTCACAAAAGTGGCATTAGGTTCATTACATTTCAACATCTTTTCCAATGGCATGGCCAAGTTTTCCATTCAGCAGAGCCTGCCCTGGAAACACTGTTAACAACACCTAAACCTTTCCTTCTTGAGATATTGTTTTAATGAGAATCTAGGGTAAATATTTCTTGGTTTACATAACATTACCAAAATAACATGGATTGTAATCTACAGCCACTTGTCTACAATTCAGTCCCTAATCGCACTCATTTGTGAAACCTAATACTGTCAGGCTGGTGGCCTTTGGGAAAACAGCAGGTCTGCTGCAGAGATGCCTTTGTATAGAAAAACAGAACACAGAGGGCCAGTGAGAGGTATAGCAGGTCTTTGCCAAGCTACTAAATCAAATGCTTAATGAGCCCTTTTACAGTGCGTCTCTATATATAGCTGCTGGGGCTGTGGGTCACAGTGGGACAGCAGAGGAACATGATTTTAAAACCGATGTGAAAATGTGGCCGGCTGAGCAAGAGAAATTGTGAGAGTTAAAGTTATAATAAGAGAAGAAGACAACCTGGTTTTTAAAGCTCAGTTTACGTCACTTCCATGGGTGTGAAATCTAATTTCTCAAAACTACTGGAAATTTCAACAATGGCTGATCATGACAAGCCTTGAACTGAGGCTGATTTTAATTGTTATTACCAACACACTACGTAACAAAGAGACTAATCGAGCGGCTGGACAGGTCAGGACAGAAGAACATAAGTGTGAGGAGATAACGAAGGAACGAGAATCACCACCTCACAATTTTGTACCTTTGCATACCAGTCAAGATACAATTTACATCCAAATAA
Organism: Mola mola; assembly: GCA_001698575.1. NCBI lineage: Eukaryota > Metazoa > Chordata > Actinopteri > Tetraodontiformes > Molidae > Mola > Mola mola. The sequence goes on along the minus strand of KV751317.1, from coordinate 3,382,076 downwards.
ATCTAAATCTATCAAATATTGAACACATCAAAAAGTCTGTGGTGAACTACATTGCCTCAAAAGTGGGTGGTACAGAAAATCTATATAAACCAGCAGTTTTTGTGAAGCTTTTAATGTATGAATTCTTCAGTTTTGACTTAAATTTTTTTACCAGATCACAGTGGTGATGTCTGATCCTGATGCACAGGAAAAAACAAACGTTTGTTCCGAATTCAAATGTTCCTGAATTATCACAGTCACAAGAGTGGGTTGGACCAATAGTCATTTGGCCAATTACACAGTTAAACATTTGCCAGCTTTAAAAACACATGTTTGCATACATCTGGTTGGGCTTGTCATATAAAGTGAACAGTTGGGAGAGCAGATAATTCTTTTTTACATCATACGCACTTTATACTCTGCCAATCACCATAATTCCCTCAAACTTTTAGTTTTAGGCAATCCATGCGATTTGATGTGAACCTGCTAGATTTATCTGGCTGCTTGTTACACACACTTGCTGGGATCATTTGTCATTTTCCTTCTACCCTTCTAGACATTATTTAAGTCACTTTGCTGCAGAGGTCACTACTGATGCCAGGCCCACACTATTGGATAATTGGGCAAATTCTACCCTCCTGTCAAGGCAGAGAGTTTTCCCAATTTGAGGCTGAACTAAACCGGTCAACTGCCTGATAATCCTGTAGTATAAATCAGGATCCGATGTGATACTGGAAGTGCACAAGGACTCTAATGGGAAAGTGTCAATGCAACTAATGAAAACATTCTTTTTGAAATGGCTAACATTAGCTAGCATACCAGTGCTGAAACAAAATAAACCACCAGGTAAAACATCACCTACAGCTCTCAATGGAGACATGTACGACTGCTCAACCATCTTATCTACACTCACTGGTTTGTTTTATCTCACTGCATTATCCTGACGTCCACTTCAGCAAGTTTTTGCAATCATTTATGCTGTCCATCTTATTAGTGATCACATGACACAGTGTGGTCATTGCTAACCCAGTCACAAAAATATTAATAAAGTCCTGTAGTGTGGGAAAGAAAGAACAACATCGGTGGAAATTATACGAGACATTGTAGTCTTGGGTCAAGTTCACACCAGCCTTGTTTAGTCCGGTTGAACCGAACACTGGAGCGTTTATCCCCCTGGGTGCAGTTCATTTGGCTTGGTCTGAATGCAGTCCAACACATCTGGTGTGAACCAACAACCAGACTCTGGTCCGCTTGAAAGAGGTGGCCTTGGACCACTTGCACGCAAACTCTGGAGCGGATCGTCACTGATGTGAACCCCATCTGCACCAATCACTGCAAGCGTACTATCCATATGTCAATTCCTGTTCTGGTAGCTGAAGGAGAAGTTGAGCAAGAAGAAGCAAGTCGTGGCAAACAAAATGAGCAGCAAGGGACAAACGTGGCCCCATGAAGAATAAAATGTATTCTGGAAATATGGGCAGAAGAGAACATTTCTCAACTGTTTGAAAAAGTACACAAGAACACGGAGGTGTTCAAAATCTTCAGCCAAAGAATGAAGCAGAGCGGATTTAAATTAATTGTGGAGCAGTGTCGCCTTAAAGTTAAGAAGCTGCGTCAACAATAAATAAAGACACACGATGCACTGTGGAAAAGTGGCAGCTCTTCCTTTATTAAAGAAAAATTTATTTGGTACGACGACCTCGACAATATTTTGAAAACAAGCGGGCTGCTAACAGATCCTAGTAGGATCAAATTAGATCCAGTCATCTTCCGTGGTGCATTCTCCTTATTGCAGGTCTTTGACAAAAGGCACCAATTATTAAATTAATCAGTGCATGTTTTCCAACCACACGTTCTTATGCACCATCCGCATATCTGCTGACATGCATCCAGATCAAGAAGAGCAGGAAAAGAACCTGCCGATGCTTCATGATTAAGGCTGCAATAAAAATTGTGAGGGTTTTTTCATTTTATTCCGCCTAACCGTCTGACCACTTCTTGCACAGAATTCCAAGCACGTGACTTTTGCCTACAATTTTATTGTCTGCTTGAGATTGGCCTTTGTGAACTAAATATCTGGTCGGCAGTCTCATGTAATTTACCTCTAGTAGAGTCGGTGCACTTTGGGGGTGGTCACGATTATTCAACCCTCCCTGCCCTCATGTGAGTGAGAGCCAACACCGAATATTTCAAATCGGATTAGAGGTGAAATGTCTTCACGAACCCAGAGACGTGCAGATGCACTTAAGATCGGTGGAGATGCACCTTTTGTGTGTGATATAATGATTTCAATATGCGGCACGGTAGCAGTATGTTTTTCTCGGCACCACAGTTTTATCTTCTCAACCCAGCAGCAACATCTCTTACTGCCCCTCCAATCAAAGCAGCCTGCCTCCGGCCGTGATTGTCGCCGACACACAGGCGTAATTAAGGAAGGCAAAGACAAAAGACAGCAGAATCTACAGGATCTCATCCAGTGCTCAGACTCCTCCCCAGGGAAGGACCCCTTCTTTCAACTCTTCCTCCTTTAATGCCTCCCTCTCACTCCCAAGCCATGCGAGGATCCCAGAATACACATGGCGGATGCTAAAATAGTCTCCGGGCTGGGTGATGAATTAGGAAGAGCATATTTGGGGAGCGAGGGTGTGACAGAGAGAAAGAGGGAGAGAAGGAGAAAGATGAGGGAGTGAGGGACAGAAAATAGCTCCTAATGTTTAATCAAGGACTGATCTAATACAGGACAGAGGCCTCAGACAAACCCGGTGACCCTCGCTGAGATCTGCTCCTCCATCACAGCCCAAATCTGACTGTGTTTATGTGCGAGTGTGTCCATATAATTTGATTATCAACACATGAGCAAATACTCTGGAGGAGAGCAGATAAAGCTGTTGTTAACAGATTGCAGAGATGAGTAAACGTGGACGAACACGCACTGTTAAATCTCATATTCTTCAGCTTAGGTTAGTGAGGATGCTTTAAGGGCATTTTCGGATTAGGTTTAAAAATCTGAGGTTTATGCGTCATCATATTGTGCATTAACGTGACTTCTCTTGCAGCATGGAAGTACAGTGAGGCTCAGCCGCCGCTGGATGAGCCGAGCCTTTTCAATACGCACATGCACACGCACATACACATGTTTGTGAGGTGGGTGTGACATTATTCTAATTAATTCTAATTATTAAATAATTACCTTATCTACATTCTCATTTTGAAGCGCAGTGCGCTCGCTCCCGGCAGAACGAGTAGAGCAGGAGCACAGCATGAACCCGCACCACTCGCCAAGATGTAATCCAGCATTTTCCCCCATGGTTCAAAGTGCCACGCAGCGCGTCAACTCATGGATTCTGAGGATTTATTATTCATCTGGAGAAGTAAATTAAACATAGGTGGGGGCGTTCATGGAGTCAACAGGAGTCATATGATCAGAGGCTTGCGTAAAATGCTAATATTTTCAATTCATAGTCATGGTGCAATTAAAAAAATATGGCTGTAATTTTAGAGTAAAAAGGTGGAATTTGTAGAATAGAGGCCGAATTTGAAATAACCTCCAAAAATATGAAGGGATGCATATGACTAGACTAACTTCCATTTTCTTTCACCATACTGTATTTCTTTTTTTATTATTTTACAAAAAACACAAAACCAGTGGCCATAGCAGCATGGCAGAGATCATCAGTGGTCATCAGTGGTTAAAAGTATTATGTTCTCCTGATCAATTTGCATTTCATTTGATGATGATTGTACTCATAGTTTTGGAGATGTGGCTAAAAAACCGATATGTAACGATTGGCCTTTTAATAGTTTTTGTCCCTCACGAGGAGCTAAATTGAGCTTCTTGCTGTGGGGGGGATTAACATGTTGCATCATGTTTGTTGTGTTATTCATGTAGACAAACAGAATATATATTGCAAATCCTGGTGTCCAATCTTGATGTCAGAAAATGCTGATAATATAGTCAGTTCCAGATGTCATAGATATCTGCTAGTGTGCCAAAAATGAAGATTCAGCCAAGTTTTTCTATTAATATGCTGACACATAGCTAATTATTCCATAACATCCCAGATTTTCAGGGATTTTAAAAAAAAAAAAAAAGCTTTTTCTGCCAAACTTTGTTTTAAGGTTGTCTTAATGCATCAAATACTTTGAACCATCATAAGTAACTGCGACAGAAACGTGGAATCATTGAAGAAAAGATGAATTTGTTCTTTCAACAAGGTTGGTGAAGGACAGTCACCATCTGTCAGCTCCACGCTTTTGACACATCCACTCATTGCACCCACATGTTCAGAGGATCACAATGGCAGGACAGAAGCTTCGAGTGACTCACTCCTGCGGCTCATTTTTCTGCTCGAGGTACCACTGTTAAAGCGTAACAGGAAAAAATGGAAAGTGCTGACATCTCACCCAGCACACAATGGCACTTTAAAGCCTCTCTCGGACCCAGTGGGACCCCCATTGGATAGATGGACCTGCATGTGGACACAATGATACCGATTCAGCAGTCAACAGAGACTGCTGCTCTTCCTATGATAACTGGGGTGTAAGCGAATGTTTCACAGCAGTTGCAATACGATGAATGACTAAGCTACACTATTCTGATTCACTATCAATTCACTATAGTAACAGTCAGGAAGTGACAGTTCAGGATAATACCTCGGAACACAGTTTGAGGGTTGATTTTTTTAACAATGGACAACACTCTTTGAGTAGAAGTGACGCGGTTAAAACTGCTTATTTCTATTCAAGTTTTATTCTGGAGCTGCTGTAATGTGAGAATTTCCTGTGTGGGATTAATAATCAGCCATAAGCACAACAACAGAGCGCCAACGGTACATTGTGTTGTGCACGAGCAGAAAATATATTCTAATTATCGAATAATATTTAATAAGAAAATAAATCGAAATAAGGTAAAACGTGAAAAAGACATGTCCCAAAAAATACTAGTTAAAAGGTGTGATAAAGATTTAAAAAATAAATAAATAGAATCATATTTATGAGAAATAGAACTGTATACATAAGGCAGGACGAGCCAATGGGCCAGCATTGGTTCAGCTTGTTTCAGTAAAAACATTTAACGTCATTTTCTAATAGAAAATAAATGAACTAGTAACATTTTAATTAGATTTTATTTTAATCGAAAGCAAAATTACAGTTAATTAACCAATAAATAAAGACAATTTATCTTTAAATAACACAGTCTTTAGAATAACTGTCTAATAAAAACAATGAATGTTGGATTAATTCATCAATAAAAGGTGTAGCGCTCAGTGGACAAATCTTTTACTTTACAGAGCGCCAGTTAATTTCTTTAAAACGGCTTCAGATGTGTCACGTGTGATCTTGTCGGTCCCGACAGACGGTGTAGAGGAACTCCAGTGTTTCACGGTTCGAGCTGCATGAATTTCCACACGGTCACCGCATAAAAGAGCTCTCCTCTTGTCTGTCATCCAGTCAGAACAGAGGACGATATGATTCCCAGCAGGCTAAGCAGAGCTATGACAGGCCCCGCAGGTGCCCAGCTTGTTACAATAACACATGGCTGTCTATCAAAACCTGCACTCGCTGTCACAGCGCCTGCAAACAGCAGCTCCTGTAATGAAGCACTACATGACCACCAGATGGGGGGGGGGGCAGAGCAGAGAGAAGAGAGAGCCATCCATACAGCCCCTGATGAACACCAGCAGGGGATTTACAGCTCATGTTTTAACTCATTCATCACACACATAGTGTACACAGATCAGCCACAACATTACAACCACCTGCCTGATGTCACACTGGACTCCCTCATGTCACCAGAGTCACTCTGAGCTGTCAGCACATGGACGGGGGACCCCTGACGGTGTCAGGACATCGACGGTGGGTTTGGTGGGGGGGGGGGGG
>KV751317.1:3344802-3366198 GCA_001698575.1 Mola mola | reverse complement strand
GGTTCACAAATCTGTGTAATCAGTCAGGAGCTGCAACAAAACAGAAAATGGGTCTTCTGGGAAATGATAAAGTGCAGCTTTGAGAGGAGTAAGTCTTGGAACTATGGAACTGGGGGGGGGGGAGGACTTTCAAAGGGGTGGCCATTGAATAAGCATTAAAAAGATCGATCTTTCACCCTCCAAACAAGCACTCAAAGGCACTCCGGCAGATTGGGGTCACACGCCGTGGCCTCGCGGTGGCGAAACATCAGAGGGAAGCTTCCCTTCCGCCGACAGAGCAGACAGAAAGAACTTGACATTGAAACCGGAGAAACTTCCCTGGGTGTGCGTCATGTGACCTGTGATGAAATCAGCCCGGCTCTTTGGGGGCGCTCCACGATGTCACCGCAGGAAGGATGGATGGAAGCCGCCGACCCATAATGCCTTGTGAGAGATAGAAGTCAGCGTGGCATTAGCGAATGAGCTCCCAGATTACAGCCGCAGCCCCTTGGCTTGTGCTCACACACACACACACATTTGCTTTTTGACGGATTGGGCGTAATCCTCATCCTGAGCAACAGCATCTGACAGCCGTGAGTCAAGACAATGACATATCGAGTGTGCTGGATTAAAAGCCGCTGATTCCATTCTTTGGACCTGAGCTGCATGTTGTTTCCCACATAAACTCTTTGAAAAACAAGATATTTGTTTCAGCCAGTGCAGAATTAGACCACTTATTAAATAAATATCAAATACTATTTCTCGCTTTGCTCACATGTGTATCTCATTAGTTATGCTGCTTTTTTTAGGTTTGTACCAAAATACGTTTAAAACAATAAACACCCCTCATCATGACAGGAAACGTAAACAGCGTATTTACGTGACCCTGTTCTGCAGCAGGATGTCTGTTTCTGTTGCGTTAAAACATGATTTTATATACACACTTGGCCATGCAGTCATGGAGGTTTTGCCGCTGTAGTTGTGCGTGCTTGGAGAGGGAGGGGATCTCTGCAGTCCACACTTTCACCATTAAATGCCGCTAATTTTCACACACTGGACCTTTGAAGTAGAGCCAGGCCAGGGTTTCTGCTAAGCTGAGCTAATCAGCTGCCACCTGCAGGCCGGCAGTAACAGCACAGAGGTGACAGTGACGTTGATCCTCTCTGTGTATTCAAATGTTGAACAAGGTGACTCCCCAAAAGTGACGCACCCCCTTGGTCCACCTTGGTTTTGTAGCATGTCTCCGTGCCTTTCAAAGCAAAAACAGAGCTCAGTTGAAAGTTTTAAATTTTAAATGCACTACGTCTCTCTCCCTCTGCCTTTAGGTTGTCCATGCTGCCGGTGTCCGATACCCCACCACCTCCCCAGCACCGCCCGCTCCGTCAGCTCCAGCCTCAGCAGAGTCATCAGCCAGTGCCAGTATCTGGGCTCCGTGTGGGGATTTATGTTGCTGTCGCTCAGGAAAGGCAGCCTTCAATCATCATAATCTCCAAAGTCTTTACTTCCAGTCTTAATTATCCTTTTCATCCCTGAACGTAAACATCCATCCTCTCTTCATTTCTTCTCAGTCCAGACCGAAAGACTCGGCTCAGCCTTTCCCGTTAAAACAGGAGCAGCAAACGTGTGTTAAAAAATGAGTCGACGTGAGGTACGTATACGCCCACTTTTCCTGTCATTAAATGATCCATCTTCGTGGCCCTGCGGTTGTAGATGTCAGGCACTTTGGCCAGAGTGACAGGCCTTTGGTGACAGGCCCCTCCCTCTCTGAGCTCGTAGAAAAACTACGCCGGCGTTTGTGCTCGATGCTCCGTTTACGGTCAACAGGCTTGGGACAAACTTCCAGCTGACTGCTGACAACAAACTCCACCTTTAACCTGTTTTATATTTGAGCCAGGGGCTTTTTTTGCAAAATGTAAATAAATTCAAAATTCAGATTTTCAGATTTTTCTTTCCCAGAATGTTGAGAAAAGAATTCTCCCCACGTCAGAGATCCGAGATTGGAAAAAAAATGAAGAATTCTGGGGGAAACCAGTGAAAAGTGGCAGTAAACCCCGAATCCTGGTACTTTGTCAGTTTACGCTACATTTGGAGTATTTTCACATTACCTCACTGTCAGACAGCCGCTCCCAGCGAAAAACATTTATTGAGCTTCTCACCAGAACTGTGATATCACAGAGCCCCGGTGGAACAATGACACTGGTTTGACCTTTCCGTCTTGAACCATTCTGATTCCGATTCTGTCCGTCTGTGAATTTCCTAAACTCTGGACTGTAGCTCTGATGTTGCTCTGTGAGCTGTGTTCCAGCAGGAAGATTTGGAGGAACTTCAAACCATCCCAGCATGGTGGAGTTAGCACAGTACAGACGCCATCCTGTGCCTCTCTGTCCCTGAACACACCACGCACGCTGTGTTTGTTGTGCCACGTTAGCCACCTTTGATGTGTTGTTAGTCCAGGCATTGTCCTGTTAATCACTCCAGCATTCCGTGTTTATTCCTCTCTGCTCCTCGCCTCTTTTGATCGGAAGGGATTTGGTTTGAACACTTAAAATGATTTTTTCTTTTTCCTTTTTTTGTTGCTCATAGAAGATTGATTAGGTGTGTTTGAAATTCATTAAGTGAGACGAACACGAGTCACACCAGCCGGCTAAAATCTAAAACCCAACACACGCCTCTGCTCTACCAAGGCAAGACCTGCAGGGCTGTAAATAAACACAGTTTGGCCGTACCGGGGCCCCTGAGATGGGGGCACCCGTAGAGACGGGGATATCAGGAGCTATGATTAATCCACATTTAATACAAACAGTAGAACTATAAAATCTTGTTAAATGAAGTCACTGGCGGCTGGAGGCTCATTAGAATTAAAGTACACATGAAATGACAAATACTTTTTTACTTTTACTGTTTAAATAATAGTATTACACTATTTAACCTATACTATTAAAAGTATCCTGAAAAAGAGGTGCCATTCAGTTCAACTTCAGAACACAAGCCAACACTTCAGTGGTATCTTAATATTTTAAGTGTACAGTATAAGTACACATTTACAAAACAAACTTCATTGCAATATTAATATGCTTTCTTGAAGTGTCGTGTAAATTTAAATTTAAAAAAAACTTTTGAATTGAAACACTTTTAATTCTACACATTTTAATATTAGTTTTTAGCCAAACTTTTCCCTGAGGGAGCGTGCTTGAGCTGGCTAAACTGGGCTCTGCCGCCCCCTATGGGTCGGGAGGTTCATATCACGACAGGGAGGCGAGTTTACTAGGTGGGTGAGGAGCGAGGCCAGGGTGCAGAGACGCTCCTGGTCACAAAACGGGAGATCTCAGGACGGCACCGCAGGCTTGGCCGTTCGTCTCCAGCAGGAAAGAAACTCTTCTGGGTCGAATATACCGCAGAAAAGAACAAACTTCGCTCACTTTCTAATAAATGCAACAAATGAAGCTTCTCTGGACACCAGTGTGACTTCAGACTGTTAATCTTGTGTTTGAGTTCCTCAAGATGAACGTTGCCTCAGATGAACCGTGTATGAGGAAGGTCTCATTTAAATGTGTGTGAGGCAGCGTGTGCCGCAGCTGCAGCTCGCCCAGACGGGAAAGGTTAAAGAAATCCTGGCTGCCCTCGGGATGAATAATCCTGTCCCCTATAAGCAGATTACCGAGTGTTTTGTTCAGGTTTCTTGTTTTTATTCACACAGATGCGAACACACACACGCAGTGGACACAAATACGCTGTTCGGAGAGCTCACAGGCAGATGCACAGATGAAACCACACCTGTGTGCACTGGAGGATGTTCCTGGGAGATTTTAAGTGCACACACACAAATCCTTTGTGTTTATCTTTGTGAGGACATTCGCATTCCCCAATCAAGAATCGACTGTCACCTGAGCCTTGAAACCATGTCCTCAAACAGCCTTCAAACAGCGCTTTGCAGTCCTGTTCCAGGCCTAAATTAAACCCTTAAAAAGCCGTTTCTATCTCAAAAAATTACAAATTTGCCACAAATCTCTCGGATGTAATTCAATGTGCTCCTTTTGCCGTGCCTCGTCTCCGTCCCTCACCTGCAGCTAGTCTACCGTACGCTAGTTTAAACTAGTCTACCGTACGCTGTACAGTGGCAAGATCTAACACTAATTCAGCCACACATCTTTAAACGAGACGCGGATTCCCCGGAAAAAGAGGAGTAGCTACTTGTACAAGGTCACCTACGAGCTGATGCATCACAACGGTCAAGTTCTCGGCTACAACATTAAGCCCCGCCCCCACAAGTCATCAAGATGGGTTCCTTCATTCAGGCTGTCAAAAAACACAATTTGGACATGTTAACAAGGTAAAAAAAAAAAATGTGGTCTTCAGTGTTGTGAGGATGGGTCAGAATGTCCTCACTCTCACGGTTAAATACGTTATTAACAAGAACACATACACACACACACACACACACACACACACACACACACACACTCTTGGCTGCTCCCTGCTTCAGCTCTGAGTGTTTTCAAACGAGGGAACATCTTCTGCAGGGAACGAGTGTCGCCGTGCTCTCTCAGAAAGCTTTATTGGCACGAATGTTACATGGACAATATCATACGATTAATCAACAAGGAAATAAAGTTTATTGTTGTGTTTTTGTGTCATACAGATTATTCACGAATCACTTCAAACAAAACAACAAGAGCAAAAGATGTGGGAGATGTGGAAGCAGTGTGATCTGAGTTATTTTTGTCTGTCAGGCTGGTGATGTCCCTGTTTTCTCAAAATGACAGATATTATTATTATTATTTTTAAATTAAATGATATCAAAGCATTTTCTATTGCGCGTTCTCTTTCATTGTGATAAAACCTGGTTCATATGGACACTTTCTCAACCTTCCAGATGTTTGTTCTCCGGATGATTTAAAAGCAGACCAATTTATTGTTTTCTACATTCAAAACGAGAAAGCACTGGGAGAGCGCAGACCTCCGCCGAGGCCAAACAAGCCCCTTCCACATATCAGCAGACCTGCAGATTTTACCTCTAATTACGATGGTGCCAACATGCTGCTTCCAAAAGATGATTTAATGGGGATCAAATCACAGTTATCCAGCGACACCCAGAAATGTGAATTACTGTCAGTTGTCTGTGTATTTTTGAACAGAAGGTTGAAGTTGTTACCGTGCAGGTGCAAAGCAAAAGCTACGGCCAAAATAACGTGACTACTGAGAAAAACCAGAGGAAAACCGGTTTATTTAACAAGGCACGTACAGGGGACGTCTACATCTGTGGTCCTGAAGACGCGTCCGACCTTCTACCTGCTCAGGAAACCACAAACTGCTACTGCTGCGTTCCCGTCTCTGCACACGATGCACACGGACGGTTTGAACTCAACTTATCCAGCTTTCTGTATTTTCACTTTTCATGCCGTGTTTGACCAGAGTACAGTTTAGTTTGTTGGCTCAAGGACAGGTGGGCTGGCAGCCAGATCCATCCACAGCTCTTTGTAACCCCATTCACTCCTAACACGCTGCCCACAGCATCAAGATTCACCCCATTATTTATATTTCTGCACATTTCGGAGCGTACAAGTACTGCTGAACAATCACAGATCCAATACGAATCATTCAAAATACAACATGTCGGAGGTGATATATTCTTCTGAACGCTGCTGGAGTGTTGTTTTCAAAAATGATTGAGCGGATCAATACCAAACTCTACTCGGGCATAATACGGTCAAGATTTCCAGCTGATTAAAGTTTGTGGCCTCTAGAGCAAAAAGTGATAAAATGTTGAACGGACGCCTGCTTGTCTGTCCATTTTATCCCAAAGTGTTTATTCCACGCACAAATAATCGGACGTTACCTGAAACCTGCAATAACACTTCGGTGAAAAAAAGTGATTTATTTCCAATATTTCTACTGGTGCCGTTACATCGTGTAGCCCTTTTGAGGGAAATGGCCCTGACATCCCATCTCAACACTGGAGACATTTCAAGAACGGACGTAATTTGTGAAAGCTCTCAGACAAACAGGGCTCGTTTAAAAAGCACAGGAGTTCTCCTCATTTTCATGTAAAGACCAAGTCTAAATCTAAAACACTTGGAAGGAGGCATTTAGTGCCGTAGATGAAACAAAAACAGGTCGCGGATGTTTTGAATGAATGAGCGTGTCTGGATGACCCTCGTGTCCTCCTCCGTCACACCGTGACACTGCCTGCGTTAAAACATGTTTTCTACATATTAAGATTCTCAGGCGGCGTGTGGCGGACAGAGCGTGTGACACACACATCGGCATTGATGTAATCCCAGCAGCAGCACCATTAATGCACCACTACGTGCTTTCAGTTGCTAAGACAGCATGTGATGCTATAAGTGCGCTGGATGTACATCTGCGGGCACATTTCTATAAGACACACACACACGCACACACACACACACACACACGAGTGATGCCCCATTAGGCCCCGTTACGCTTCAATCAGGCGCAGCTCCTGATAAACACGAGGCTCTTGAGCTGTCTGATCTCATCCTTAACATGATATGTTCCAATAAACTGGTAACGCACTCGATTATCCAGCTCAGCGAGTCTTTAGCTGATATGCAAATATCAACATAGAGAGACTGATCTAAGGTCAGCATCGCAGCGCCAAACCTCCGTAAATAAACGTGACCATTGTGAAGAGCCAGCGTCTCTGCTTTCAAATATCCAAAACAGTTACATTTTTTAATCCACTTTGCAATGTAAAGGTTGAACTGATAAGCTAACTCAACGTTTTTAGCCTGACTGGGTTAGAAAATTAATTTAGATTTAAAATTTCAATTAAGATTTTAAAATGTTAAGTTTTTTCTTCCGGTCATATATTTTTCAACATCATCAATAACTCATAAGCAATACACTCGCTGAGGAAGAGGAGGGGCCCCCCAGCCAAGGGCCACTTTTGCTTAAAACAAACAAGATCAATTTAGCATATGATGCATGAGTTTGGGGCCCTCTAGTGGCCGCAGGGCCCCAAGCAGCCGCTTGGTTAGCTCCTGTTGCACTCACATGGAATCTGGCAGACGATAAACTGGACGTCATTTTGGTGGATGAGAGCAGATGCAACGTAGCCCCCGAAATGTCACATATAGGCGTAATTCGATGATAAGAAGCTGATTATTTTGGTGCAACAGTACACGGAGTTGCATGAGCGGAGCCTGAAAACCGTCCGAGACGCGACTAGAAAAGCTGATATATGGCAGCCAATCAACATTCAGACTGGAGACCCATATGAGTCTGTTTCTGTTGTAGTTGCCGGCTCCATTTTAGGCAAGGCTCACCCCAAGTGCAGCTCTGCTTCCACTGTCCATCATGGAAAAGAAGGATCTCACGTTTGGGAAGGAATTTAAGATTTAAGTTTGCAACCTAAAATGAAGAGAAAGACACATGCTATACAGGAATATTTCTATAAAATGACAGACACAAAATTATTTTAGATAGATTTTATTCTACTTGTCGTAAACAGTAAAACATCACCTCACCATAGCAGCACATCGTCACACGTGTTTTGTTTTGCCTTGCTGCCTTTCCAGCGGACCGATTGTTGTTTCCCGTATTGCCGTGTCACAGGTAGGGGCAGTTAGGGGCCGGGAGGGCCGGCTCTGAGCGTGTGCCGCGCGATGAGATGACCAGCACACCAACAGATTCTTCCTGATTGGCTGTCCTTCCTCGTGACAGTCTACAATCCGAAGGCGTGCTCGGCTGTCCGCGGTGTTTCCCCCCAACCGCAGGATTTCTGATCGAAAATACGGAACATTTTTGATATTTGTGACTTCAAATCGGGCCTGATCATCTTCTGCGCGGGTCTGAGAGGGTAAAATCACTCCAAATACATCGCTCACAAAATATTAATAAAATTTGAAAATAGTGTTCCTCAGTATTCCTGAGTGACTGCACTGTGAGAGCATGTCGCTGTGCAGCGTGTAGTAGACTAGTTTAAATGTTGGAAGATGACAGAGCAGTTGGAGCGGTTGGAGGCGATGGGCGGAGCCGAACTACATCTAAGCCATTTCAAGGCTGTGAAGGGATTTTTAAAAAAAATGAAAGCAATGAAATAGGTAACGTTATGAAGGAAAAATGAGCATTTAATGTTTTACTCAATGACTGGAGCAGCGCTTTTACACTGACACTACAGGACAACATTTAACGGCCGTCCTGGGTCTCTTCACACTTGATGGGGAGCAAAAAGATTGAATATAAAAGTCTATCTATCATCTGCGTCAGCCAGTTTTGCAGTGAGGCACGATGCTGTTGTCACACATCTTTGTAGGTACACAGCATCCATCCTGACGTGTGATTTACGCTTCAACGGGAGGAAACTGTGTGACAGCGACAGTGAGATGGACAGAGAGGGAGACAGACGTGACTGAGAAAAGCTGCCTTCCCGCTCAGGCCAGTTGACTAATCCTGCATCAAACCCAGTGTTGGCAAACTAATGCCCCGTAATCCACACAAGTCCATATCTGCACTGTCCGCTCAAAATGGGACAGCAGGGAGACAAACAGGGCTGAGTGACCCGTCGAGGGGCTTTCTGGGTCTCTGGGATCCACAGCAAAGTCTTCATCATGTAACATGATAAAACTGTGTTTTTTCACCAAAAGTGAGGAAACGGTTGGACTTTCCTGTGCAGTAACATTTTGGAAATGGCTGAACTTGCCTGTTGATGTATGGCATTGTTTAAATTAAGGACGATTTCAGGGAAAAAAACAACAACAAAACCACTAAAAATTGGAAAAAAATATATAAACTGTTTTCAGTTAACATGAAAATGCAAACATTTGCGAATACACTAACTTTACAGAGTCAAACTTAACTCACAGAACATTGTCCCTCAGGTGGCTTAACTTGTAGCAAACCCGCAAACGGGTGTACACAAATAAACAAAAATAAAACATATTAAAATACATCCAATTTACCAAGATAATATGAGTTCACAGAGAGCGCAGATAAAAACACAGATTTTTATCTGCTGTGTTTTTGGACAAAACTCCAACTGGTGTCATTTTGTACCTGGTAGAACCGGCCACAGATGAGTAACTTCCGGGCTTTCAAGCTCACTGAAACGTCGAACAGATTTTTTGGATAAATCTCCCAAAAGACTCTCTGGGTCTATTCTAGTTTAAAATGGATTTCGATTCCCTGTAGAAGAAGAAAGAGTAAAACCGACCAGTATCTAATTTTAAGATGCGGGCGTACAAACCTCATATGTGACGAACCCAGACCCCCGTTGGCCCTGGCATCACAGAGTGCTGATCATCGGCTCCCAGCGGAGAAAGTTTGACCTGCCAAAGACGACGACGGTTCGCTTCTCTACCACAAATATTATATAGTGGAGCAAATACGGCAGTTTTTATTTGAAGCGTTTGAATGAAAGTTTAGAGTGTTTCATGACAGATGTTATTCAATACACTCACAGTGTGTGTGTGTGTGTGTGTGTGTGTGTGTGTGTGTGTGTGTGTGTGTGTGTGTGTGTTTATGTTCTCAACAGTTGCTGTGCAGGAAAAAAAAAAAACCCTCAGATGGATGATTATGAGTCATACACACAGAACACGTCAACATTGCATTCTTAGTGCAGAGCGAACTATGAGCACACGTCCTCGCTCAGGGCCGACACTGACTGTGCACAAGAGGACTCACGTGCACACGCACACCCGCGGACGTGACAGGAAAAGAAGAACAAGGTATTATTACCAAACTACCGAGAGAAAGATGAAGTTAGGCAGAGAAGATGTTTCCGCCTCTCGGTTTGTCTCAGCTGTGTTTCATGAAGTCGTGTGATTCGTCTTAAATCACAGGATGAGTATTTTTTTTAATCATTCTAAAGCAACTTCAACTCTTCAAGCCCACTTCAGTCATTTCCGTAAACATAAACCTCTTCATAGCTAACTCGAGATGAATCAATCACAGACTCAATGACGTCATTGCAAGGCCGACATGCCCGGAGGCCAGCTGGCACAGGGGAACAGTGCCTCTGCTGGATCCTTTTTGAACTGCCTCCTCCTCCTCGTCTGCCCTTCTATATTGTCTGTATTTGGACATTCACTTGCATTAGTTTTAGTGTTCTAGGCTATTTAAATGATAATTTTTTCTATTGTTTATTCATAACATGTATACAATAAATGTTATACTAGTACATCTCAAAAAATGATTTCAGTATATCATTATTTTTTTCGTCAGATATTATCTCTGCCAATAAAGTCATGTTTTCTGTAGCGTTTGTTTGTTTGTTTGCCCCAACTTACAACTGGTAAGTTTTGGCCAAAGGCGAAGGTTCAAGGTCATCAAAGGTCACAAAGCATATTTTTCGGCCATAAGCTCAAGTAGAATTGACACCGAGAGGTCCAACTGGTGTCATTGTACTGATCTCTGTTCAGTTGCTGCCACCAAGTGGTAATTTTTAGTAGTGCTGATTTTCTTAAGATTTTTTTTCTTTCAGTTTGTAGGATAAATGTAAATGTTAATCATTTTTCATAGTTTAGCTTGGTAGTTAGCCGAGAGGAGCTTGTCTTTAGAGGCCTTGGCTAACCTTAATGTACAGTTCATATATTGATACTCACCTGCAATGTTACTTGGCAAGAGAAAGCCACAAATGATGACATTTTTTAAAATTACAATAAGGTAACAAGTGTTCTCTTGCTGTAAAATTTTACTTTTTCGTTACATATCATGGATGTAAATGCATTGCGTGTGTAGGAAACGTGTTCATTTTTGTATTGTATCGTAACAGAAACGACCTTCAGTAAAGCCAGACCTTATCAAAAACACGGTTTCCATTTCGCTGTCTGTGCTGCCTCACTCACATACACAACCGTGACAACAGAGGAGTCATTTTGTAACTGACAGCATCGGTCAAAGGTCAAAAACACATACTGTATATACTCAATACTAGTTATTGTTGAAAAGGCTACTTCTTTCTGACCTTTTGTCGTGTCAATACCTCTACATACTCCTGTCGAGCTAAACTGGCCTAGTGACAGAACTCCATACTCTTTGATAACATCTTAGAAACCTAAAAGACTGGGGAATGGGGTTTAGGTTGAAAAATACAGGAGAAATACAGAGAAAAATGTAATAGCTTACACTCTGAACTACAGTTTTACCCATATTAGGGCCGACGTGTTTCTGTTTTTCTCTCTGTTCTGAGAGAAATAATCAAATCGGGCTCTAAAGTTGTTCCCTTCATCTGCAGAAGGTGGACGGACGCGTGGAAGCGGAGAAGGGAGAGCGAGCTGTTATTAAGTGTGAGTCAGACGCCGCACAGCTCCATTAAACTGTGATTACATACCTGACGCCTCGGCCTCCCACTGAACAAACAGTCGCCGTGCGCAGCAGCGTTATGCTGCTCCGGCTCAAGGCTGCTTTCCTTTAGAGAGCGCTGAACGGAGAAGGTTATCAGTGAGTCACACTGCACACGATGGGAGCAGACAGCGGGAGGCTTCAGCGTGATGAGGCCGAGGAGAGGAAGGCGGCGGCCTCAGGTACAGCTCGTCCTGTGCGCCGAGGCCACGAACCCAAACGTTTCTGCACTGGTCTTATTCTGCAGGATGTGGGACTTTACACCAGTCACATGTCAATACGACCAACCTGGTCACTGGGTGGCGTGTGAGGCCATTTGACGCCGTCGGCCGGTAACGAGTCTCAAACGTGCAGGAAGTCACACCATCAGGTGACTCTGTCACATGACCCACGGTCGCAGCAGCTGACTGAACACGACTCGGTTCGGCTCAGACAGCAAAGCCGGAAGGTTTTAGGAAAAAGTGACATTTACATTAGGGTTCAAATCAGTAATGAAATACGCCACCGGCTGCATGTAGCTTTTAATGTGACGTAAATTCAAAACATTACACCACTTAAAGCTGTGGTATGTAGTTTATTTTTTCCGATAGATATTTGAGATCTTTTGTTCCTTCAGGCTTTAGGTTTTGTTGTAGCACATCGCAGTTCACACTGATGATATTTACTGTATGTTTCTATCCATCTGCCCTTTTCGGCCAATCGTTGGTCAGAGAGAAGGTGTCCCTATTGGCTGGTCTACAAAGGTACATACACAAGCACGTCCCCATAGATGGTGAAAGGCCAGTAAAATGGCGAACATCCCAGCGGGAAAAGTTGCTCTTCCAGCATTATTAACAGCTGCACGCACCGCAGAAACCGACGAAATGATGCTCCGCGAAGGGTGGAAAAGTAAAATAAAATAAATGTAAAAAACAATACAGACATAAATGAGCAAACGTCTTTTATGACTCACACACATATTTCTTGTTCGAAATATATGAAATGGAAATACACGAATATATTCATTTAGAATAATTTATAATTTTCATCAAAAACACGGATGTGTGCGGTGACTTTTATACACAAACCGTCCAATCAGCGTTTACAAACAGCTCGCTGTATTTGTGTGAAGCCATTTCCATTGAATTCCAACATGCCTTTGTGAGTTGTGAGACTGATCCAACCTCACGGGGGGGCAGAGTCGCTACTCTCTGATCCTCGTCTTCGATTCAGTTCAAACTTTCCCCACCTTTAACTTAGGTACCGTCAAGACTGGTCAGTAAGAACTTTGGGTTTCCTCTTTACGCTACACCATCCACACCATCTTTATCAAGTTACTACTACTAGATTTCCTGGTGAGAGCGTCTCAGACGGCGTTTGGAGAGACCAGGCGGGGGTGACGTAATGAAGAGGATGTTCTGAAACAAGTTTTGATGGCTGCAGGTGACCTGTGGGGGCGTGGCCTAATGCTGCAGGAGTGAAACTCACGTTGTAGGCGACCTTGCACAAGTAGGTCGTCCTCCTCTTCCTGAGAATCTGTGTCTGGGGCAAACATGTATGTCAGAACTACTCTAACCAACGTTAGAACTTGACGCTGCGCAGCGTACAGTAGAGTAGCTTAAAACTCAGAAGCTGGGGGAGTGGTAAGTGGAAACGGGGTGGGGCTAAAGTACCACGTTCATCGATCCCACAACCTAGATAAGGCAAAAGTGCAGACTTACTGTACATCCAAGAGATTTTAAGGCCACAAAAGGATTTTTTTTTATATGACAAAATAATCAAATATGCGCTTTTTCAACACAGAAATAAGTTTTGAAGGTTTTAGTCGATGGCTGGAGAAGAACTTTAATGATAAGATTAAGACTGCGCTTTCTTTTCGTACACACTGCAGCTGTGCTGACACAGCACATATCGTTGCAGGCAGCTTGTATACGATTAAGACGTTCATTCGCTCTTTGACCCTCTTGCTCATATGTTTGCTGCAGTCTGTGTATAGTACAGATTTAATTCTACAACAAATGAGTCACATAAAGATGTGCTACTTTAAATGGGCTGTGGTCTCATGTTCCATCTTTTGTTGCACAAAGGATTGTGGGCGAGAACAGCGAGCTGTGGCAGGATGCAGCACATCCAGGTGTTTTGGGGATACAGTGTTTGGGACGAACTCAAGCTCCTCCTGGACGCAGGACAGAAACCAGAGCGCTGAAACGCTGACGCAGGTGTGGAAAAACCAGGCAGCTGAAGAGAAAAACCCACCGAGCCTCGACGACAGTTTCAAATTAAAGTTTGTGCTGTACTTTTACTGAGCACAAGCAATCGTACGTCACAGTATAATAAGTCAGTTCTGTCTTTTTACCCATTTTGGAAGAATGCACAGCCATAAAAGATTAACGAAAGGAAAAAACACTCAACAAATGTCTTAAAAGACTGTCGACAAATGAGTCTTTTTTGATAATTCCCTTATTTTGCAGTAAATAATTCAGATCTTGTTACGCTTGTTGGGTTTTCAACACACAGCATGTGCAGTTTTTCCTCTATTTTTTTTATTTGTATTTTATCTTGTCAGTGTTTGTATGTGACTTTAATTAAGTAAAAGATCTTTATGTTAGTTGACTTTGACCCTGCACTGTTTATTTGTATTATTATTCACATCTTTATATCTCCAGCTGAGGTTTTACGATAAGCCCACAGTGGGTTTCTACAGCACCTGAACATGTCATTTATTAAATTGCATTCTTAAACCTGAAATTTAATGACTTTTTCCTAAATAAGTGTTCTTGTTTGTTGCAGGGTTATACTTGCATATGATATCTTGTTCTGTGAATAATTCACTGTCACATGGCCCCCAAAATGCACAACAAATCATAGTCAGGATCAATAATTAAATTCTGCTTAAATGTATTTAACTAATATTAGACCTGTAAAATATTTCTTACTGCTCTGTGAAGTCACTGTGATCATTTTCTCTCACTGCTGAAACAGTGAATATATTTCTTCTAGTTCTCTTCCTCCAACTTCAGCAAGATTTAAGTTGCTTCCAGCAGCAAAGTTCCTCAACCTTTAAAACACCCCCTTCATGTTATTAAAAAACAAAAGTTTCATAACGTGTTTCATGTTTTCCATCCTGTTGTATCATGTGGCGAATCAAACACTTGCAGCTCCATCTGCTGTTCACTATCAGCCATCACACGCCAGTTCACTTCATTTTTGACGAATATTTCCCCAGAGTTCCTTTGTCGTCATATTTTCTATAAACAACACATCGAATCACAAATGTGGCCCAGAAACAAACCTCTTTCCTTTATCTCTCCCAGTTTTCTGCGATCTGTACAACAACATCAGTGTTGTTGGCCTCTGAAAAGTGAAAATGAGCTAAGTTTAACCTGAAATGGTAGCTTGGCATAACTGGTGGCCCCAGACCACCATCTGAGGGGCCTCACAGAATCCTCCTCGGCTCCTTTATGTTATTTTTTAGACCTTCAGGAAGTTGCACGAATCCAAATGGCAGATTAAAATCCGTTGTTTCATTGATCCGTTTTGCTTGAAAATGAACAGGTAGCGTCTGCAGAAATCACAGTCAGAAATGAGCCTTATGTTAAAGAAGATCAGGAAACGCACCGTTACTGACATTCAGAACATTTCCCATGTGATTTTTTTGATATCACCGTGTCTTGAATAAACGATGGAGGCTCTCAAGGGTTCTTCACTACGCTCAAAGTGTAGGTTTGATTGTTTTATCCAATCCTGTATTTTCTGACCAGTATGGAAGATGACTGGGGCAAATGATTTTAACTACATCCGTGTTTGTGGATTTCCATTGAACGTATTCAAAACAATGAATATTTATGGTCATCGGACATAGAGTTGTGAACCTTTTGTGGGACGACAAACATTTCTGTTTGGATTAAAAATACTTTTGTGTTGACGTAGATTTGCAGACAGGGACTGTTTTCGCACCACACTGGTCTGTGCAATTGTCATTGTAACCTTACCGAGGTTCATCCAGACGACGCAGGACGGTTTCGTCTGAGGTGAGTCGCCGCATGAAGACTCAAACAAGATCTGTGAGATGTTCTGAAATCAGTTTCATAACGTCCCTCACAAACTCCCGGACAAACAGGTCTTACCAGGAAGACAAAAGCAAACACATGATTACATCTCATGCTTGAGTTACAGGAAACGTGGCTTTATTTTGTAAGGAAGCTTGTATGATTTACATTGATTGGCAGGCGTGTTTGGTGCAGGAAGAAAAGGTCTAGGTTTCAGTAGGAGCAGCTGGCAACCGCAACCGCATTCTCCAAACCGGTTCCCAGCATGCAGCAGAAGAATGCAAGTGTGCTTGTTTCTTTGTTTCTTTCTTTGTTTTCTTAGTGCGGCAAGTGTCTGATTTAGCCAAATTTGCTTGTATTATCATGTACACAACATGAGTTCTTCTTCAGTGATCCAGATCTCGTTGTGGTGCCGAAAAGAGAAGTAGTGATCGTAGGCGGCTCCTGTGTACGTGGCGCAGCTTTTACCCAGGTCATGTGAAAGCGCCTCTGCGTTTGATTGGCCGGTGTGGAGACTCGGAAACCCACCGAAGGTCCTTTAATGAGACGGAGGGAGTGATGAGTGAGAGTCGAGTTTCTGTGTCACGTATCTCCAAACACGTATCGGCATCGCAGCTCTTGTAAAAGGTCAAAAACCAACAGAGAAGCACCGAAAATGGCTGCATACACTTTCTGGTTTGTCGAGCTGTTGTTGAAGTAGCTGCTTTTACTGTAAACCTCCCTGATGGGACAGAACCGTCCCCGCTCACCTGACGTAGACGGTGGACTCAGGTCGGGTTTCCTTCTGCACCGACGAGTCAGCGACCTCAGTGAGACTCGTGCCAGGAGGAACAAACCAGGAGTACCAAACCTCGCCGTCCTGTGTGCGAGTGAGCAGCACCGGCCAGGCCTCATTCAGGGTCGCACAGACTGGAGGAAGCAAAGACGGAGCGAAACATCACAAACACGCACCGTTCAGGAAGTTCTAACACTGACGGGACAGATGTTCGGTGATCCGGACCTGGATCCTGAACCTGGATTCTACATCCCTGCCGAACACTGAAACTAATGGACGGGCTGTTTGGTACAACGTGTTGTGTTAGCAGGACTTGGCCCAAGGAGGAAGTTTTACCCTGGATCCTGGCTTTAAACGAGCAGACGGATTCCTCTGAATGATCTTTCGGGCCAGGAAACAAAGTGTAGGAGAGATCCGGAGCTGATCCTGGATCCGAGAACATTTCGGTTACCCGAATGCTAACACGAGCAGTGCCATTTCACTTATTTCTTTTTTCAGGGCAAATTCAGGAGGATATGGTGCTTTTTCAAGTCTTGATCAGTTCATATCGAAATACTGACAACCCCGAACAGTGAGGGTACGGTAATTAACATTAGTTAAGCATTTACTAACAGTTAGTTAATGTGCCAACTACTCATTTGTGTCAACTCAGATACTTCATCGCACATTATTCAGTAATTTAAAATCACGCCATCAATTGTTATTTACGTACATTCCAACTTTACAATAACTGTCACAAAGAGCATTAATAAATGCTTAGTTATGATTAATAAATGCTTTATAAATGGTGGCGATGGCGGTTTATGTTGCATTGCATTATTTAACTGATAGTTAAAGGCATAACTGTTAACTACTGTTACTGGTATGGTTAGAAACTATTTCATAGATTAACATGAGGGCTGTTAGTAAGCGATCACATAACACAATAACAAATTGTTAGTTAATTCTTATTACCGCGCTAACTGATGTTAATTAATGTACCCTTCTTGTAAAGTGTTACTTTTAGTTTTGTTTGATCCTTTTACGTGAGGAATTCCCCCATTTGCAACTGCAAATACTGGTGAAATCTGTCTTGTAATTTATGTTTAACCTTCAGTCCTTTAAAAAAAACAACTTATCCAAGTAATCACGACATTCAAACTTGTCATTTTGTGCCTTTTTGTTGTCGCCGTGTGTTCACATACCTGTTTCAGTCTGTTGACCACAGAAGCTCTTCATCTTGCTGCTTGCAGCCATCACGGCCCCCTCTGAAGCCTCCCCAACCGAGCCTACCTTGGTGCTGATCCACTCGGTGGCCACATACCTGCGCGTCTCAAAATTCTGCAGACAAGAGAAGCACAAAACTGCCTTTATCGTGCCAAAGTGCATGTTTGTGTCACCCTGTGACCTGCTCCGCAACCTACCCCATTGCTCTCAATCACGCTGAATTCTGGACAAGGACCATCATGGCAAAATGCTGGAGGTGTCCAGTTGTCTCCTCTGCTGGCCGACGCCAGGACGAGAGGAACCAGCAGGCTCAGCGTCAGCTCCATGATCTCAGGCTGGTTCTGCTCGGCGGTTACCAGTTAATCAGGTCACGCATGTCACGCAGGCCACTCCCACATTGCTCTCCTCCCTGGAGTCTCACCTTCGACTCTGCTCTTCCTCCCGCATGCTTCAGTCTTTTCTCCAACCACCTGTCGTGCACACGCGTCACTTCTGTCAGGACTGGAAGTCACCGAGCTGCAGCCGCAGGAGAGTCTAAACTCTGCAGGGGTTTCTTACCGATCTAAAGGAAAGAAAGAAAGAAAGAAAGAAAGAAAGAAAAAAGAGTTCTGGGAACTGTGAAGCTCTCTCAAGTTTTTAAAGTTTCACTTTCATTTAATTCAAATCTTTATCTGTTTACCTCCCGCGGTGCTTGTGCGCTCTGTTTGTATTTACTGTGTGTTGTCAAAGCTAAATTTCCCCTAAGGGACAAAAAATGAGATCTTATCTTATGTATAACAGTAAATAACTGACAGAAAGTGTTGCCAGTCTAGCTTTAATGTTAAATTCAGGTTTAACTACATATTAAATTCTGCTAACGTGAACATTTTTATGAGTTTCGAAGCTACATTGACTTGAAGCTTTTTTTTATTATTAAGTCTATAATGCTAAGAATATTTTTGATATAACACTATAACACAAATCTAATAAAAATTTTTAAAAAAGCCATTTACATTTTGCAACAATTTTTGTTGTCGGCGTCAGATTATTTGTAAAATAATCCTGCTGGTTGGAGGGGCCCCTCGTCGACACGCTGTGGACTCACCTCTGTCTTTAAAATCCTGACTGGTGATTATGGGTATTTTTCCTACTGTAGAGCTTGGCTGTATTGTCAAGTTTCACAATATCATATTAATAAACTTTCAACTACTTGTACTTGCACCTTATATTCAAGAAATGGAACTTTAAGTGCTTTACAACAAAAAGAAATCGAGCACAAAGTGCTTCAAATAAAAAGAAGTGGAAAAGACATTCGACGTGGTCAACTTGACAAATAAAAACAGGGAGACTGAACAAGACTGAAACCATAATAACGGTTTTAGGAAATCAGTGAAGGTCGGTAGGTCTTTTCTTTAAATGTATTTATTGAACGATGTGTTTGGGCTTCGTTTACACAGCCTAAGTGCACGACTCCAGGTCCTCCTCAGTGATCCGGACCTCATTGTGGCCAACAGAAAACTGTTCCACGTACCGTTTTCCTCCTGGTGTTCGCGGAATTCCTTCAGCTTATCGTGTGCTTTTTTCATAGTGCTGTCCGTCAGTTCATCAACCGTGCCCACTTTGGTGCTAATCCATTGGGCGGCAACGAAAGGTTCGCTTCTCAAAGTTCTGCAAGCAACCAAAGCACAAAACATTAGACAAGAAGTACAAATGCTGTATGTGTGTGGTGGAACTGCTCTGAAGCCTACCTTGTTTATTTCAGTTATTTTGAAGTCTGGACACAGTTTTTTTTACGGCAGAACTTGTCAGTGTCCGAGACATCTCCTCTGCTGACGAGTGACGAGAGGCACCAGCAGGACCAGAGGCAGCTCCATGATCCCAGGATGACTCTGTCACATCTCAAGTCACCATTTATGAGATCAGGCCGTCCCTCCCACACTCTTCTCCCCCCTGGAAGGAACGCTCTTAATGCAAGTACGGGGATCCACCCACATGAACCCAAATGATGAGTAAATACAGGGTGAATGACCTGAAAATAATCTAACCTGGGAGAGGATTCGCAGGCTGCCGTTATCTACCGGTGTTGTTTTATCTCTGTGCAAATGGAAATTCCTCTCTTGTGTTTTGCATTCTAATTAGGAATCATAAAAAGCCAGAGAGTCGAAGGGGGAGATTAATGATGATAAAAATAATGACATTTTAAACAATTCGGGAAATGCAGCTCAAAGTGCTTCAACTTCATGCACACAGAAAATACAGAGAAAGAGTGACAGACAACGTAAACATGGCAATAAAAACAGACAAATTGACTTACACTCTTCCCAATAGCAATAATCACAAACAGTGTAAATATGCACCTGTTACCCCTTGCACCCCCATAGTCCAAACTCTGCACTGCTCCTTCCAGCATGTGGCTATCAGGGACCTTGAAAAGAGGGCTTATTTGACAATCGACTTGTGGTTTCTGGGCTCTCCATCCTCGCCTGAAGGTGGAGAACACGTGTTTTATACAGAATCTTTACAGTTCTTGAGTCACAAATTCACAGCTGCTTCACTGCAGGCATCTGCTCCATGTTATCCAAGTCATAGCGGAGGTGAAAACAGTATGTACTTGTATACACTTGGTCTTCTTTAGCTGTCAGTCAGTCTGTCTGGACTCATCAGCAAACTGGCCTGAACAGAACAGCTGGAGTAAAAAACGTGGACCACTTCCAGGGCAAAACCCGATCAACGACTTCACGGAGCGTTAGCTGAGAGAAGATATCTTGTTTACTGATACACGTGTGAATGTTTGTACCTTCTCGCTGAAGATGGGGCCCGTTGGGATGTCAGTGACATGACGCCTTCCCTCCGACAGCCTCCTTGGTGCCATCTGGTGCTGTGAAGGTGCCTGAATTCGACTCATCGATCAGTCAGTCAGACTTTATTTCTGCAGCACTTTTCATACAAATCAAAATGCAATTCAAAATGCTTAACAAAGCGACTGAGCCATCAGACACACCAGGACTGAGATCGGAGCATCCCTGTAAGCTTAGGGCCCAGCGGCCAGCAGGGGGCCCGCAAGCTCATGGGGAACTGAGGGAACGACTGGCTTCGAGAGTTCGGAGTCTCTCGTGCACCTGGCAGCCGGTCTAACCTGGGTACGCACGAGCCCCCTTCCTCGTCGGTGGGTGAACCTCTCATGATGTGAGCAGAGAAGAGGAAAAACAAGAAGCTCTGAAGAAGGAAGTCAACAAGCTCGGGATACGCTCAACCTTTGCAACATTTACCTGGAGATGACCGTTTAGCAACAAAACACCATCAGATTTAAATGAAACTGTTTCAAAAGATGCCAACAGGTGTGTGTGTGTGTGTGTGTGTGTGTGTGTGTGTGCTGGACTCAAGGAGCTCTAACGTCACCATCAACAGTCTGCAGGCCTTCACAGTGAAAATCACCACAGTCTTCATCCCGTGTGTCCGCAACAACTACGATAAATGTTTTCATTAGGTCAGCATATCAGAGGCCCAGACCGGATCAGGATGCGGACCCAGGAATTGTTTGGAAGGATTGGACTGGACTGGCATCATATTCTGACCATTGTGAGCGGGTGACGTGACTGTAGAGGGTCCTGTAGAAAGTCCTAGAACTTTACCCGAACCCGAACCATCAGACCCTAAAAGCAGGTCTTCACCCTCAGAAAGCCCGTTAAAGTTGTGAGGACCAGTCAAAATGTCCCCACAAAACTGGTTTTGTCAGTTTGACCAGAATGTACAGAGAACAGAGACATTTTGTTTGTGGATCAGCATCAGACAGTTTATTATGAACACATCCACACTTATTCCTCAGACAGTGAAACCATCCTGAACATAATCTGCACGTTTACCTTTGATTTCGTTTCAGGTGTAAGCTGGAGCAGGACGAGCTCAGGTCAGATGTGCGGCTGCTGGTGTTTTAATAATGAGCGTGAATCCTGTTCTTTATGATCATTATTATTATTAAACTTTGTCAAAACAATCAGCTCTTCAAACACATTTTCTTGTCTTTTTCTTTTCTCTACTGTTTGAACTTTTCTCTGGGATTTTTATTTCACATTATATTCTTTTCCCCCTGACTTTGTCTTCTATGGCGCTGCTTTGACCTGCAGG
>KV751317.1:3311532-3341643 GCA_001698575.1 Mola mola | reverse complement strand
GAGCAGCACCTCCAGCGCGGGGAGTACGGACGGCCCCGACAACCCCCACCTCAAGCCCCCTCCCCTAGGATCCAGTCCTGGATCCGGATCGAGACTCGGAGACGCGTATGAGTCCACAGGCAGGAGGCACAGCTCCACCCCAGAGTACCACACCTTCCCCCAGGCCTGCCGCCCCCGGGGGGGGTCGCTCACCAGCCTGGAGAAGAACAGCAAGTCCCCCACCAGGCTGCCAAGTGACTCCCACCCCAAACCCTACAGCTCCGACCTGCTGGCCCAGAAACAGCTCGCCGTGTCGTCGGCCGGCTGCGGGAGCCCCGAGGCCAAGCAGGCCACCGTGGGGACGCCCGAGCACCTGAGGAAAGGGAGGGTGATCGTGGGGAGCCCGGAGTCCGTACGGCACCACCACCACTATCAGTACAGTCCGGGGGTGGAGCACGGCAAGGGGCGGTACAGCAGCGGCTCCCCCGACAGGGACGGGGGCCAGAGGACGGCAGCAGGACAGGACCTGGCCCCCCACCACCGGAGTCTGTACAACGGTAGGCACAGGGTAACTCTTGTCTCCTACTTCGATCCACTCACGACCCTCAAACAGGAAACAGCAGGTTTGAAAACTAGGGGAAGTTGTGACCATCGCCGCACGGCGAGGTTTTTATTTCCGGGCCGGAATGTCGTCATTTGGTGTCTTTATGGTGACAATGACACGGATCTCACATCGCACGGTCATGATACGTTTAGCTAATCCGCAGTGAATAACAAAAGGCTTTCTTAATATAACTAGCTTATTTAGGAAACTGACCTTCACTTTTAATTATTATTTACACTTCATAGTTTAAGGTAATCACATTTTTTGTTACAAAATCAGATGTTAGACAATTTCTAAATGAGATTGTCCCTTTATTATATCTCAGACGGAAGGGACAGCCGCCTTGGTTCATGACTGAACACGAAACCGCAGACGTAGTCCTTCAAAACAGCGCTTTCTCGTTTTATTTTCCCAAACCAACAAGGCAGAATCAGCATTTATTTGCTAGGAAAAGCTAAAAGTAGTCATTGGTGACGTTACACTAGTTGGATGTTTCTCCACGTGCACTGATAGCAGGAGAAGGAACCAGCAGACAGTCTCTGTCAGCACAAGATTAGCCTGCTAGGGCTAATAGTGACAATGGCGGCCGGAAATCTGCTCCCATTAAAGCTGATGGTTGGCTGGAGCGCAAGTCACGAAACTGGACAGAAGTATGAAGACAGCGGGGCTAAACTGAAGGCTGATTAGCAGCATGTGGAAGAGGTGGGCGTTACAGCCTCACAGCGGCTGCCGAGGAGCGGGTTGTGCTGGCGAAGGTGTGTGTCTGTGTATTTTTGGCTATTTAATTACAGATATGTAATAGTGTAAAGAAAGTGTTACTGTTTCGACCACACCTACTTGTGATGTACACATTTTGTCCTTTACATGAGAAAATATAAACATCTTCAGTAAATAATCTGGGGTTTGTAACTTCTGGGACTTGACCTTGACACTCGTATGGAAGCAACCACCTCTTCCTCCTAGTGTCTGCCTTGTAGCTCCGCCCCTTCCTGTTGATATGTCACCAACTGCTTTCTGGACCAGCTCGTTTAAAGCTGCGGTTTAAAATGTGTATTGTGACTCATTTAACACCTGGACTGGCTGGACAAATCACGTACTCACATTAATACACCACATTAATTGACAGCACGTAAGTAATGATGTGATGGTGTTTTTGTGCGGACCGATGGAACACGTTAAACGGAGTTTCACAGGTGCTACTAAGTGAACAGAGCTACGCAAGCTAGCTGCTCCCTCTCATCTGTTGTAGCTTATATTTCCTGGACAGCTTTGACATTTTCTCCTCTATGTTTGCAAAGTTAGCAAAGAGTTTCCAACCAGAACGTTTTTGATAGAAATATACAGTGAAAATTCATTTTTCGCCTAAATAAATTGACGTAGCAACGTTAGCTCAAGCTTTGCTGGTGAGCTTCTGTACGTGTTCTTCAATAATCTTCACCTAATGTACAGGAAGATCACAGGAAGAAGGTCAAGTTCGCTTAAACTGCATATCAAAGGACAAGATAAGCTCAGTTAGGGTGCAGCACAAACACACACACACACACACACTCACACACTCACACCTATTTGGCTATGGCAGGAGGGAAATGTGTACTCATCTGTTTGTAAGCAGGTGATGCAACTTGGTCTCCAGGGCACACAGGTTAGGTAGGCCAATACATACACACACACACACACACACACACACACACACACACACACACACACACACACTCTCGTTTGTAAATCAACAGTAAAGACGGACATTGGCAGCTCTGTGTGTGTGTGTTTTAAAGCCGTCCAGGCATTTTAATCAGCTTCCACACGTGCATGCTGACGAGGGCCGGCATCCAACAGTGGAGGACGCGTGAAGCGTGTTGGCTGTGTATCTCCGTCTTCACGCAGGGTTTGTGTGTTGATCATTGGCTGCTCGTGTGCAGTGGATTCAGAACGCTGTGGCAACGCTGAACCCCCGAGCCTGGCTTCCGGGGAAACCCGCGTCCTGCATCTCAGGCTGCATCTCTGTCTGTTGCTGCAACGGGAGCATGTCATTGCTATGTAATACTAGTCCAGCAGTAATGATTAATGCAGTGCTGAGTGGAATCCCTCTGTATTACAGCTGAGGCCATGGGAAATCGCTTTGTTCCTGGCAGGATCCCTGACTCAGCTGTTACCTGACGCCAGGGTAGCTGGATGTACAGTACTGTGCTGGAAGTTGATACGATGCATACATACATCTTAGTGCCATCTGCAGCACTCTTTATGCTTTTAATAGAAGTTAAAGTTTGGTAGATATTTACTGCGGCAAACACACCAACGGGAACATTGTGGGCAGCAGTAACATGAAACTTAAACAGGAACACAAGTTTAGAATATTTGATTATGAATATTTTATTATGATATACTAGCGTAGTGGTGAAACTCGGCCCCGTCAGCTTTTAGATTAGTTCCCTGTAAGTCTCGCTTTCACTGTACTATTCATGCTGCCACGGAAGTGGATTTTTAGTTCGATTTACGGCACAAAGGAAGTGCATCAGCCATTGTATCAAAACAGGAGGAGGCATCTCCTCCCCGGAGCTATCAGAAATTAGGAATACCAGCGGCAAATGAGTTTCCTTCGCAAGCTGGCTGAGCTCAGCCTTAGAGATGGGGTGAGCAGCTAGGACATCCTAGAGGAGCTCAGAGTAGAACCGCTGCTCTTTCTCCCCCAGAGGAGCTAGCTGAGGTGGTTCAGGCATCATCTTGAGGATGATGCAAAAATTGAAAGGAAGAACAGTACAATCTCTGCAGTCTGCTGCACCATTGTGCCGTTGTGCAGGAAACTGAAAAACTGTTGTTTGACGGGAGTTCCAGTAGTGGTAATAAGAGAGTAACAAGCTGAGTGGTAGCCGAGGAACCTGTGCCTCTCCTACAGCAACATCCATCCATTTAGTGAATGGGTTCACTGATTAAAGGGCCCTTGAAATCAGCTTGCTTATAAAGTGTGATGGAAGGTAGTTTCTTGGTTTTACATGTCTTGCCTGCAGTGCAGCTAATCGCCATAAAATAAATTTTAAAACGCTAAACTAAGGTAAGTACCTTGGTATGCGATCGTAATACCAGGGTACCTCAAGTACTACCATTGTATGAGCTGAGGTACCTCAGGTATTACCATTGAACGCCATATAGTACTGTATGTATTCCAATGGTATCTCAGGTATTACCAATCTACAAATTGAGGGTCCTCAGATAATTCCATGGTACATGTAACTGTACCTCAGATGTTAGCCTGGTACATAGACTACCTGGTTGGACTGGATGTTCCAGCAGGGAAGAGTTTCCACAACGCTACCTTTTGTTGTTTTACTCAGTTTCCATTTCGGTGAAAGATGTAATTGTTTCTTCTTTCTTCATCTATATCAACAAATCTTACACAAACAATTAAAATTTTACAGAGTACACTTATATTTAATTACAAGGATGTACTGTGTTCAAAGCCTGAAGTGTGTTCTGTGTTCATATCTTACTCGGTGATAAAATGCAGTGAATTGATCAACACTAAATGAAACAAAACTCTTTTGATTCCAGCTGTAAGTGAAAAATACCCCAGTGTAGCTTCACAAATGTTCAGGTTTGCTAATTATATTCTGTTTAAACCTGTGACGGACAGCTTGGATTGATCAATCAATAATGTGATCAAAACAAAGCTCTCCACTTCTTGTTTCTGCACAGAGGCAGCGCAAATCCATTAATTCGCTAAACTGTCTCCCTACAGAGGCCACAGATTTTACAAATTGAGGTCATTAACTTCTGTCTGTACATCTGCCCTCGTGCATTAAATAATTGAAAAGGCCCTTTGTGATTGTCCTTATTGTAGCTCTGGT
Organism: Mola mola; assembly: GCA_001698575.1. Taxonomy (NCBI): domain Eukaryota; kingdom Metazoa; phylum Chordata; class Actinopteri; order Tetraodontiformes; family Molidae; genus Mola; species Mola mola. The sequence goes on along the minus strand of KV751317.1, from coordinate 3,337,218 downwards.
GGTATTAATACTAGTCAAACCAACTGGCCGCCCTCAGGCCCCAGTCCTGGTTTAAGAGGGCTGTTTCTGCCACCCTTCACCCGGACATGAGAATGAACTGATTAGATTTGGGTGAGTCCATGTTTCAGAATTTGGAGCAACATCCATTTGAATTATGATTGTCCACCACAAGCTGCTGCTTCAGGTCATGTCGTTGCACCATGTGACAATCAGTCATCAGCTCTCCATCAGCCACTAAATTTATTGTAGTGTTCGGGTCTTGGGACACACATGATGGAACCTGTGACTTCACTGATTCATGCAGGCATACAGCCACAAGGGGAAAGTTGTAGTTTTAATTGAAATAACTTATAAACTGACATTATCAGCATTAGTCAAGGCAGACAATGGATGATTACGCTGTGTCTGGCTCTCAGTGTCATTTCTGTTCTCACTCTGTTCACTACCCGAGAGGGTGTTTGCGGCTCAGCTCCTGACAGCTTGATAGCTTTTCCATGTAGGCACACGGAAGGGCAAGTTCCTGCTTTTGGCTTTCCATATGGGAACATGGAAGGGCAAGGAGGTCTGCTCTCTCTGTTTTGGCCTTTCCACATATTTTATGGAAGGGCGGGCAGGTGCGCTCTCCCTATTTAAGGTTCTCTACAAATCGATGTGGAAGGGCAAGTGATTGTGTTCTCCCTACTTTTAGCTTTCCATGTAGGCACACAGAAGGGCAGGGAAGTCTGCTCTCTCTGCTTTAGTCTTTCCACATAGATGTGGAAGGGCAGGGAGTTGTGATCTCGCAGCTTAGGGCTTTCCATAGAGGCCAGCGGAAGGGAAGGAAACTCCCAGAACACAATCAAACCGTGAAATATAACTTACCAAAAATGATAGGCCTAATTAAAGTTTCTTTTGCTCTATGTTATTAGATTTTAGTTTGACCTTTTTTAAATTTGGATGCAAATTTACTTATCACATACATTTGCGACATCCAAAAGCCTTTTGAACAAGATTTAGCTGCTATCCATTGAAAACAGCAATGCAGCTCCAGATGGCTAGCTGACGGCAGCTGTCAAATGTAGCCCCCTGAGTCTCGCGGGCTCGGTTGTGTGGCGTTCCCGCTGCCAGAGCTGATCTCTGATCTCCACATTTCAAACGCGACCCAGAAGCAGCTCTCCGCTCTGCTCCGAGGAGAATACATGACTGGTCTATTTTTGACTGATCAAGCTGCACAGGGCAGCTTGAGCGTGGCAGAACTCTGCACATACAGTCACATATACACTATAAACACGTGCACATACTCACACACACCTACGCTGGTGTACTAATCAGCAGAGTATACACACTCCTACCATGTGGGGGGAGTACCACTCAGGACTGGAGGGTGCTCAATAAATGGGTGAGAATGTGATAGGTTGTGACTCTATCTGACTGCTCATCCCGTGCCAGTTCGAGGCGAGATCAGAATGTGACTCCGCCGTCTCTCGTCAGCAGCTTCTCATCCCCGTCACTGCGGCGGGACCGGAGAGAGCGCTTTTTCGGTGACCGATGCTAAATTCAAGATGAAGTCTGAGGATATTTAGTGGAGTGATGGCTTTTATTTGGCGTGTCGGCATCCTGCTTCGCTCAAAGATAAACTGTCTGGTTACAGCAGCTTGACCGATCAAGTCCATGGAAGTATTTCATTTTTTGTTCCACATTATTATTCCATCCTTCTTTACATGTCTACATGGAATTTCCATTAAATCGTTGATAATAGGGCCTTTTTTTATTTAGATTAAAATTCTTTCAGAAAGTTTTGGGCCGTTTCCTGAATAAAATTGATATGATACATGTCTTTGAACACAAGTTAATATGAATTAATTAATCACTTTTTTACATTAAAAACTTAATGTGAAGAAGACACTGTAAGTCAAAGGTGAAATCTCATTTAGTCTCATTTGCTCAGCAGCAGATGAACATAAAAACGGCTTCCTGTTCCTCGCCATCGTGACCTCCTGGGGTGGCGTTTTAAGCATTTTAAGGTTTTGGAGTGTCATTTAACACTTTCTATGAGTATCAGACATGCAGGAACTATTGAAAATTATTAAAGGATTCTTCACAATAATGAGATTGGACCAACTTCAACATTTTTGCTTGGGATTCTACAGATGCTCAAAATAGTCAGCCTTGGCAGTGGTCTGCGTGTCAGGTACCAGGTCTGGGGGATCCAATAATGCAGAGTTTACAGGAAGCGTTCTAAATCGGTAGTCGTTTTTATTTACAGTGATCAAAACCAGGAATTCAAATGATGCGACGGTACAGATTAGGATAAGGCAAACACGGAATCTGAAAACAAAACGAGATCAAAACACAGGGAACTTGCAACGAATTAACGCTGGACTGCTCACGGGGAAGGTAAGACAATCTGGCCCAGGAGGAAGGGAACACGGGGGTTAAATACACGAGGGAGAGGTAGTCAATTGGACACAGGTGGGACACATTAGGGAGAGGGAGTAATCAGACACACCTGAGGGACAACGCTTGACAGGACATGGGGAGTAAGACACAGACAGAACTTCAAAGTAAAACCCGAAACACTGAATGACCCTGACAGACAGACACTTGGCACTAGCAGACCCTGACACTGCGCTCTGAGCTCTTTTTAGTTCAATTAATATTTATATTTGCAGTATATAAATAATGCAAATTAAACTATTGCGCATAATATATATTTGTATATATTGCATTTTAAAATACTGAGTGTTGCACAAAGTCAACCCTCGTTTTGTGCTTGAATGTTGAGCAGCCTGAGGAAGGGGGGCAGGAATGAGTGTTTAGTCTCTTTACCTTCTCCCAGAAGCTGAAAGCTGGAACGCAGGAGTGGCCAGATATAACTTTTCTGGGTCTTTCTGATAACACACAGCTCATCCATCCCTCCAATGTGTGGAGGGACGGATGGTTTTTCACCCCCATAACTTTCATAGCAGTTTGAACCTGACAGACAATCTGGTCTGACTGACTCAGGCTGGGATATCATATCTGATGATACCGCCTAATATAGCCTGTTAGAAGAGTTACAGGAGTTTCCTCCACTCCAAAGGCCCATAGTCTGCGTAGGAAGAACATCTCTGTTCGGTCTTCCAACAGAGATTATAATAAAGGCTTTTCGGATTGTTTTTGTCCCAGAACTATATGGTATGTAATTAAAATAGGAACTTGTGGAATAAAGTATGAGCCACTAACATGTCTGAATATTCATATACCTGTTAGAAAGGAGCAAAAGTTCCCGTGGCACTGGTGTCCATGTTTTTTTTAGCACCGTAGATCTTTGCGCTTCAGAACTTCACTAGGTCTGTAGGACCTTTCGTGAAAGCTGCGTCTGTAACGACAGCAGATCCACAGCAGCTCGGTAAACAAAGCCGCAGTGCCGCCATGAAAGGACGGGCCGGTTAGCTTTGATGTGCCAGTGGACAGAATCGATCTCCATTCACAGCCTATTAGCACTAGAGATCCGACACTCAGCCTGACCCCACGCCAGGTCAGCGTTGGTGGTTTCATGCTTTCACGCTCTCTCCACACACACTCATGCACACAGTGCTTCAGGGCTCCGTGTGATAAGCTCCCAGTGCTCAGATAAGCCCATTTAGAGCCGGTCTAATTGAAACTAACATGTCTGCCCCTGACTGAAATTAGTGTGATTTGTGAGCTGCGTCAGTGTGCAGAACATGAAGCTCAGCTGCTTTGAGCTTTGTCGAATTGAAATGTAATTTCTGCCCTCCAGAGATTCGGGCCGCTGTGTTCATCCATCTACATACTGACGTTTGCTATCATGTCCAGCTCGTCCATCCACCATCACTCATCCTTCCTCCTCCAGAATCAGATCGTTTAATGTCATTCTCCGTGCCTTCTTTTCTTAGTTTGGCTGTTTAATTTTATATTCTGATTTCCTTTACTACTTTGAAGACAGCGCGGTGCAGAGACAACTGGGTAAACTCCCATTTGCTCCTCTCCGTAATGATGGGGATTCTGGCCACCAAGATCATTTGGCTCATTTCAGCATTGAGGCTCCAGAAGTTCAAAAAAGACTCTTTGTTTTTAACACTTTTGTAATTCAGCCAAATTGAACCATACATATTACTGAAATTACTTACAGTAAACCGTGAAATCGTCATAACAGCATATCATACATCGTTCCTTAGTCTTGGTGATATTAATAAAGAGAGATGTTTCTGGATGGTATTTTCCATCCTGTTCCTTATACACAGACTGGACAATTTAACTGGCATCAAAAGAACTACTTTAAGATGGTTTAAATCATATTTAATCATATTTATCATAGTTAACAGTTTTAGTCGTCCATGTACACCACAGTTAGTTATGGAGTTTCACAAGGATCTGTACTTGGACCAATTCTATCCATCCCATACACCGATCAGGCATAACATTATGACCACCTGCTTAATATTGTGTTTGTCGGCCTTTTGCTGCCAAAATAGCCCTGACCCGTCGAGGCATGGTCTCCACTAGACCCCTGAAGGTGTGCTGTGGTATCTGGAACCAAGATGTTGCGAGATGGGGCCTCCATGGGTCGGAATTGTTTGTCAAGCACATCCCATAGATGCTCGGATTGGATTGAGATCCGGGGAATTTGGAGTCCAAGTCAACACCTCTAACTCATTGATTAGCTCCTCAAACCATTCGGCTGTGGAAGTGGGTCAACATGGGCACCCTGACTGCTTTGAGGCTGTGCAGCCCCATATGCAAAAAAATTGCGATGCACTGTGTATTTCGACACATTTCTATCAGAAGCAACATTAACTTCTTCAGCAATTTGAGCAACAGTAGCTCGTCTGTTGGATCGGAACACACGGGCCAGCCTTCACTCCCCACGTGCATCAAAGAGCCTGGGCCGCCAATGACCCTGTCGCCGGTTCACCACTGTTCCTTTCTTGGACCACTTTTGATAGATACTCACCACTGCAGACCGGGATCAGCCCACAAGAGATGCAGTTTTGGGGATGCTCTGACCCAGCTGTCTAGCCATCATTTGGCCCTTGTCAAACTGACTAGGTTCCTTACACTTCTCCATTTTTCCTGCTTCTATCACATCAACTTTGAGGACAAAATGTTCCCTTGCTGAATATATTCCACCCACTAACAGGTGCCATGATGAAGAGATAATCAGTGTTATTAACTTCACCTGTCAGTGGTCATAATGTTATGCCTCATCAGTGTATATGTTTCCTTTAACTAATAAAATCTAAAATATCTAATGAATTTCATTTTCCTTGCCATGTAGATGACACACTGTTATATTTATCCTTGAAGCCAGATGAAACCAACAGGTTAACTAAACTTTACGCTTGTATCAAAGACATAAAAGCCTGGATGTAATTTTTTATCGCGAATTTCAGCTAAAACTGAAGTTATTATGCTTGGTCCTAAACATCTCATCAATAATTTATCAAATGATATAGTAACGCTAGACGGCATTACCTTGACCTCCAGCACTACTGTCAGAAGTCTTGCAGTTTTCTTTGACCAAGATCTGTCCTTTGACTCCCACATTATACAAATTTCAAGATCTGCCTTTTTTCACCTTCATATTATTGCAAATATCAGACATTTCCTCACTTAAAATGATGCAGAAAAATTAGTCCACACATTTGGCACTTCTAGGCTGGACTACTGTAATTCTCTACTGCACTTTTGAGTCTTTCCAGATGATTCAGAACGCTGCAGCTCGTGTACTGATTGAAACAAGGAAAATAAATCATATTTCTCCTGTTTTAGCTTCTCTACATTGGCTCCCTGTGAAGTCGAGAATAAAGTTTAAGATCCTTCTCCTCACCTATAAAGCCCTAACTGGTCTTGCATCTTTATATCTTTAAGGGCTTAAAATGTCTTACTATCCAACAAGACCACTACACTCCCAAAACGCAGGCTTAAATGTAGATCCTAGGATCCGAAAAAACTAGTCTGGGAGGCAGAGCCTTCAGCTATCAGCCACCCCTTCTCTGGAACCAGCTCCCCAGCACATAGCTACGCTGCTATAGGCTCAGACTGCCGAGGGGACTCCCATGATGCACTGAGCTCCTCTATCCCTCTCTCTGTTGATGCTTGTTGCTGACTTCACACCTTCCCCGGAGTCCCTGTATGTTCTCATCGTGCAGGTTCCTGTGAAATGTGGATGTGGTTTACTTGTCTGTGGCCTGGCGGCTGGCGGCTCAGAATTGTGGACTGGGATCACCTGGCATAGTTTTTCCACAGAGGATACGGGATTAGGTGGCTTGGTTCCTGGTCTGGATGGCCCACCAGATCTGGATCCGTGAACTGTACCTCTGGTTCAACAGAATACACCTGCTACACATCAATAAACTACACATTACTACATATATATCACAGCCTTTTACATTTTAACATATACATACATGACATAACATTTAACATTCTGGATCAATAGATCAAACAGACCTCTGGATTTATGGACGCCACCTGCTCATGGACTTTTAACGTGTTGTGTGTTGTTTTCTGTACTCGTGACATGTACTCTACGTCTGTCCATCCTCAGAAGAAGGATCCTCCTCTGTGGTTCTTCCTGAGGCATCTTATTTTTCCCTGTTCAGGGTTTTTTAAGTTTTTCCTCAACCGGGACAGAACATGTCACATCTGTACAGTTTGTAAAAGCCCTCTGAGACAAACCTTAATTTGTGATTTTGGGCGGTATGAATAAAATTTGATTGATTGATATATCATTTTTGTTTAAATTGATTGCAGCATTAATATCAAAGATTAGAGTATCTAATACTGGAGATGGTGACTGGAGATCTGCTCCCATGGAAGAAGCCGAGAGTGGACAGATGTATGAGGACAGGCTGAACTGAAGGCTGATTAGCATCGGCTCATTACAACAGACCTTTACAACCTTAAAGCAGCTGCTGGGGAGCGAAGCATGTTGGCGAAGCTGATTGTCTCTGCACGTTTGAAGCTGCACCTGGTTTCCTTTATTGCCTGTTTCCTCACAGAAATGTCAAAGTGTTATATTCTGTTGTTCTGTGACAGCCAAATATTCATGTGCTCAAACAGGAAAACGCTCAAATATTGAAATCACTGTTATTTGCAGCGTTTGCAGAGAAAAAGGTTCTCCAACATCGCACACACATACAAATCTGTGCAAAAAGATTTTTTTTTGGCCAAATGGTGGCTTCTTTACAGGCTATATTTTGTGATAGGATTTCTTTATTTTATCACTATTGCTGGAGGAAAGACTCTACCTTAATTGAACGTGGCCAGATGTACATAAGCAGTGACCAAACTTGAGAGAGGTGTCAGTAAAAGCCATGAAAATATCAGGGAAACATGGTTTTTTTATAGTGCAGAGATCACCTTTTAATTATTGTACATTGTGAGGAGGCTCAGCCACTTCCTCCTGCACCCTGCTCATCACTCACACCTCCCTCGGACCATCACTGCCATTATTACAGGCTCCTGGAAACTGCAATAAGTTAAAGTAAGCAACAGCCCCTGAAGGCTGCACTTATGAAGGCCCCTTTCTCAGAGCCATTAAAATCATTCATTTAATCATTTCTACTCTGTTGCTGGTTTGTTTCCTGTCCGTCTCCCACAAAAATTTCCTGCTCGGCTGGTGGGTGAGGCCAAGGTACTGATTTACACAGAAATAATGGTTATTTTTATTACGCCCTGCCCTATTTTAATTTCCAGAAAAGGCCTTAGAAGATTTGTGGCTCTTGCGTCACACCTGGCTGTGTCAGTTTGACGGCCAGTTTAGGAAATGAGAACAGCCTCTTTTGCCATCTGCTAATGCTCGGAGTTAAACAGGCAGAGTCGTCTGCGATGGCCAGGCGGGATTACCTTCCTGCAGAGTGTGACGGCCGACAGCAACCGACTGTTCCCGTCTTCTCAATGTGCCGTTGTTTTGTTTGAAGGGTCGGGGACGGTGCCGATCGCAGCGACGGCCTTCACGCGCGTCTGTGTGAGCAGATCTGTTGGGCTCAGCTGGTCCTCACACGCACACACACACAGAGTCATGTCGCTTCTATGGAGCCAGCACATAATGTGACACTGATGCTGCTGTTAATACTTCTGGATCCCTGCAGCTTTTGGGCTGTCACTTAGATAAACGTGAGCACAAACGCAGAGATTTTGACCATTAGCACCTCACTTCTCCCGTATTTAAAATATCTCATGATGAAGGCGTCTCCATATTCAGCGAGAGACCTCGTTGTTACGCTGCAGAGCGCTGAGAAGTTGGCGGCCTGCTCGGATCTTGCTGGGTGTTTTTTCTCAGCGAGTGTTACGATTATCCAGCATGCACAAATTCTTTCAGCTTTGTCCAGCCCTAAAGAGGATCTCACACTAACTGCTGTTTCTTTCCTGCATTTTCTGGTTGTAAATAAATATGGACGATCATAAAAGCTTTGTTGAAACAACAAAGGTGGTAGTGGCCTCAGATTTTTGCACTGTACTGTACTTCTGTGCCATTGTCAGTTTTTCAGGAAAGACTTATATGATTTGCTACAAACACTGACTTGAGGATAAGTGATTACAACATGTTTTTGTTGTTATTTACTCCTCTCGACAGATTTCATTCACGATTCAACACCTTGCTGCCGTGGTATATCCATACCACCAGAGATTTCATGGGTGGCAATCAGCTCAGCAACTCGGTAAAATGAAAAACATTTAAATGGAGCAAACTGGACTTGATTTGTGTTTTTGATCGATAAGGAGAATGTAAGTTAAACATACTTTATGAGGCTTGTCCTCAGTTTGTAGCATCATGGTTGTGTTGTGCCGTTGCTGAAGTCTTTCTTCTGTTGGTGACCAGCACAAACAGTGCCCAGGTCCCACAATCCTCTGCGCTGTGCAGCTGATGTTCCACACTGCGACGCACTCACAGAAAACACTGTGAGATGATCCTGAGATGATCGTGCCATTATTGGTCACCATAACTCAGGGACACGCGGGAGATTATGATTAAGAATTGATGACAATAATCTTGAGGCTGTGCTGATTGCTGTGATATTCCACATGTGAAGCTTTGCTGTTCACCACCAGCTCTTTGGGTTTGGTTGATATATTCAGTATATGCATGGACATGCATGGAAACTGCAGTGTGACTGGGGCTTGAATGGGTTAATGCTCGTTTTGGAATATTTTGTGAAGAAGGTTCACAACATGATGTGATTTCTAATAAAAATCTTACCTTTAAGTTGAGTTCTTTGGATTCGGGTTACTCTTCAGTGTGACATCGTTATCAAGGTACAGAATAAATACAGTATCACCGCTTGTTTGTTCCCTGCAGGTTTCTCATGGCAGTGGAGGCTCAGTCTCGTATGTATGTTATGTATGTGCAATAGTGCTTTAAATCTTTATTCTATAATGTAATTTGAATTTCAACCCTTATTTTTTTGTAATATTAACAATTTTATGCTCAAATTTTATTATTAATATTTACTATGTATGTACATATGAAAACACTACAGTTTTCAGTGGATTCCTCAGCATATGGGGGTTACACATTTTGTCCAAGAGGGGACGTTCGAAATTAAGAAATTATAGGTACAAAATAATGTTAACTTTTATTAACGTTATTAATTTTGAAGACAGTCAATTGCACCATTGTACACAAGGTGAAATGCAGGAATGGTAGCCAACACACACAGAAAACAAAAAACACACGTTCGAATATGAATAAGTTCCCAACAATTCAAATTATATTCGATCCCTGACATTTATTCCGGCGGCTCTAGTGTACGGTGTAAATGACCCACACGTCTGTTGGGAAAAAAGCTTTTATTATGTCATTCTCTTTGTCACATTCTCACCTAGAAATTCATGAGTGATGGTAAAAAGCCAGAATGGGCAAAATGACTTAAGACATTGGCCTGTTACTCGTAGACCGTTTGGCTGCTTGTAGATGTGTTTTGGTACTGAGCTGCTGAGATGAATAAACAAGTAACAGTTCATGTGCAGTAATAGGTGAGAAATAAAACCTGTTCTGCAGAAGAATTAGCATTATAACAAGTGTAAAACATTGCAATACAGTCCAAGTACTGATGGTGCTTTTTATCATGTAGGAGTCCTGAAACAGTTCAGCTCGTTTTCACCGTGTTACTGTTTCTCTGAATCTGAGGAAATACAAGAAACGGCAGAAACACGAGGCTCCGTCGTTAGCGTCACTCCCTGCCAGGAAACTGCAGCCTCAGATATCCATGAACCCAATATCACACTCTCAATATTCTCAATAATGTCTCATATTGGCAAAACAGCGACTCTAGCCTCATTTCGTTTGGTCCAGGGGACGAACCCGTGAAATAAATCAAGAATAATTGCCAATATAACGGTTCTGGTGCGGACCTTTCTCCCATAATGCATTCTTGTCCCGGATGGCGTCGGGCTTTATGTGTGTGACGAGCCCCCATCAATAAGGCTTTATTGGGTTGATGAGGCTGTTCACAATGAGTCACGAGCTCAGTCCCTTGGTAATGGAATGATCCTAATTCAGCAGCGATGGGAGATTTCTGTGAGTGGTTCTGAGACAGCAGGGCCCTCTGCCACCATCAGAATGATTTCTCTTCATCACGCCACAATGACAGACACAATGACACACAGATATGATTTCTCCAGCTCAGTCAGCCGGGGATTCTGGGAGTTTACCACCTTTTGGATGGTCCGCTGGAGAATTAAGCAACATGCCAGACATGAGGCTAAACTGCCTCTCAGCCCGCTGGACAGGCTGAACCTCGTTCCTGAATCAAAGACCCATGATCCCACTCTGTGCCAGACAGTGGACTTTATATAATCGACTAAATCAACTAATCAACTATAATTCAACTGACCAATGGGCGGAAACATGATTACCTCGGTGGAGGTGAAAACAGTAAACGGCAAAAATACTCAAGTCACACCATCGACAGAAACTTTCATTTTCACAATAACAGCAGAATAATGTGATCTTCATCACTCACTGCTGTTCTGAGATTCAGGTTGTCACACAAATACTGTAGATTACTGTCATTAATTAATCTGCTCTTTAGCTTCTTTGAGCTTCTGTTAACGAAACATCTTTTTCTGTGGGTGTAAATACTTACTGGAAATTTATGCCTGGATTTTCATAACACAAGGAAAAAAAATAATGGAACTGTTTGGAAAGACGTCATTGGCGGATAAAAAGGCGGAACAACATGGTGCTACTGCAGTGATGCTATTGAAATGTGCATTACTGAATTTTCCTACATGAGACTGTCATGGCTTTTCATAAAAATAAGTGGAAATATACTTAAAAAGAGAGTTCATTGGAAATAAATATAGGCCCGGGCCAGTATTTGAGAATTCTCATTATGTTTTTTTAGATCTTTATCTTTATATATTTATGCACTCTGATCTGTAACTAAACAGGCATCTTCCAGAATTCCTTCTGAGGATCTTTGCAAAATGAGCCTCTTTAGTGCACGAGGACAGTGTTTGCATCATAATTAAATTGCAGCATTCAGCGGTGATTACACACATGGAAAAGTTTCCCCCGGTTCTGTCCAATCATCTTCCTTTTGTTTATTAATTCATATCTCATTTCGATTTGTGGTTTCCATAATTTGGCCTAAAATCTACAGCTGCCATGATGAAATTTCCCCACGGGCGTCATTAAACTTACATCTGATCTCATCTGTGGGCGAGCGCCGGTCGACTCGCTCTCATCTCTGATCAAATTCCCAGTGGGGAGGGGGGGTGGCCGGAACAGACGCTCGTGACCCTCGATGCCAGCTTGGCTGCGTCCCCGCAATCTGTCCCTCGAGCCGGAGACAACTGCATGAGTGTGTTTTGATAGAAAACAGGAAATCAAATTTGCGTGGGCAGAGGGATGAGCCTGTTTTGGACCAACAGAACACAAACAAACCGCGTGACTCCCCCGCCGAGCCGTCTGTGCTGAATGGAAGGACAGCGTGCGTGTGTGTTGGAAGGACAGTGTGTGTATTGACCTTGGTGATGTGTCGAGCTAAAGGTGGGGACGTCCTTGAGGATGACTGTGAGTAACTCTGGACGAAGCACGCACTTCCGTCCTCTTCACCTTTGTCATCTTCCTCTCATTACATTCCTTTATGCTCACTCTTTTTGTCCCGATTCCAGAAGTTTATCTCGCCCCCAAAAACACTCACACACACGTTTTTTATAATAAAAGTTATGAAACAGGCAAACAGTAAAGCAGTAACGGAAGTAAAGCAAAGTGAGATGTTTTTACAAAATCAAAATTAAGATAGTTTGTTAATCCCAAATGGCCCAGCAGGCTGCAGGGGTACTTTAAATTCTTTGAAATCTTTATTTATTTATTTTTATTTAGTCTTTATTCAAAATTCTTTTATTCTTTATCTAAAAGTGTTCAAGAAGTGACACAATCAGAAACACCCAATTAAGACACAGAATTTCAATGATTTATGTCAATCACGATACAATAGGTATCACAGTTATTGATACAATTACACAACATGTGTCAGTTTTTAAATAAAAAAACAGTTAAGGCAACCCAAAAAAGATTCAGAACGTCTGCTCTTATCTAGTGTTACCAGCAAAACTAACCCAAACTAGTCACCTCAGGGTGTCACCATACACCACCACCAACTGTAACCCTGTGATCTGCTGCTTGATTTGGCTCCAGGGGGTCAACGCTGATGTCAAAAATTGCTGTAAATCTAATGAGCTCCATATTTCGTGGATTTGCCAGGAGAAAGACATCCAAACCGTCGTTGGGAAGTGTCGACCAATTATGACAAAACTGGCACAGTATGGTTTGCTATTAAAGGGGACCATTCACAGCTTTTGACAATGAAATCTCAAAAAAAATGGCAGTGTACCGTACCGAACTGAACCGTACCGCTTTGTGGAAACGGGGCTTTGAATTCCAGAACAAATATCAGACCAACAGAATGAATAAATTCAACATGCGCACTATGAGCACTGTAGCACATTTGTCCATCCATCCACCTTGATCTGCTTCTCTGTTGGTAGGATCTTGGTAGCAGCAACTCAAACAGGATATTCCAGCTCCTCTTGGAGGATCCTGATGCGCTCCCAGACCAGATGAGACATATAATCTCCTCAATGATCCTCCAAATTGGGCATACCCAGAAAATGTCCAAAAAGAGGCGCCCAGTGGACATCCTGATCTGATCATCAAATGCAGAGACCAAGACCAAGTCTGCTAAAAACAGAAACTAATTTCATCACTTGTACCTGCCGTCTCCTTGTTTTGGTCGTTAACCATCTCCCGGGACCAGGTGGGGGTTGGAACAGAGATTGATGGGTCAAATTAACATGAAACTGCTGTAAATGTATTTTTTCTCTGCTTCAAAGTGGCACCTCATGAAACCAAGCTAACAGCTCAGTCTCATTCTCCATCTTCTTTAGCCAATTAACGACCACGGCACAAATCAAGGGTGCGCTCACTTTAATAATTGACCACTTCAGCAGACCTCGAAATCGCAAGTTCAGCTCAGTTCAGCATTTAAAGAAGCAGGCGAATCATTAAAATACTCCAGGGGTTTTAACGGTTTACAGTGGCGAAATGATTGAGGAACAGTTAACATGTCGGTGTCTGATGTGAGACCGTCGAGGCCTTTGTGTTAACGAGACAGCCTGTGGTGAGTTGTTTTGGATGTTTTAAGAGTAGCGTGATATTTCTACACCATCTGATGAGATCACGCACATGATCAGGAACTCTCCTCTGCGTGCAAATGTTCTGGAACACGATGTTGTGTGACAACGAGGGTTAAACACACCTGCGCAGGCGGCAGGCCTGTGCAGCCTGCAGGGATACAGGCACAGTTTGTGTGTGTGTGTGTGTGACTGCAGTTCTTCTCCAGGCATTCAGAAGCTGCAGCGTGTCAGGATATTTTTCACTCTGATTGGAGCCTGAAACAGGGATTGTTCTTTCATTTCCTGTTCTCACTGTCAGCTTTCCTGTCGTGGTTGTGTTGACGAAAGCGTCAAAGAGGGAGACACAATCTCCATTTTAGAAGGTTTAAAGTCATTGAGGTTATACAAATAAACCTTTGAATGCCAGTAAGTTTGTGGGACTTTAATAAGTTCGCCTCACGATTAGATTTGGTCCCTAAATGTTCATGAATGAGACCCGATAAGTTTCCTTTGAACCCCAGGTTTGGTGCTATTGCTAGCTGTTGTGGCTCATAGAACGTTTCCTAATAAACATTAGCTTAATCTTCATTGCGCTCCAGCTTCTCTGTGATTTCGAGCCACATGTTGTCCTTGACTTCACTGCCCAGCTCGCTGTGCTGTTTCAGACCAAACTGGATCCTGTAACACCAACATATGTTTCTGATTACTCACTGAGATCAGAATGTCTTTGCCCCCCGCCTGAATGTTCTGCGGCGATGTGTGTGTATTAATAAGAACCCGTTCAGTCAGTTTTTAACAAATGACTCGGTTTTTGTTTGGTTCATATGGTATTTGCTCGGTGTAAAAGGCTTCAAGGTTTTATTTTGGCAAAATTACCACCAAATATATAGAAAACTTATATTTAATACACTGCTCAAAAAAATGAAGGAACTCTTTTCAATCAGAGTTTAGCATCAAGCCAACGGAACTTCTAGGATATTGATCTGGTCAGTGACGTAGCAGAGGGGGTTGTTAGTCAATTTCAGCTGCTTTGGTGTTAATGAAATTAACAACAGGTGCACTAGAGGGGCAACAATGAGACGACACCCAAAACAGGAATGTTTTTACAGGTGGAGGCCACTGACATTTTTCCCTCCTCATCTTTTCTGACTGTTTTTCACTGGTTTTGCATTTGACTGGGGTCAGTTTCATGACTGGTAACCTGAGGGGATACCTGGACCCCCACAGAGGTATCAGGGGAAGTCCAGCTCCTCCAGGATGACACATCAATAATAAACAAGGATTAATTTGTGATTAATTAATCGAAATTAATCGCATTTCAATATTTTACACAAGAAGTAACAAATTTAAGTTTGCTAGATGAGTAAATCAATATACATAAGCTTAAACATCAAACTCTTGTTTATTTTCCATCAGTTTACTACACAGACCAACAGATGAGTGCAAAAATCACAGAGCAAACATAGTTTGTTCCAGAAAAGTGGATATTGACTTCAATTGCTCCCATTTTTCAAACATCCTGTATGACAAACCAGACTGAGCAAAAATCTTTGTTGCAACAGACTAAGAGGCTATAACTGTTGATTTTCCATGATTTTTCCATGATACGTCTGATTGGCTCAGCAGCCAAGTTAATTTCCTTCCTTCCTTCCTTCCTTCCTTACCTTCCCTCCTTCCTTCCTTCCTTCCTTCCTTCCTTCCCTCCTTCCTTCCTTCCTTACCTTCCCTCCTTCCTACCTTCCTTCCTTCCTTTCCTCCCTCCATCCTTCCTTCCTACCTTCCCTCCTTCCTTCCTTCCTTCCTTACCTTCCCTCCTTCCTTCCTTCCTTACCTTCCTTTCCTCCCTCCTTCCTTCCTTCCTACCTTCCCTCCTTCCTTCCTTCCTTCCTTCCATCCTTCCTTCCTACCCTCCCTCCCTCCTTCCTTCCTTCCTTCCCTCCCTCCTTCCCTCCTTCCTACCTGCCCTGTCTGTGTCGCTCTGGATTTGGGTCATCCTTCCGTTTTTTTCCTCCCTAAACTCCACCTAAACTGTGAAAACAGTAGATAAAAGGGAAACACTTCTTATTTTCTTACTGATTGTGATTATGAAACTGAGGTCGTTTTCTCGGTAATAGTCCGGGGGGATTCTGTTTGACAGGGGGGTGAACAGACCCGCCTGCCTGTTCTCCAGCCAGTCGACCCGCCTCAGCTACTCAACTCCATTTCCTGTTTGGACTTTTCACTTCTGGTTTGACCTCAAAAATGAAACATTTTACAGATTTTACAATAAAACTGGTTCCTGTCTCCGTGTCTCTTTGGTGCTGAGCTACCAAAGCTGCTAAATGTCGCAGCTGCAGTATAAAAAGAGTGAATACAGCAGCAGTAAGAGTTAGTTTGGTTAAGTTTGGGTCGGAGAGGCTCCTCAGAGACGGTTACTAAACCGTCCTAATGACGGTAGGCAGAAACTTAACAGGGACCTGTGAGGTCACATGTTTGCCGGCAGATTTACTGTAGCAGTCGCCTAGCAACAACAAATGGACACTTCCTGGATTGGGCTCTCACCTTCAAGCAAACTATCTGGAAAATAAGAGCCCACGCATATTTTTTGTGCATTTGTGTCGGCTTGATTCCAACTTGTTCTGATGTCATGTGCAACGTCAGACCCAGGGAATGATGGGAAATGCCTGTATGTTGACAGATCACACAGTTGAGTTGAAGACATTTTATAGAAGTTTTTAATCTTATGCAGAACTGGAGAGATTCCTTTATAATTGGTCAGATTTATTCTGCTTGTGTCGCTAATGGTGACATTTAATGCATTTGTAATAAAATCTCCATAGTTGAATTAACTGTAAGGAGATCTAACGTGATACGAGTGTTTCCGCCACTTCCTGTATAGATTGTTGGCTTCATGGTATTTTTATATATTTGTAACATTCTACCCTCTGCTCTGTCTCTTCACACACTGCTGCTGAGGGCCAGAAGAGTAGCTGAATTTGAGAAAAACTTTAATCGTGAAAAACGAGAAGCTGGAGAAGAAACTCAGTTATGGACAGATTTAAAAGACCGGGAGAGAAATTACAAACTGCCGTCCAGAAAGACAATGTTTAAAAAAATTCCAGCAGCTGTATAAGGATGAAGGGAAGTAGTTCTTGAGCTCATATTATAGATGATGCCTGGAAACTCCAATCACCGCCTACAGACCACCTGTAGGCACTTGGGAGATGCCTGTGCAGAGGACTGAAATGGGACTAATTTCACGTATATGGAATGACTCACTAACTAAAATCATGGAAAATCAACAGTTATAGCCTCTTAGTCTGTTGCAACAAAGATTTTTGCTCAGTCTGGTTTGTCATACAGGATGTTTGAAAAATGGGAGCAATTGAAGTCAATATCCACTTTTCTGGAACAAACTATGTTTGCTCTGTGATTTTTGCACTCATCTGTTGGTCTGTGTAGTAAACTGATGGAAAATAAACAAGAGTTTGATGTTTAAGCTTATGTATATTGATTTACTCATCTAGCAAACTT
Organism: Mola mola; assembly: GCA_001698575.1. Lineage (NCBI taxonomy): Eukaryota > Metazoa > Chordata > Actinopteri > Tetraodontiformes > Molidae > Mola > Mola mola. The sequence continues at coordinate 3,320,094 of KV751317.1, read as the reverse complement.
AAATTTGTTACTTCTTGTGTAAAATATTGAAATGCGATTAATTTCGATTAATTAATCACAAATTAATCCTTGTTTATTATTGATGTGTCATCCTGGAGGAGCTGGACTTCCCCTGATACCTCTGTGGGGGTCCAGGTATCCCCTCAGGTTACCAGTCATGAAACTGACCCCAGTCAAATGCAAAACCAGTGAAAAACAGTCAGAAAAGATGAGGAGGGAAAAATGTCAGTGGCCTCCACCTGTAAAAACATTCCTGTTTTGGGTGCAGGAGCATGTCAGAGTCCAGGAGGAGCCTTTTATTCATCATAAAACATCTAAAGTCTTCAAATGTTCAGTGTTTCTTCAGGGAATAAGAAGAGATTAAGCTGAAAGTAGCTGCTGGGATATTATGAAGACTTTATTACCCAGAAACTGACAGATTCAGATTGAGCTCAACAAGGCTTATTGGCTCGGTTCTGTGTGTAGATTTGATTTGTGGCGTCCCGAACAACCTCCCCAGCTGCATCAGGCCCCACAGAGGCAGCGTGCAGCGTCTCAATGAACTGCCGCCGCCACCTTCGGTCACGTCAGCTGATCAAACCTGTTTTTAACGCAACAATCGAGCCTGCAGGTTTTACTTTCCAGGACTTGAGAGGCGGAGCCTCTTTTTTATGAGGAAACAGGTCATGAAGGTGGTACAGCCCCGGAATATTTGGCAGAAAAGTCATTAAGTGTCGACCGGAGGGCCTGGTGGATTATGGGATGCGACAGTAGAGTGATAAAACACACACACACACACACACGCACATTCAGTGTTCAGGCATTCGGGCAGCAAAGGTCTCGGCTGGCTGGCAGCCTGTGTGTGTGTGTGTGACAGGAGGTCCTGTGTTCAGGACACACCTGCTAACTGGGCCAACAGCTGCTTCCCTGACAATTCATCCTTGAAGCCCCCGTTTTTCTATTATTACAACACAGGAACATTGTGCACACTGATGGAGTTAATATTCTAGCACACACACACACACACACACACAAACGCTTAGTGAAAGCCCCTTTGAAGAGACATTTTGTATGTGTCAGTGTGGGCAGTGATGTAGCCGCTCCGTCCCTGACCAGCTATTATGTTCTGTCAGGTGTGTGTGTGTGTGTGTGTGTGTGTGTGTGTGTGTGTGTGTGTGTGTGTGTGGGTGTGTGTGTGGGTGACAGCCTGGACACAACCAGTAAGCAGGTCGACCTGTGAAACGCAGAGTTAGAAGATGATCAGAAAGGAGCGTCAGTGATCACACACACGCTCTGACCGTTTGAGGATTGATAAATGATCGCAGTCGGGGGTCGGCGTCTCCTCCTCTCACCAGCTGCTCTGCCACATGCTCGCTGAGGGTTGTACGACACGTACAGCAGCCTCCAGTGTCATTTCCTGTGTGTGTGTGTGTGTGTGTGTGTGTGTGTGTGTGTGTGTGTGTGTGTGTGTGTGTGTGTGTGCGCGCGCGTGCGTGCGTGTGCGAGATGGGAGCGTCACTTAAAGCGAACACCCACGTTTGGTTTCGGTGTGTCCAATATTCACCTTCCACCTACGTTTTTCTGCCTGCGGATTTGTTTATTTGTTTGTTTGTTAGCAGGATGACATCAAACCTTCTGGACAGATTTACTTGAAAATCTTAGCCGAGATATCAGAGGGGGTAAATAATTCTGGATCTGGATCCAGGACGTGGACCACAAGAAAGCTTTTTATGCTTTGCTTCATAACGTCAGATCAAATCAACAATTTTAAAACATTTTAAATACCTTTTGCACCTGTTTTAAACTATTTTGGTTTGGTTTGGATTGATTGTAAGTCTTCATTTCCATTTTGTATTTTTAGATGTATTTTATGCACTTGATGTCCAGAATGCTGACATTAAAAGGAAGTTTCTTCTTCTTTTTTGTGGATAATTTCTGACTAATTCAGATACTGACACAAATCCAAATCCTTCACATATGTGTTGACGGTCGAGGGGTTAAAACATCACACGAACTTTGGGCTGGAAGCCTTTTTTTTGTTACCGGGTGACTCACATGTTGGGGGGGGTTTGTTCAGCCTAGTCAGAGGTCTGATTGCTGTTGTTTGAATTTATTTTTCCTGTTTATGTGCAGAACTTCTGAATGACAGTCTGTATTCTGGTATCACCATCAAACACAACTTTCTGTAAGTTCCCCTTTGATAAGATGCAGCACATGAATGAAAGTAGGATGAAAACACAGAGAAATAATAGTCCAGTATTGATGAACCTGTTTAATGTCACTTAGCGACGTTAAACTTGAATCATATGTAAATATGCCACTGTGGTACATTTATTTAGAGCTCTACACTGTTACATTTTTATATCAAAATCATGATTTACTGTAAATTTGTAGATTTTAGCTGCTGTACATCTTCGAATTGGGGTTTTATTTACATTTCACTAATTTAGGGTTTATGGGGGTGCTGACTTTGGCTCCGGCTGTTGAAAAAGAAAATAACTTTAATTGTTTTACATAATTAGATGAATGAATTACTTTATTCATCAGCAGACAAAAAAACCAAAGTTGACTCACTGTGAAAAACACGTTTTCCTCCTCAAACATCGTGACTGTTGTTCATCTCAGCTCTGTGAATCACTTTGTGATGGAGCCATAACCCAGTTTTTTTTCATGAACCGCTGCTCCATATATTTCTGCACATTCACACCGACAAAGATGGCCGACGCACAGAAACGAAGCCAAAGTGCCCCGCAGCTCACTGCCATGTCGGGCTGGTGACATCATTTGGAGCTTCTGGAGGAGGAGCCGACGTTTGTCCTCCTTTAATAACAACCAATAACTGATGAAAATCAAACCGATCTGAAACAACACTTGAATGAAAGTCAGCGTATGGAACTAATAAATAACTAGTTTGTAGCATGTCCCACATCGTCTGTTCACTCCTTTCCCACCTTTGGTTTGTTGGGACCTGGTTAAACTAGCATCACCTGATGGTGGTACAGTTTGTCTTTGCTGCTTGGCTACCACAGCAACATGCTGAACCTCCTTGATCTCGCTTTGGTTTGCATCTGCCTCCCGTGAAGGTCAGTGAGACCACGTGAGGTGGCGTGTCGCTCCCTCTGCAGGCTGTCCCGTAGTGTGTGTGATGCACCCTTATTTCTAACTCTCATACAGGCAAGTTTGAGATTAAAGGGAGGCGAAGGTGTGTTACTCCTTGTTTGTACGTGATTCAACCTGATTTCAAGACGCGCTGGGATTTTAAAACACCTTTCGGCTGAGCCCGGCTCCACCTGAGTCCCGAGAAGCCATTTAGCGACCAGAATAGATTCAGACAGACTGACGTATCTATGGTAACTGTCACAAAAAGCCAGGACAGCAGGGGGTGATGGGGAACAGGCCGGCCATGACAGGAACCAAACTGGATAGACAGCAGGAGAGAAAATTCTGTGTCGTGCAGTCAGGGAAGATTTTCAGACGGAGGCCACACATACTTCTGGCTGTGGCTGCTTCCGTTGCTCCGATTATTGATTTCTTATGATTTCTCTTGCAGCTCTGATCTCTGCTGGTTGCTGCAGCAACTCGTGTAGGAGTGTAAACATTTGGGACAGGTGAGTCGCATGCAAATTCGTCAACAAAAGACACGATGATAGGAAAACTAAATATGCTTTTCTTGACTATTTAAAGGAGAGGATTTCTCCTACTCCCTTGTGGACAGATGAAGTTACAGCACCTTTATAGGAGATAAAAAAAAACATCAATATGTAGGAATAAAATACCTCTGGTAAGGCCCAAAGATTGCTCTTTTTCCTGGGTAACCTGCCAAAAATCTCTTTAAGCCCCACCGTTCACTTACAGTAGCATTAAATTAGCCTTGTTAGACAGTAAAGTTTTTTTTAATACATCCATTAGTTTTCTCTAATATCTGTGAATTGAAAAAGTTAAATGTAAAATAGCAGTCATTATAAATTTTGCTAACTTTTCCACTAGCAAAATTGGCTAAAATGTTCCATCAGTCGAAATTTCTGCCCAAGGAAGCTTGAGTGTAGTGACTTTGCAAAACTGCGTGCTGTGATCTTGACCTTCGACCCTTCGAGGTTAAACTTACCTTTAATTAAATCTTGCCAAATCTTGACTATAGATGTTTGGCGTAATTTAAAAGCAACTTGGTTAAGTTTTGGCCCTGATTGTAAAATTTCTCCCACTGTTAAAAATGAGAACTTGACTTTAAATTTATAAAGCCCAAAATCTAATTATTTAAAGCCACTGCCAATTGAAACACACAGAAATAAAATCAGAACAACTGGGCTGCTAATGGACAACCAACCAAGAAAATAGAAAACCTCACTGGTGGAGGTAATAAGAGTGTCTGAGAGCGTAAACAGTCAGGTCCAGTATAACAAAAGTAAAACAAAAATCATGCTGGAAGGGGTTCGTGTAAACTACAAAATCAATTTTTCCATTCAATTGTTGTGACTTTTGAACAAAAAAGCTCATTCTAGTCTTCACAGTCTGTGTCGGATTTCCAATCAAAAGGTGCGTGAGTTTCCGGTCCACAAATGTGACTGTTCCTCTGTTTCTTACAACCATTTGTAATTTAACCTGTAGCGTCCACGTTTGATGAAACTCTGCTTTGTTTTGCCTAGATTAATTCTTCAAAACCGGTTATTTTGCTGGGCTTGCCATGCTCAAAAGCATATGTCCACCATTGTATAGCTGCACTTCTTACAGTGTAAGCTTATGTGCATCATTTGATGTTGTAATTAAATGCTTTAAATTGGCTTCACAGCCTGACGCTGAAAATGGGGGTTCAGATTCTATATTCTAGATAACTGGATGAGTAGACGGCTAGTGTAAGATGCTCATGGAAAAAATTGGTTTTGAGGGACTCTCCATTTGTTTCATGTCGAATGGTAGAATTTCACATCCTCAGGTTGTTTAAACCCACAGATTCCTAAAAACCACTGAGAATATGATTCCAGAGTCTTCAGTAGGAGCCACAGCTCCGACCCACGGTGGTGCTGTAAAGGCAAAAGTTCAACGTGTGTGTGTGCACGTGTGTGTGTTTATAAGAGGTCACCCTGCCGTGACCCCTGCTTTAATGCACTGGCTGCAGGGTGAGTGATGGCGCTGGTTAATATTTAATGATGGAGCAGTTCCTAATGGGCGAATAAATCAGCCTCCATCTTTACCAGGTGAAGAAGGATCCTGGCATTCTGCTGAGCACACACACTGTAATCTGGCTGTTCCCATCTTGTCTTTCAGCTGTGATTCCTCCTGACCATGACATGATACGTCGTGATTAGATGCTGCTGTGGCAACGACCCCCCAGAGAGCAGACCGACGGATGGAAACACGAGCGGATCGGTGCATAACTGGATGGATAAACAATCATGAAATTCAAAGTCAAGCAGTGACAGGCGAGGGAGGAGATGAGTGACACAAGGCGACGAAGAGGCCAAAACACTGGAAACACTTGAACGCTCTCTCTGCCTGTCTGCTGCTGCTGCTGCTGCTGCTGCTGCTGCTATGCATTTCCTGAGGACCACCAGGAAAGACTGAACGTCAGCCAAAAGGAAAGGTGGAAAATAAAGACAGCTGCAAAATTGTTGCGTTGCCAACAAAATAGTCCTACCTCTTTGGAAAGACGGAGACGTTGAGGATGAGTAAGTTCTCCTGATAACCCTGGACGTTACAGCACCTCGTATTTACGATCACAACGATTGCAATTATTTCAAAACATATACGTTATGATTCTAAATACTATTACACAGTCATTTTGGAACTGGGATTAAAGCACAAAGCTAATGAATCTAACTAAGGAGTTTTGACAAAGATGATCTTTTATTGTAACTTGGGTCTTATCTTTGTAGCTTTGGCTGCTGTTTTTTGTTTGAGGTCGGCGAATACCAACGTCTTATTCACATGTGAAAGGTACCCTTTGGCATTGCTCGATGACACTGTTCACACCACGTGACTTTTAGCCACAGTGGCTGGAAAAGTTTGGAGGTCAGTTACAAAAACCCCAGGTCCAGGCCGCAGATTGGCATTTGATTATCAGTCAACCATTGGTACTTTTTAACTCTTCAGAAGTATGAGTCAAAAGGCTGCCTCCAGCTAGATTTCTAGCAGGCTAAATAACTAGATGAATCAGTAAAAACTGCAGCCAGTCAGAGTGCAGGACACGGGGTGAAGGAAAAGCGTGAATGGTACATGTGTCGGAACAAACAATAGTGCTTGTTTTTGTGGCCATTTTGAAATTAGCCAGTAGAATCACTTGCTATTCACTCCTCTTTTACCGTGTAACGTCACGTTTTTCATGACCAAAAATACTCTGGAGACCAGACGCGCAAACTGGGAGTTTTCCCTGGTGAAAGATAGCAGTGTGTGACCCCCCTGTCACCAGTCTGTCTTGTAGTTTGAGCAGAAAACAACTGCAAGACTCCAAATCTCAAGACAGGCAGTCATGGAATGTGAGCTGCCGTGATCTAACAAATTTTAATCGCCTAAGACTTATATCGTGTCTGTGTTAATTTAAGTTCATGCATAAACCATTGGTAATGATTGGTTGGTCGAATTTAGTCTCAAAGATCACAATTTTACAGTCAGGATTTGGTGATGTTTGGTCAAGTATACGCAGGGAACCTACTTGGTTAGGTTTGGGAAATGACTGGTGACAATTGGTTTCAAACAGGATGCTAACTCTGCTTCACTGGGTGAAAGTTATTTGTTAGACTCTCTACCCTACCCAAACCTCCACCTGTCTTGACAACTGTCATTTCGGAATATAAGTCACTCTATATCTCAAGTCCTCTGACACTGATGGTTTTACCTTGCATCAAACCTATCCACATCTCTGCCTGAGGCCAAAGGGTACCTTCTTATAATTACTGATTGTCATTATTGTCAAAACTACACCACAAATGCAGAGTTACAATAAAGCAAAAGCAAACTGTTCAGAATCAACACAACACAATTGATAATTCTGATAAAGTTAACATTGATTTGACTTCCAATTGCTTTTTTGAAGTTCACTTTGTGTGCAGTTACAAGTCATGCACCCAGGGTACTGTAATTAAAAAGGTTACAGAGAGAACTTTTGGGGATGTGGAGGGGGTTCAGATATGGTTGCATAGAGGAGAAGAGAGGCTTTGTTAGTTTTCTGCTCCTCGTTCAGCTTTTGTGTCAGGGTCCAGCCCTATGCCGACGATGTTATAGTATTCTAAACCTTGTGTTAACATTGTGTGTGTGTGTGTGTGTGTGTGTGTGTGTGTGCTCATTTTCCTGACTCTTGAGGATCTAGACGTGGACAACATGGCTTGTACAACATTTTACCACTGCAAGTTGAGGAGATGTAATGTTGAAGAGGCCATTAGAGAGATGGGGAATGGATTTGTGGGCAGCAATACTATTTTCATTTCTTAAGGTTTTAATGATTTAGGGCCTAACGTGAGAACATCATAAGGTGTTTGCATGTGACTCTAACGGGAAAGATCACTATTTCTAATACTGCACTGAACAGGAACATGACCTATTTTAGGAAATGATTGCTATTTTTTGATCAAAACAGTATAAAATTTTCTCCAGCAAGGAGGGCATGAATGGACCAAGGACCCCATAAATATTGTTCGGGATCAGGATAAGTGGGCAAATGGAGAAATTTTGCATAAACAGGATTGTTGGCCGGGGATCTATGTATTCATCTCCAGGCCTGTTTTAAAGATAGTACTGGGGTTAATATACAGATAGAACATGGTTCCTGATGTTGAAGTCCCTCCAGGGTTTGTTGCACTAATCAAAGAGAAGCTATTTTATTCCAAAGGACAGCCCACCATTTTTTGCCACCCATTTTTAATGTGAGACATTACTGCATTTCCTAAATGTCTGGTGCCTTAATGTACGTAGACTGCACAGGACACCAGGCCTTTGCTTCATTTCTTTAGGTGTATTTATTCATATTTTTGTGTGAAGCCCTCTTGTTTCCTAATTGGTTCCTGTTGGCCCTCTTCAGCTTTTGTAATTTCTTTGCGCTGTCAATTTGGTTGGCAGGGACATTAACACACATTTAAACACATAATATGACTAATCCATATCAACAAATTGTTCAAGATGTTGTTGTTATTATTAAAGTTTTATTAATATATGGTTATTAGTATTTACATTATGCTTAACTTGGCTGCATATTATATAACAGAGGCCGGAGGTTCGTCCACCCTTGTTTCGTTCCCCCAGCCATTATTATTTATATCAAAACACTATGTTGACACAATAGAGCGGCATTTTAAATTTTTCAAAATACAAACTGCTAGCGAGTCATGTCTATCAGTGACAGCTTTTTGTACCTATGGCTTTTTCCTTTGAGCTTCACAGACTGATGGGGTGAGTTTGAATATTGGAAGTCTGAGTCCACAGCTAAAATTAACATAACAAACGCCTCAAAATTTAGGAGGAAATTTCTCTTTAATTCCTCTTCTGGTACTTAACGTAGGAGGTAGTAGAAGCACGTTTTGTTTATGACAGAAGTAAATGTCTGTTTAAGGTGCAGTGGGTAAGTGGAGCCCCGATTCCGACGTCCCATTTTAACAG